>OX578272.1:103460013-103900599 GCA_951217065.1 Baccha elongata | reverse complement strand
AGGAGGGCCTTATATATTATAAATAACTTATTATTCTCAGCCATGAAATCTTAATTAATGAATAACCAATTTTAATCAATTCAAATCATCTTTAAAGCTGATGGATTTCATTTAAAAACAGGAATTAATTTTGCTATTCATGTGCATATAGACTCTCTTATCTTTTGTTAAAAAAAAAGTCATTATGTTTGCTTATTTCCGTGAAAATATTATTTTTTTATCGATTTCCTAAAACCCACAAAATACATCATTATATAAAGCATTCACATTCACTTAACAATAAATTAATGAAAATTCTGAATCTAAAACTAAAATGGTTGCATAAAATTTTCTATCTTCTATCAAAATTTTCAATCAAAAATCATCCAGAAACCTAATTAAACATTTATAATTATTGTGATGTTTATATTAAATTGATGGTGTATCGTTGGCAGCTGATTATTTTAGTTTAGCCACAACCACACATCCTGCCAGCTGTAGGACTCTTCAAAACACGACTACAAAGTACTTGCACAATAGGTTGTCCGCATCCGCAATTACCTCGTTATCATCACTCTAACACAAAATAACGAGCTGCTCTAGATTAAGTGAAACGTAAACGCATTGTTATGTAAATTGATATCGCATTTTGGATTGACTTAGCTCATAATTCACACAACTCTGTCGGCCGCATATCCTTGCATCCTATAAATTCATCTAAAAATCCCAACCCAATCCAAGCCTCATGCAAACCACCAAACTTTATTGATTGATTGTGATTGATTAACGGGAATTCAATTAAATTAATTGCATAACACTCGAAAAAATTTACTGTTAATTATTATTATTATTGCCGATCGTAATCGTTTTGAAATTTAAAGTTGTCAACAACTGCCGGCAGCCTAGCCATACGTTGACAGATCAAAACAGTAATTTAACTGTCATTAGATTGACGTGAGATTTGATTGTAAATTTGTGTTTGGGTATACTCTGCAAAGCAAAATGGCGGAAGAGAATTGGAAAATTGAAGAAAGTACTGCTATTTGTTGTGATATATTGGAGCGAATTATTGTTGAATCCATGAATGGCGGAGAAGAAAGCACAATGATCTGGCGTTGTCGTCAATACGATTTGTATCGGATTGTTATTTCACGACTGTCACAAATCTTGTCAACATGGTGTATTTGCCGTTAGACATGAAGTTGCAGGGGAATACAATGGAAACGGATTTCATGGGTTGCTTCCGGCATTGGCACCCCTGCCAAAACCAACGATTGACGAGTATTAGAAGTAGAATTAGAGAAGGATGGAACATGTTTTATTATACAATTTATGTGTGTTTGTGAAGAGAACCTGGGAATCAATACTAATAAATGTTAACATGCAAAACATCTTAGTAGAGTTGTTTTCTTTATTTTTTTTTCAAAGTTAAGCCTCAAGGGATTTGTATCTTCATGTGACAACAAGAAAAGCTAAACGATACCATTACTAAGAAAAAGGTTGACAAAGTAAATTTTATTTTATGCTAATATAAATAAGTTAAATGATAAGATTAATTCAATATAAAATGTGTAAATTATAGGTATAGTGAATTGGGTAATGAACATCATCATACTCTTGTTGAACTATGAAACGGAATTGGATATACTTAATGTGAAAGTAGAAAAAGCGTTAGTAAAATTATACTAGATTTTGAATGCGATATATCGATTTGCAAGATTTCGTAACCCACCCGTGACATCAGCTTGATGAAAACCTTTCCCATGTAGAGTGGGATAGGTAACTTAACCTATAGATACTAATAAGGTATTTGGTCACCGCCGGCAAGTTTGGAGATTAAAACCGTTAGCCATCATAGCTCGATGTTTTCCATAACTTTCCAGAACTCTGAAAGGGTATCCCGTCTGGCAATGTGAGGCACTTCTTCGTAATTTGGTGCAGCTGTTGAAAAGTATAGTCTGGAAAACTGTTAATTCAAAAGTCCTTTGCAATACTTCCGTTGTCGCTATCTGTGACGAATTTTGTTGTCATCAACAAGAAATCCACATTATCTTATGAACTGTGGTGAACAAATCTACCGAACATTTCACCTTCTTTGAGTTAAAAATTTTATAATGTTTGCACCTATGTTAATGAAAAGCCTGATTTTAAAAAACAGCTAGTAGAAATAATATTTCTTCCATCTCCTGATACATGCACTGCTTTAAGTTGGAAACTCTTATTCTTTCATGTAATGTCTGTTGACCAATTCAAGGCGTGTTTTTTATATGTTATAAGACGGGCACACTGACCCGTTTTTTCTTAGTCATCTTTGGCTTCATTCCTTTCTTTTTCCAGTCTGTAGTGTCATTTTTAAGTTCCTCGCAGTGATTTGGCTTTGTACTTTATTGTCTTCATTCTCAAGTCTGTTGGTGCTTTGACGTAGATTATTTTTCATGAAGGATAGACATAAAAGCTGCACCCTTTGCATTGTGCAGGGGTACCAGCACGTATCTTGAAACAATCGAGTTTACTCGGTACAATCGAGGATAGGATGTTCTTTATTTGTTTCAGTTCAACTAAAAACAATCGGCTAAGGTAAACAAAGGACTGACTGTACCCGATTGTGTTGACTGAACTCGATTATATCAATAAAGTTACATGCTAGGCCCCCAGACTGTTCTACATAATTCTTTCGAATGCCTCAGTTTGATTGCATTTCTTCCTATTGAAAATTCTGACGCAAGGAGCTAATATTGCTAAGTGATTCATTCTCTCATTATTACTTTTTCATTTTTTCACCTGTGGCTTCATAAAACTAATTATCAAATATATCCAAAGAAACGAGCTCTGCTTCTAGTGTTTCTTGTTGTATTTCTTGGACGTAAAGATTTTTAGTCGCCTACTCTTCATCATTTCTTTCAGCTAGTGTAGCTTCAACAAATATTAAAGGGGTGCCATTTCCCCCGCGGTGCCATTTCACCCGCCCTTACCCTTATATGATCAGTGTCTATGCTAGCCCCACAATTCGTCTAACTCTTACCTGATCACTTCTGCTCGGTCCAGATTCAGAAGTTTGCATAGGAGTGGTATTAGCTGGTGAAGTAATACTTCTTGTATCGACAATTACCTATACTCGATTTTTTTTGTTTCACAAACGCATGTTTTCGACACTAATTTAGAAAGTCAAAATACGACGGGGCCAGTAGGTCGGGTTAACTGCACTGCCGAAATTGTGAACTCCTAATTTAATAATTAGCTATACGGTTTAAGACCGAAAATGTGTAGCCCAAGGAGGATTGACTAAGTAATAATTGTGAACCTGAAAAAAGATTATCCCTAGCTTAGACGTTCAATATGTTTCTTTAGTCTTATTATATCAAATGAAAGTAATGCAAAGGAGAATTAACTTTGATTTATTACTCTGATTAAAAAACCCTTTATATAATTATAAAAATGATGAAACTATTTTATTGTGTATATATACACAATAAAATAGTTTCATCGCCATCAGCTTATTAAATCAGTATGAAAGGTTTCCATCAAAATTGAACATCATTTTATATTGAAGTCAAGATACTTAACAGCATTCTATGATACAGATTCTGATGAAATCCTTGTACTCGCACTAGATTGCACCGAACATTCGAACAGACGATGTTCGCACTTTCCACATTCAAGAGCTACATATAATATGTACATTTTGATGGTGATAAAATTTACCAATATCCGGTTGAACATATATAAAATATATATATATATATATAAAAGTATCTTCATTTGTAGTTATTTTTTGATTCCGCCGGTCTCTTTATTTTTATCAACCAGGACCGATCACATCAATGGATGTGTCACATGGAATGTTGTTGAATTTCCGCTCAAAACGAATGTGAACATGTGTTTCCTCTTCGAAGTTTAATGTTTATTTTTTGTCATATCAGTGCTGTTATTTCGTGTGTCGATTATTTTTATTTCTTTTTTTTATTATTATTTTTACTGGAAAAAAAATGGGAAATGAAGTCCATCGAATTTCTGTTTGTTTATTTGTGTATCAATGTGAAGAGTTTCAATCTAAAAATTTAACATCACAGAAAAGCTATACATTCAATGCAGCATTTCAAGGGCACACTGACAGTGGAAATAGATATTTTTTTATAAATTTTTAATTTTTATTCAATGTGTAACGATGAAAGACTTTTTTTTTCCTTTGTTTACCTTATAAAGTATAAGTGCCTTAGGAAAGAAAAAAAAATTGGCGGCACAATCTTGCTTTCTTTCGTTTTTTTCTTTTTGTTGCTCTGTTGCAATAGTGAGCGTTTACAACATCTCGCAAATTAGAATCTAGTTTTTTTTTTATCTCGAAAATCTTGAGATTTTATAACCCTGCTTTTAATAAATTCGCATTTTCAAAATAATTCTTTTAACAATATTGCATTTTCTTACATCCTGCATACAAAAATCTCGCAATTTTTAACCAAAATACCGCAAACTATACGGGTGAGTCATGAGCAATGCGACAAAATGCTAGGGCGTGTAGGTTGCGTTGAGACAAGAAAAAAATCGTATGGGAGGGGGGGGGTCTATTCCCCTCCGTTTAGCCGGGAGGGGCAATTTTCGAAAAAACTGACTTAAAATGGGAAAAAAATTATTTAAAATCAACGGCTTCATTCACAATGCTGTGCGATACGTTTTTGAAAAGCCAATAGTTTTTTCTTTCATTCTGTGTTTAAATAAATCTATTCTGAGAAATAGTTTTTGAAATATTAATTTTCAAAGTCAAAATTTTGAAAAAAAAAAATTGAAAAAAAAATTTCAAATTCATTTTTTTCAAAATTTTACGTAATTAAGTGCTAATTTTAATTTCAAAATTCAATGCTGTTATTAATTTTAAGTCTAAATAAGAAAACCGCATGCAAAAATTTTATGTCGTTCTGAAGAAATTAAAAAAAAACCAAAACCACCTTTTTCTAAGAAAAACATTTATTTTTATTGTAACGAAGCAATTTATTTATTTATTTAGCATTAATCTTAGTTTTTTTACTTTTTTTTTAATTGGAGTTTTATGAGAACGTAATAAAATTAAATAGTATTGGAATAACCCTGGATTAATATTATTTTCATTGATAACTTCTGAAAACTGACCTGTCAATATTTTTGCCTTGGCCTGCCCGCAGCCCATGGGTTCTACCTGTTATGGGGACAATAGGGACAATAAAACCGCATTTTTTTTAATGAAAAAAAAAAATTGCAACGCAAGATAAATAAAAGGCATTGCAGTTTTGCTTAGTAATTATTAACAAATTTGAATATTAACTCATTAACACGTAACGATGTCAAGCTCATACACCCGAGAAGAATTAACGGACATGCATTTCTGCTACGGTTTAGCTAATGGTCGAAGTCGTGAAGCCGAAAGACTGTACGCTGAAAGATATCCCGATAGGAGGTGTCCCCATCATAGCACGTTTCCAAGAATCCACCGACGTCTAAGAGATCATGGAGTGCTGGAGCATCGAAGAAGCGAAAGGCCAGTTTCTGATGAGTCAAGAATCTTAGATGAAAGAATTCTGGATTTAGTCCGAAATAATCCCTCCGTCAGTACAAGAAGGATATCCACTATGCTTGGAGTGTCCCAATCTAGAGCATGTCGAGTACTTCGGGCGGAAAATTTACACCCGTACCACTTTACGCCTGTTCAGGAACTCACCTCAAACGACAAGTTATTGAGAACCGAATTTTGTAGAACATTACTACTTAGAAATGAAACCGAACAAAACTATTTTTGAAGAATATTCTGGACGGATGAAGCACAGTTTACTAGGGATGGGGTTACTAACTTCCACAATTTACATTATTGGAGTAGCGCCAATCCACAAAAAAAAAAACAACAAAACAAATCACAACACCGCTTTAGTTGTAATGTATGGCTTGGTATTGTTGGACACACTGTGATCGGGCCCCGGTTTTTGAATTCCATTATTAATGGAGAATCATACCTGCAATTCCTACGAGACCTTTTACCCGATTTATTATACAGCGTTCCATTGGTTATAGCAGATACTTAAATCTACCAACAAGATGGTGCTCCAGCACACTACAGCTTACAGGTGAGAAACTGACTGGATGATCATTTTAGTGACCGTTGGATCGGAAGAAGGGGCCCCACGGAATGGCCGCCTAGGTCGCCAGATTTAACTCCCCTAGATTTCTATGCATGGGGATTTATGAAGAATTATGTTTACGAAGTGGAAATAGTATCATTGGAACAACTGAAGGAACGAATTGAAGTCGCTGGAGTCAAATTGCAGGAAAATTTGTCAAGCATAAACTTATGTGAAGCCATTACAAGGAGATATAATCTATGCCTTCTAAACAATGGAGATCATATCGAGAATTTTTTATAAGTACTTCCAATAAAAAACATAGTAAAAATAAAAGGAATAAAAAAAACTAAAAAAACTAAGATTAATGCTTCTTAAATTGCTTCGTTACAATAAAAATAAATGTTTTTCTTAGAAAAAGGTGGTTTTGGTTTTTTTTTAATTTCTTGAGAACGACATAAAATTTTTGCATCCGGTTTTCTTATTTAGACTTAAAATTAATAACAGCATTGAATTTTGAAATTAAAATTAGCACTTAATTACGTAAAATTTTGAAAAAAATGAATTTGAAATTTTTGTTTCAATTTTTTTTTTCAAAATTTTGACTTTGAAAATTAATATTTCAAAAACTATTTCTTAGAATAGATTTATTTAAACACAGAATGAAAGAAAATGTTATTGGCATTTCAAAAACGTATCGCACAGCATTGTGAATGAAGCCGTTGATTTTAAATAATTTGTTTCCCATTTTAAGTCAGTTTTTTCGAAAATTGCCCCTCCCGGCTAAACGGAGGGGAATAGACCACCCCTCCCATACGATTTTTTTCTTGTCTCAACGCAACCTACACGCCCTAGCATTTTGTCGCATTGCTCATGACTCACCCTGTATAATCTCATTAAATAGGTAAATCCTAAATCCAAAAGAATCTGGAAATACCCAAACTCGCACCCACTCCAAATGCTACGATATACATAAAGTAATGCTAAGCCCCTATATGAATCTCACAGTTTTTACGTTTTTAACTTTAACTACTTTCTTAAGTGCAAGAGATTTTTACTTTCGAGTTTTAGTCTGGGGGTTTTAGTAATTGTTAGATTTTAAAAAACAAGATTTTTAATTGCGAGATTATGAAAATATGTGAGATTTCGTAATGCGAAATTTCGAATGCGAGACTTCGATTTTCGAGATTTCGTAACCAGTCCATTTGCAATTAAGTATATAAAGTCGCAAGCAGTAACAAAAGAGGTCAGTAGTTGAATTAGAACATTCTAAATTTTGGGTGGTGGGACTTAAGGGGTGGTGCTTTTCGTGGTGTAGCTTTTGGAGGATTGTAGAGGTGGTACTTTAGTGGGTTTGGGTTTAGGAGGTGTGGTGGGGTTAAACTTTTAGTGGGTAGAGGTTATATGAGGAGTGGTGACGTGTAATTTTTGGTTGTCAAAATCAAAAAGCTTTAACAACTCAAAAACCTCCACTTATATAAGCACCGCCCCAGAAGTTTTAACCCCAGTAACGCCCCATGAATACTGCATTCTATGAATCACGGAGTCGAAATAATTTAGAACGCTCTAATTTTAACTACATTGGTCGTTGATCATCTGGAACGAAAATACCTATTTGTCTGCAAGAAGGATGAAGGAGAAAAGGTGAAAAGCACAACACGTCCTTAAAATTAAACCACCTGATGAACATAGTACCGATTTATTCGATAGGATGGCTATATTCTGGCTCACCCGCTTTAAGGAATAAAAATACCAGAGCAACATAATCTTCTGGGTGAACAAATATTTTCGAATAATTCGGAGAACAGAGTGAACAAAAATAACCCTCTGAAAAAACAAAGATATTAACAAAAGCATGAACAATATTGAAAGTTTGTCAAAAGATTCGATGAACTTTAAACGAACAAAAAGAACTCTTCGAAGAACAGAAAAACCTAACAATCGGCAAGGCAATTGCTATATTAGAAAATTCAAAAATTGTTTTGGATGAATTCAATCAATTGTCAATAGAAACGGACTGGGAAAAAAAACTTAAGATTTTAGAAAGTTCTGGTGACTTTTTTGTTTAGTAATCACAGAGGACGTATCACATTTGATGGAAAAATTCATGGTCGATCAGTCTCCAAGACGGAATTTGAAGTAGTGGCGTGGCAGGGAGAAACCGGTGTTCCGTCGTTTTTGATAAAAGAGTCCTAGGAGAGACTCTATACTGTGAGATATGGAAGGACTGACTTATTTGGAATATCCAACTGCGTACGAAGAAATCATTCATACTAATTATTTACCACCCATAAGCATTTGTTGTTTGTGTCTTATCAGATATTCTACGAGCAGTGTTATAACAGCTTGAAAACTTCACTTCCTGAAGCATCAGTGTTCCTATTGTGTATTGAAGCAGCTGAACAGACTTAACGAAGATTTTAAGCAGATGAACAAATTTCGAATATTGTTCGCTTACAGAAAATAATAAATATGCAGGTACATAAAAAACGAACACATCTAAAAGAAGCAACAACTAAAGAAGGTGAATTCTATATGGAAACTAATGAATAATTTACATCTGGATTTGTATTAAACGGTACTTCATAATTGGTTGAGTACGAAATCCCGACTGCCAAAATCTCAACTCCTATAAACTATAGATACTAATACTGTATACTACCTGCTGTATACTTATAGTTACTATAATTATGTATCAAAAATAGAAAAGAGACATATCTATCTTCCAACAAAATAAAATCCAAAGTATTCCGATTAACAGTTAGTTTCTCTTTTTAAGTATTTATTTCACATCAACATAAACTATTTCTCAATAGTCCCCCTTCCCCTCCCCGACATTTATTTTTTTAAACAATTTCCATACCGCGAAGACGAGCAAATATCTAATTAGTAAATTAAACATGAGAAACCACAATTCAGTATAAATTAATAAATGAAAATGCTCACGGCATCTACATATATGTAGAATGTAGGTAAGTATACCTATTACAAACACCCGCATTGTTAATCCTTAAATTTCCAATTAAAGGCATTAAGCTAGAACCACACGCAGTCTGCTCTGACTCACGTCATACATCACGTTCCGTGCCGCCGGCCGACAAACTATTAACCTAACGATACACAAGGTTAAAAACAATTTAAAAAAGTAAAACCACAAATTTATTTACGTTGAAAATGATCACAATATTTGGGCGGGCTTACTTATGAGAATATCCTATGAATTCAGTTAAGATAGTTTAAGGTTAGGCCTAAAGCAATAAACTCTTCCTGAAAATCAAAATGAACACAATATCATGAATCCTTAGGTATCAATTTAATGTTTCCATAGAATTAGTCGGTCGTCATCATGTAAATTATATTAGACAGAAATATTTACACAAACATACCTGTATGTATATGTAAGTAGTTGTTTTCAGTTTAATTCAGTGGCTATATTATAACATGTAATAGAATGTTGATAAAGAACTAATTATAATTAGTGTTTAATAATTCTTTGGTTTATTATTGTAATATGAATAGCACACTAATACTTCTTGCTCTTGGATTGTTTAACTCTTAAGGAAATTATTTAATATGAAATAATTTCCTAAATTCTATCATTCGATTTGGAACAATTTATAAAAAAAAAAATAAATCTAATACTTCATTTGAACGAGCGCAGAATTTTATTGGCTTTTACACGTTGCTTAATTTAAGTGGCAGCGTTTATCTTTGTGTATTTCTTAAATAAAATAACTTTTAGAAGCCGAGTTTAGAAATTTTCTTCTCGAGGAAGAACAAAAAATATCATATAAACTCTCGGAAGCTCTATTATTACATGTTGCCAACATACTACAAACGATAAGGTATGCCTTATGAAGGTGCAGGGAAACAACTCCACTTGCAAATGCTCCACATTTCAATGTGGAGTTGATTCCCACTCGTTAGTGAGATTGTATTCCATTTTAAACTGTGTGGTCCCTCAAATGTTGTTATAAATGCCTAAAAATAAAACAAGATCGCTACTTTATTTCTCGGTAGTATATACCAAAGTAACACACTGGCTCCACTGGCCATGCCGGTGGTGCCCAACAACTCAACAACAATCTAATCCGCTATTCAATTCTCATTCGGTCTGTGGGCAAATTATGTTTTGTCGTTTCATTTTATTCTTCGACAACTAGTAAAATAAACATGCGTCCCTTTACCCCGTTTACCCATTCAAAAGATAAAAAGTACATTCAAAATGAAAGAGAATGACAAACACCTGAAGAAATTGCACATATACAGGGTGAGTCATGAGCAATGCGACAAAATGCTAGGGCGTGTAGGTTGCGTTGAGACAAGAAAAAAATCGTATGGGAAGGGGGGGTCTATTCCCCTCCGTTTAGCCGGGAGGGGCAATTTTCGAAAAAACTGACTTAAAATGGGAAAAAAATTATTTAAAATCAACGGCTTCATTCACAATGCTGTGCGATACGTTTTTGAAAAGCCAATAACTTTTTCTTTCATTCTGTGTTTAAATAAATCTATTCTAAGAAATAGTTTTTGAAATATTAATTTTCAAAGTCAAAATTTTGAAAAAAAAAATTGAAAAAAAAATTTCAAATTCATTTTTTTCAAAATTTTACGTAATTAAGTGCTAATTTTAATTTCAAAATTCAATGTTTTTATTAATTTTTAGTCAAAAACAGGAAACCGGATGCCAAAATGTGTCTTAGTTTTTGAGAAATTAAGAAAAACTAGAAGTATTTTTTTCCAAGAAAAACACTTTTTTTTTTGGTTTTCCCAAATTTGACCTGCTCAGGTCAATTATTAATTAGGGAATTATCCCTTTTTTATTTTTTTACATACCATCCGATTTTAATCAAATAATAAAAAAAAACGAATTAACTTTTTACTTTACTTACAAGTTTTACTTTTGATTTTTTTTTTAATTTCTCAAAAACTAAGATACATTTTGGCATCCGGTTTTCTGTTTTTGACTTAAAATTAATAACAACATTGAATTTTGAAATTAAAATTAGCACTTAACTACGTAAAATTTTGAAAAAAATGAATTTGAAATTCTTTTTTCAATTTTTTTTTTCAAAATTTTGACTTTGAAAATTAATATTTCAAAAACTATTTCTTAGAATAGATTTAATTAAACACAGAATGAAAGAAAAAGTTATTGGCTTTTCAAAAACGTATCGCACAGCATTGTAAATGAAGCCGTTGATTTTAAATAATTTTTTCCCCATTTTAAGTCAGTTTTTTCGAAAATTGCCCCTCCCGGCTAAACGGAGGGGAATAGACCCCCCCCCTCCCATACGATTTTTTTCTTGTCTCAACGCAACCTACACGCCCTAGCATTTTGTCGCATTGCTCATGACTCACCCTGTACAACAAAAATTCAACAAAAAGCAGAAAACGTACACGAAACGTCAAAATCCATGTTCAATATTTAAACAGCGCTCATGTCTTGTCGAAAAAACTAACTTCTACGACATGTCGCCTGATTGGGCATGGATTTTTCAAACTCCATTGGTTGTTCTCATGGCGTATTCAAAATTAGAGCAGCGTTCATGCCCAGTGGAGCCAGTGTGTAAGTTAGAAACTTTGCATAACCAAACTTGAACTCATCCAAACATGCGTCCACCCCAAATCCTATAGTAGGCCAGGCTGGCAGGGAGGTTGCAGCATGCCCCTCCTTACCGCAATCTCAACGGTTGGAGGCACAAGTGGGCCATCCAGGTATTGTTAAGTGAAATTTAAATTAATTCTTCATTGGGAAACAACTCCACCTTAGAAAGTAAACTACTTTCTCACTAAGTGCAATGAATTCTCAAATGGAGACTATACATAATAGTTTGATCGTGTTTCGTGTATTTTAAGATCTTTAAGAACTATTTCTACTGGTAATACAATACGAGTACGATAGAAGATTTTCCCATAAAACCATTTGGGGTTTCAAGTACAAGAGAACTTATGTCATTCCGTGAAAAAACACCGCAGCGTGAAAATGGCAACAAATTGGAGCTGTAAATTAATATGCATTTGCATGAGCTCACCAAAGAAGTGTTTATTATAAACGAGCTTTGGAACAAGAGAAAAAGTAAGATTTTTAGTATTTTTTACAAATGATACTACCTTTGGGGCACGGTACTATTTTTTTCCGTAAATGTTAATCATGTTAATGTATCATGTTAATTGTGATCAATGTCGGCCGTTATAAGCATTTAAGTGTGAGGAAAATGCGAAGTAGTTCATGTAATGAAGTCCGATAGCGACCGCGGTCTACCTAGCTCCACTTTTCCCAACAAATCACTTTACATCTACATAAATAAAAACAATTTTTGTTATTAGGTACCTATTTTTTTGTAATTTTTATTTATTATGATTTTAAGTCTTCAAAACTTCTTCTTGTATTTGAAATTGTATTAAAATAGCCACATAATTCAAAATGGATGACAACACCTGCAAAAATATTAAACCATTACAAAACACCGTTAATAAATTGTTCCATTTATTCATTCTCGGTTTCACATTTGCAGTTTACCTGAATCCCCGACAAAAGAATGAGACAAATAGCACACTCACCATTGTTGTCAAACCCATATTAGAGGTAATCATAGGTCCCACTTTATACACCCGTTTGTTATGGTTGTTCCACAGGAGAGCAGCCCTAACAATTTGCCGAACACGGGCATCACCGGGAAAAGCGTCATCCATCAACTTTATTATCCTCATACATTTTTTTCCCTAAAAAAAAAAAAAAACTACATAAACATAATACAAAGAATATATACATGAGTAGCTATTATGTGTGTGGTAAAAATGAAAACAAAACTATACTAAAAGAAAAAAGAACACATAAATTCTCACATTGTTGCGGTGCGAAAATAATCCCTCACCTCCTTCATCGACATTGCACAATATACTGGCGTCATGAACATCTTATACGAAGGTGGCAGCAACAACAGGAAAACACCAACGAACAAATGCAACCCTCCAGCTATACCCAGTTTCGATGATCGCCCAAACATCAAGTAAAGCAAACTGGTGCCCAGCGTGAAGTCATGTGCCAGGCACGATAACAAACAAAATCCGTAAACGCCATTCAGTTCATCAATCACCTCGTAGAGCTCCCGATATATCTCAACTGCTTTACTAAGTTTGTAGATACGCACATCTCGGTCGCCAAAATGACTCCGCAGATATGCCGGAGCGAGCAACTTCTGCAACAATCGAAATCTTATCCGAAGTAAGTCGGCCACAGTCATAAACCCATAGACGACCATGTGCATTCCGTTTATAATGAATGAATGACAGAAAGTGATTATGGCCACTTTTAAGGGGTCACCAAGTGACCAGGAACTGAAGACTGCCGCTGTTACAACAACATCGTACACTAGGAAAACCCAAAAAACCAGCGATATTTTGAAAGCAATTTTTTCGTAGCACATATTGGTGTTAAATTCTTGCATCAGTTTTGCATCGAGCTGCTCCAAATGGTGATAGATATAAAGATGGTCAGAAGTCTTGCCTTGCATAGAAATTACATTTACTATAAATGAAAGAACCGCCATTGATATATCCATCAGAACAACAGAAATCAGTAAAGTGTCCATGTCTTCAAAATATTTGACGTACTTTGGGCTTGTGCGTATAAAAACAGTTCCAAGAATAAGACCCAGAATTATTAACACGGGCATTAAAAAACTGTAGATATACATAACTTTTGTTGTTCGGAAACGTTCACCTTTTTTATAAAATCCCGAATAGCCAAAGACGTAAAGTGCTCCAACGAGCATCGAAAGAGCTTCGTAAATTGTTCGATAGGGTTTCTTGGAAGCTGCCATTTAAACTTTTTAACGCGATTGTTATTTAAACTTACAAAGTTCCGTGTTCAGCGATAACTTGTTCTTAATTCTTTCTTCCTGTAAGGACTAATAAAACATTATAACATCCTAGAAAAATCACTACTCAACTATGTGCGTCTATATGTATAACAAGTTGTTTATTATAATATCGTCCATCTCGGTTGATTTTAAGGACTTAAACGTAATAATGACATTGGAGTGTGATTTATGTCCCATATAATTCCAATTTAAGTGGTGATTTTGTAGCCAATCGAGGCATTTAATGCTAATTGAGAGATCGCTGGGTATTTGTGTGTGTAACTCTTATCGGGTTAATTGGAAATAAAGCTTTGTGAAGACCCGGATTGTGAAATTATTATTATAAGTGCTTTTATGTTATGTCATATAAAATTAGTCTTGAATAAAGATATAATAATGTGATAAGCATGAAGTGGACTTAAAAGATTTAGTTTAATGTTAATAACGGTTTGTGGTCTTTGTGAACAAAAAAAAAGTAAACATAAAGTTGAGTGCGATTAAGTGCAATTAAAAGGAATATAGGGACAAGTAGAAAAAGAGTAAAGTAATTCTTTAACATTTTAAAGAGTTTTATTAGCTTACAATCTTATTTTTATAAATGTTTGAGCATATAGCTACCAGTCGAATTAATTTAGTTCATATTTTATTAGTCCTGCTTAGGTTACATATCTGAGCAATATTTAGTAACTTATTTACTTATTTTTTTTTAAGTCTTAATCTTTTATTTGCACGACCACTATTTTTAATTTTCGATCGAATTTGGTTCTTCCTGTGATGTAAATGCTAACTTGACTGCAATGTTACCTAGCACTACCAAACTCATAAAAAAAAAAAACAGTTTGAGAAATTTCTTTGTTGCACGACATATTTACCACAAAAAAAACGCCAATTAATCGCGTTTGATTCTTTTTCTCAGGTGGTAGTGCCAACTTGAGTGTCAAATTAGCAATTTAAGGGGTTATTTAAGAAAAAAACTCAACCAATTTTTTAGTTGCACGACAAAGAGTTCAAATTATTAGCGGTCCTATATTAAATTTTCTATTGCATTTGATCTTTTTTCTTGGGCAGCAATGTTAACTTTGACTGTGTACTTAACACTACCAGGGGTTATTTAAAATATAAATCAGTTCGTTTTTTTAGTTGCACCAAAAATTACCGTCAAATAAAAAATCGATAATTATTTGCGTTATCATTTTTAATTTTCGATTATATTTAATCATTTTAATGGGTTGTACTGCTAACTTGATCGTCATGCAATTAAAAAATTTGCGCGATAAAATTTTTAATTGCATAAGAAATTTAAACGACAAAAAAACGCCTATTATTTGCATTGTACTTTATTAATTTACGATTGCATTCAATCCTTTTACTGGGGCGAAAGTCCTGATTTGACTATCGAGTAATCACTACCAGGAGTTATTTAAAAAAAAACTAGCATGGACAATTTTTTAGTTGCACGACAAATTTACGAGAAAAGCACCAATTATTTGCGTTATCTTTTTTAATTTTCAATCGAATTTATGGACTTGTCTCTGGGTTGGTAGTGCTAACTTTTGACTATCAAATTAGCACTTCCGCCTAATGTTTTTAGCTGCACGACAAATTAACGACAAAAAGCGCAAATTGTTAGAGTTACTATATTTAATTTTCGATTGGATTTGATATTTTCTAGGTCTTTGTGTTGAATTGACAGTGTAGTTAACACCACCAGGGGTGACTTAAAAAATAGATCCGTTGAATAATTTCTTCAGTTGCACGACAAACTGACGTTGTATAATTGATAATTATTTGCATTATACTTTTTGATTTTCAATTGAATTTGGTCGCTTTTTTGGGTTGTAGTGCTTACTTGATCATCGTCATGCAATTAAAAAATTTGTCGGACAATTTTTTTTTAATTGCATGGCAAATTAACGACAAAAATGCCAATTATTTAAATTATCTTTTTCGGGAACTTGAATTTAAAAAACATATTTTGTTTTGGTACAGCTTGTAAAGTTCATGGTTGCATCTTTTCCTCCTATCGCCCTTCTCACACACGTCATGAGAAAATATAAAATCGCCTGTTTTTCAATAACCGTATAAAAAACTCAATGACAGCATGTTGAAGGCTGATGATTAATTAAGTTTTCTTCTTCATATCCAAGTCTTGTCTTGTTGTAATCGCCAAAACTCTTCCATTTTCTTAAGGTGGGAGGCTGCATCCGGCTCCTTCTTCTCTTCATTTTTGTTGCTGGTTAATTAATTTGCTCATTTGGTTGATCTTTAGTCAGCTCATGGTACACTTGAGAATATCAAACACCTTTGCGACTACGCCATTTCAAAACAAGTCGACCTTGGTTTTCCCTCAGGCGCGGCGAAATTAATTTCTAAGATGTGATTTCTAAGATGTTTAGCTATTCCGAACTTCTTCCTAGTTGCTCCGTACTTAACACACTTTAATCTATTTATTCTTTTAAAATTGAAAATAGTTAAAAGACTTAAGTTATCAATGTTGTAAAATTTCAAGATTCAATAATATATCTAATATTTTTGAATAAATTAAGAATCTCTTTTAAAAAGATATTTTTAAAGAATCGATATACTATTTATAAAATCAATAAATTTCTCAAAACTCTATTGTGCGTAGAGTGTACAGTACAGAAAAGGTATTTACGTATTTCAATTCAATTTGACTATCATTTCATTCAAAATCGCTTAATGATATGCCAATTATGAGCTTGGAATCATTCAACTGTCATATGCACTCGCAATTATAATTGAATCATACTGACATTCATAACATAGCTACCCATGAGTCCCAGAGACCCGATTGCCTACACTCAGAGTGATATCTATATGAGAGGAGAAACGCAGTAGTAGCGAGTGTGAGTGATCGAAATGAATGTCCTTAATTGCCAAGGAGAGAGAATAAATTTGTGTCCCTGATGCGAAAATAGATATAGGACTTCAAAAAAATAAAACAAAAAATGTATCTGTAGAACACATCACATGTATGCAAAGGCACATTGAGGGTTTTATGGGTTGATTGACAGACAAACAGTCATATCCTATCCATAACCCATTCCTATTTCATAAATTTTTTTTAACATGCAAATGAACTATTAATTGCCGCCCACTTGATATGTATTATGTATGTATATAGCTTTCTATATTTGAACAACAACATACCAAGTGGTTTTGGTGTAGTTTTGAAGTTTTAAAGGATTTATCAAGGTGGGTATTTGACAGAAACAATATAAGAGTGATCGATCACATCACCTGGTGATACATTAAGTGATTTATCGATGACATATAGGTTTTCAGAGTTAAAAACATTATTTAATTAAAAAACGATAATTAATTTGGATGTACCTATAGTCCAATGCATTGTTATATTCATGTCTATTACTGAATACGCAAAATTTCGCTCCCCGGGAGTCGGTTGGATCCGCAGTGGATTCGCACTCGCATAAAATTCTATTACTGAATCCGATGAATGAGCTGCATTATCGATCCGCGAACTACTTTTCCATTTTTGAAACTGTAGTACTAAAAGTCGACATTGGGCGCGTTCAAAGTGCACACGAGATAAGCAATCTAAGATTCTCTAGTATCGTAAAATATCTAATATCGTAAATTAAGACTTTTTTAATGATTTTAACGACAAATCTTAATCCGTCTGTGTTTCAGGAATCACTGGTCGGATTTACAAGGCTTATATGTTGTTGGATAAAGGAAATGTCAAACTTGGTCGTGAAAAACTTTATGCGTGTCGGCGATCCAAAAAAATTCATTTCTGTTTTAAAAAAATCAGATTTGTTAGCTATCAGCTTTCTCTTTAATTTTTTGCATAAAAATCACTTTCATCCGCTTTTTACTGCGGATTTGCTTTTCCAACATTTGTATGGAGTGCGGATGTGGTACAGATGTCTTTCGTTTTCAGTAATACCAATTTTACGAACTACGTAATCGACATTTATTCCCGCGTATGGCTTGCGGATTCGTAGGATTCCCTAATTGGGCTGATTATGTTGACCATTTCTGTTGAAAAAAAATTTCATCTTAATTTTACAAATAGCAAACGAAACCGTAAAATTATAATTAAATGGATCACAAATGGGTGGAAAACATGTTTTTATTATTAAAACAGATTTTAAAGTATAGGTAGGTAGTAAAAATTAATCAGAAGTTAAAATAAATATTACCTTAATCTAAATACGGTAGAAAAAATTCTCTGATAAACTGTGCTATTAAATTCATCCATCATTGATAAAATTAAAAGAACTAGTTCAGTTCAATATCAGAAAAGCTGAATTTTTCATCGCGATAATCGTTCAAGTGAAAATATTTCAGTTATTAGCACAGAATTATATGTAAAGAGCCAAATACATCAATTCTTTGTTTTTTTTTATTCAATTACATACCTTTTTTGTTGAGTTAATTGGAAGATATATTGATGTGCATAATGGTTTCAAAAAAACAGTCCAATATAATATGTCAAATAACAACTGGAATTAATTAACTTTTTCAAAAGAGAAGTTTAAAGTCAAAATATTGGTAAGAATTGACAAATTGTCGATTTAAAGTTAAACTTGGGTTTCCATTCATTTATGTGTATGTTATTAAACTCAGAGCTATTTAATATTGAAGAATTATAGAATTCTTGTTTAAGTATGAGAATTCTCGTATAGAGCTATCTATTTAGAAAAATATATAGATGTTTTTCCATACAAAAATCTCACCTCACAAAAATCACTACCGATAATTCAAATCTCACTGTAGATAGATTTTAATCAAAAATGTTGTTATTGTTGGTACCAATGACTTATAATTCATGTATCTCTCGATAGGGCTATGTTCGTAAAGTTATAGTGGCTTTCAAAGTTTGATTTTGTTTTATGTTCGATTGCCCACAAACATATGTATACCCAAATTAAAAAAAAAAAATATCTAATTTTTTTAAGAAATGGTTTTTGAAAAATTTATAAGTACATAGGAGGTCATTAAATCTGCCATTTCCATATAAAAACGGGTTCTAGGTGCATTTTTCATATTTCTTCGAGTAAAAATAGTAAACAGTCAAACCTGATATTTATGTTCTTTTTTGTTTTAAGGTTTTACTCAGTTTTGCGCTTTGTCACTAAGTGGTTGGACACATTCGCAAGAAATTAATTATTACATTTGCTAAGCACTCAGTGTGAACTGTCATTAGCAAATTATTAATAAGCTTTGACGCTTTTCACAGTTTCTTTCAAATCCAATTCTGACATCTGCACAATATTCAGTACGAACTGTCGTCAGAAATATATATATCTTTGCAACTTTCTATAGTTTGACAGGTATGTATACAAATTCAATTTTGACATTTGCGGTTTCAGTGCGAACTAGCTATTATTAGTAAGCAATAAATGTGTGACGCTTACTATTTTGAATTATTCTTAGAGCCAAACACGCAAATATTGAGGCTGAACCACTATTGTTCAATAGGCCTTTACAAATCCAATTCGGACATTATTGCAGAGTATTTACTGCTTACTGCCATAAAAGGCAATATATGTATTTTACATTTTGTAGTTTGAAACACATATGTTTGAATCTACCCAATCTTGAGATTTGCAAACTACATTAAATATGTGCGAACCGTCATCGCAAAGCTATAAATCATTAATTAGTTTTGGTGAAAAGTATACTTAATTTTTAGTCCTACGAAATATCGACCAGACAATAAAAAACTGTGTTCCAGAAACTTGAATGGAATTTAAAAAGAGTGTGTACCTTCGAGTGAATTTATAACGTATGTGCTAAATATATCTATTCTACGAACAAACCCCATTTGCTCTTGTGTTAATTTTTTACCTTCATATTGGCATTCTAAAAATTTGTAACAGACATTTTTTCATACAATCAACCGTTTTTGAGATATAGGGAGCGTTGAGTTCTGCACGCTCAGCAATACATACTAGTCTACGCGCTAGCCCATGTCACGTGTGCCGTTATATGTACGCTCAGTTTTGTCATGTGGATTTGTGAAGCACCCATAGGGGTATAAATCAACTTGGATCAAATGGTTCAAATCATGCTCGTTTGTCCGCCATTTTCAAAAATTGCCGCCAAATTGATCGTTTTTTGGTTTAAAGATTATTCCGCATCCAGTGGTCCGATTTTCATTTTTGAAGACTCATTTAATTTGCGTTTTAAGGCCAAACAAATTTTATCAGACAAAATTTTTGCTTAATCAAGACTTCCTGAGATATTTAAAATAAAAGTAACTTCGAAAGCCCTGGCTATAAGTACTCGACTGCATCTTTTCTTATCCGAAATCTACTCCGAAAGTCGTTAAAGGAATTTTGTTTTAATGCACGCACTAGGAGTCAGTATTATGTAATTTTTATGGAATTTTTGGTTCAAAATGACGTTTTATTTTTAAGAGAATTATTACATTTCTATAAGACCTATAGAATATGCATATACGTATTTATAATATACCTATGCATATTCTATAGGTTGGTATATCTCTAGCTAAATTTATAGGGGCAAGTGTGTCGTATAAAATATAGACATAGAATACCAAAATATAAAACTCATTTTTAAATCCAAAAATTTCAAAATTCTATTAACTGCAGATTCGTTATTGAAAATTCCTTGACAATATGCTAAAACATTGCAATACCTACAATTGAAAGACACAAGTTATTCTTGTCAAACTCGTTTTGCATGTTA
Source organism: Baccha elongata (assembly GCA_951217065.1). Classification (NCBI taxonomy): domain Eukaryota; kingdom Metazoa; phylum Arthropoda; class Insecta; order Diptera; family Syrphidae; genus Baccha; species Baccha elongata. The sequence goes on along the minus strand of OX578272.1, from coordinate 103,879,976 downwards.
AGTGTTTGATAAACTAAATAGAAACCTAGGGCAGATATAATAGAATTCAGAAGAAATTTACTGAAAAAAAAAAACGATACCTATTGTCAAATATTCAATAGCACATATTTTCAATGTAATACAATTTGAAATGTCAGGAATGTTAAATATAAATTTATGAATTTCAAAATCAATCGCATCATAAAATAGTAAAATATATATTTCCATGTTATGTAGATGAAACGATAAATATATATACAGGTATATATAAAACAATATCAATACCTCGCCTGTGCAACTTTAAAAAATATTATTACATTCCAAAATTTTATGGAAAACGACAACACATCAGTACTTTCATCAAAAACAAAAAATTAGTGTATAGGGTAACAGGGTCAATGTGGATCAGTAATTCAGTATATGTAAGCTGAATATCATTTGAACTGTCCACTTTTAATTAAAGAACGAATTTGTACAAAATAAAGTTTTTGTCCCCAAATCCGTCACTAGCCAGTTTAGTGGTTCAATAATTGCATTATTTCAAATGACTTCATATAATTTCAGGTGATTTCAAACAGTATTTAAATTGATTTAAAAAAATTGTGATTGCACTGATTTCAAATAGGTAAACTTACTGATTTCAAATGATTGCAAATTAAATCAAGTAATTTCATTATGATTTCAATTCGTGATTTCATTATGTCATTTTTGATTGCATAATTTGCAAAATAAACTTAAAGTGATTTCAAATATTTTTGATGATAGCAATAAATCAATAACCAAATTTTTTTTATTTCATCACTTGAAATAGTGATTGCACCGGATTTCAACGTGATTTCAAATGATTGCAAATCAGGTCAGGTGATTTCATCTGTGACAAACCCCTCGTTCACGGGATCCTGCCGGGGTCGATTTTTCGTAAGTATACCTAATTTTTGGTTATGTTATTTATCCATTAGGTCAAGTAATAAGTATTGGTTTCGTGTGAAAAAATCGAGATTTTAATCAAACCTAAGCATTATAATGATGATAATCTCTTAAAACGTCGATTTCGTCATAAAATTCATCCAGTTTGTTGGCTAAAAATGCACCTAACGAAGTTTAGATATTGATGTTTTTTTTCAAATTTGAATTATTAAGAACTTCCTAACCGATTTCATTTAAATTTTGATTGACATTAAAGTTAAACATCTTACACAAGATTGCATTTAAAGTTTTTGTATTTTTTGACTTGGTCTCCTATTTGGCCATTTTTTGACTTTCAAAATAATTAATTAATTATTTAACATAATTATTTATTAAAATAAATATTTTGTAGTCAAGCATAGTTTGCTACTAGAGCAAGGTGGGTGCAACCCAGTCGTGCATTTAATTTGTACCAACTCGTAACCGAACGTTTGACTCGTCGGTCGGTTCCAGAGCTACACTATTGATATCGTTCTGAAGAATTAGCTAGACCAAATTAAGATCTCTATTATGTGTCACCATGTGTGTATGTTTCAGAAACCAGTCATAAAATGTTAAAATTATTACCTTTATGCAATACTTTTAAGCATTGGAAACATTTTCTTTCTACATCTTTTAGTTATTTTGACATACTTTTTTGGCTTTTCTTTTATCATGCCACTTGCATAAGAACATAGGATTCATTTATACAATCATAGATAACCATCCAGGATTAAATAGATAAGTTTTTAATTTTCAATTTTGTTGCACGAATGAAAACACAGCTACCCAAAGATATACATACATAAAGTTAAAAATTGGAATGAAACACGAAACAGACAACCCCCACAAAACAACAACAAAATTTGTTGCACACGTAAAAGCGAACTTCACTGACAGCAACTTATTGTCGAATAGGGCTTTTTAGGTAACAACGATATATCTCTTTCTCGTTCTCACAGAATTGTCAAAAACAGCAGTATGGTGAACAGCTGATTTTTTTTTTATCATTGTTGAAAAATTGATTGAAAACAAAAGCGGGAATTTTAAAGATTTGTGCGCGAAAATTGTGAAAATTGTTGGTTTTGCTAATTAAAATAAATTTTTAAGCCACGGAAATCACAAATTTCACACAAAAAAGAATACCGCATTTAAAAATTATTCCCAAATTGTTTTCTCCAAGATCTTGAGTTTGACAGTTTGAAAAAAGCGCGGTACATATTTCAATCTGTCTTCACCATAGTGTGAGCTTTGACAAGATGGTAAAACTCCCTATTATATTTGACAGATGTAAAAAGTTTCCATAGAAAAAGGAGCAGATAAAATTTATGCAGATTTATCTATAGATAAAGCGCTTGATGTAGGAGTTCAATGGGTTTATATTTTTATGTAGAGATAGTGTTAAGTGATTCTTATGTTTACGGATTTTGACGTCTAAAAATATTTTCTAATTTGTTTTTCACTTTCAATAGTGAAATCACAGTCTACTGCTCTCTAGTTTCCTCCATTAACAAAATAAAAAATTTATTGAACAATACTTCGTCAGTCAAAAAAAAAAATATTTTTATTTAAATTAATAATATTTATTTAAAATTTTAAATAATTTTGTTTTTTATAATGTTTGATAATTTTTTTTTTTTAGTATTTAACATAAGTTTAAAAATTATTGAACCATTGAACATTTTTGGCAATATATATTATAAATATATTTGTTAGAGAAATAAATCAAGAAATAACAAATGGTCCACTGTCAACCAGTTTACCCTAATTTTTGTTTATTCATTCAGCGTGCACCATTCGAAGTTCATCAGGACCATGTAAAAATTGATATTAATTTTCCTTGTTTGTAAATAATTCTCCTATTGGAAAAAGAAAAATTCAAAGTACCTACCTATAGTTCCCTTGCAATATTATTGGCATCAAAAATATTTTGTTTTTTTGTGCAATAAAAAGTTACAATAAATGTGCTGATATTTAATTAAATTTGCACACTCAATTCAAAGAATTAATTTTAATATCCGCTCTTTATATGAACCTATGAAAGTAGATGAAACACCATAAGTAAATATAATAGTCAAACGAAATACATATTGATGAAAATCCTCGTGAAAATCTAGGTATATAGGTAGATACTTTGTTTTGCTAAGAATATTATTTCGGGAGGATTGATTTAACGGGAATGAGTAAATATAGCACGGCTGTTCTTAAAGATAAAAGTTCAAGGCATTTTTATTCTCCATTATTGCTTTTGTGTGCTTTGTTAGTTCTACAGGAATGAAGAGGGCCAACAGTTTTCTCTTTAGATCCAAACGTAAGACGAAATTCACTATTGAAAGGGTTGTTTCTTATTAACATGAAATGATCCCCTTGAAAAAAATGTTAACTGGATTATAATTATAACCCAAAATCTTTTTCTTGATAGCCTGACACACTAAGCACCATTATGCGCAACGGTAAAGGTACGTTAACTAACTAAGAAAGTTATTGGAGTTAAAATCTTACGCATGTTTTTCGTTTATTAAAGAGACATTTCAAAAAAAAAAAAAAAATTACATTTTGTAACTATTATGAAACGGATGACAAAAACAATCTGCAACCACAGAATAACTTCCTCAAACAGAGATTATTTACCGCTATTAATTTTCACTTCCCTTAAGCCACCATTTTAAAAACAACTCGATGAATACGACAATATATAAAAGATCCAGTTTCGGGCAGTGATAAGGACGTAAAGACATCACCGCTCTATTATTATGCTCGGTTGCAACAACCATCAACACAACAATGCAGTCTAGGAAATCTAATACTAAGAACGATGCCAACGACGACAACAATCATCATGCGGAACATCAGCTGTCATAACAATTGTGGAATTGCAAATCCCTAAGAAGATTCCATTATAATCCTGTGCCCAGAGTTAGAAATACGGACACCTAATGCGAATAAATGCAAATTTCCACAACCACCCCACCAAACATTCGGCACCCTCATTTCGCATTTCGTGTATATTCTGGATGGTTGTATTGCTGAGATGTATGCGGTTATAGTGCGGGTGTCTCTAAGTGTTTCACTTAGAAGGACCTTGCTTTGGGCTGAGACTGAGACATATTGGTGATTCGTTATGAGATGACACAGCCCGACTTCTTGAAGCACACTGAGGCTGAGGTAACATCTGCATAGAATGTTATTTGCATGTTAAGTGTACCGAATGCGATTGTGCATAAAAGCAATTATGTGAACTTTTAATTGGAATCCTTTGGCAAACTCAAACTGTTCAGCACTGCACTGCGAACACCAACTGTATATGGTGCACCTGGAAAAGCTGACGACGAATGCTGAATGGTATAGTGTTGTACAATATAGGGATGTGGATGGCGTGCGGCTTCAAAGTTCCGGAGTGAAACCACTCATAAGTAGGTAACTAGGTTTAAAGCACTCTGTAACTGTACTCCAGTGGAGCAAACAAAAAAATCATTTCCATGAGAACTTTACAGTGGTGGCCTTAAGAATAGTCAAGACTATTAAGTGGAAATTTAGCGTTTTTGATTTAAATTTTTGTTATCATTTTTTTTTTTTTTTTTTTTTTATTATTTTATCGTATGCGTACTCGGCACGTGAGGATACGCGGGATTCCCTACGAGTATCGCTGTAGAAGTTCTTCTTGTCGTAAGAGGTGACTAAGATCAGGCCATATAAGGGCAAATAGCTTATACCACCATAAAGACAAATAAACAAAATAAAGCTTTTCCAAGATCGTGCATGCGTGAGTGCTAGTGTTAAATGACTGGAGGTGAGAGGCGCGGCCACGAAAAAGTTGACTACACAGTAGAACCAGCAGACATAATCAGCTCAGAGCTTAAGACAGATTAGCTGAAGACTGAGAGTGGCGAGTGGAACGTTGAACGACGTATGAATGACGATATCTAAGGATCTTAATATTATGTTTGCACAGAAGGGGCCCAATCTAGTCAATTGTTTGTATATGTTTTGTATGTTAATATAACATTTCATTGAAATAACTAGAATAGTCTTCTCGGGTTTTTCAGATCAGGTTGTTATTGTGTTGTTGGTTTGGTGTTTTTAGCCACGGTAGTGGAATGACCCCGGGTCAGCGTAGAAAAGGATTTCCTCGTTGTCGTTAAGTGATGGATTTAAATACTAGTCAAGCAGTACCAAGACCATAGCTTCTAAGTACCGCTGCTTGGCATGTCTTGGCTGGCTTGCAACTTTTTTTATCAGTTGATTTGAATGGCGGTTCAGATTAAGTGTAGGAACCTTCTTGTGGATAGCATTAGCAGGAGCAGGAGGTATCTTTATAGAGTCTCTTGTTGCTGACTTGTTCTCTTCGTATCCTTTCGTAATGCATACCCGTGCAAATTCGTAGGATCTTTCTCTCAAACACTGCCAGTTTCTTGAGATATGTCTTTGAAAAGAACGTTACTTTGGTATAAGGTCTTGGTTGTTTCAAAGTCTAGGCACCGTTTGATTTCTTTGAAACTAATGATGAAAGATAGGTTGTAGAATATTGCCAATGCTGATGCGGTATTATATAGGAATTCTCTTAGTAAAAAAATTGTTGGCATAAGCAAGTCATATGGTTTTATCGTGTTAAATACATGTTCATCAAACAGCTAAAATTTAACTTAGATTGACTATACCATTGGGCACCATTTTATAAAGTTATGTGAAGGATTTGAAAGCGGTATTGAGTAAAGCTGTCACCAGCAGCGTTGTTCCGAGGAAAAATTATTTTGGGGCTATTTTTGGGGCCATTTAAATGTTTTCGGGGCCTTCACTTCATTGTTTCGTGATATTTGAATAAATCGAACATTTGCTTAATTTCTTTTCATTTTTTTACATTTTTTAAAGTTAATGAGTACCTATATAGTTTTTGAAATTAATTATTTAAATTGTTTCATTAATTCTGCAGACAGAATAAAATTGCCAAATGTACTATTTTTTCAAAAAACCTTTAAAATTCATATGTGCGTTTATAGCTTCATCTTCAATTTTTTGCGGCTTTCGGTTTTTATATTGTTAAGCGTCGAAAACACCCGTTCTACACACGCACCCTATGTGGTGGACTTAAAATGTTAATCGTGAGAGAGCAAACATTTAAATGCATAATTCGAATTAAAAAAGTTGTCTTTAAAACTGGTCCAGAATTTCAATTTTTCATTTAATGAATTTTGTTTCATACGTAGTTTTTTGTTTGTTTTTCTAGATATCACATACAGCGCACAACATAATTCTCCAAAATCAATGCCGAAAACAAAGCAATAGGCAAGTTTTAATTTCTATTTGATAAGCGCTCAAAAAATATGCTCCGCCATCTTAATTGAGCGGGAGCATGAAAAATGTAATTTTTTAATACAGTTTCCAACAAACTCTTTGTCACTTTTCAATCAATTCAATTGCGACAAAACATAAGTGAGCAAGCGAATCAAGAAAATGTTCTGGCTTAGTTTTTGACAGCAAAAGTGAGAAATTTTGCTATCATAGTTGCTTTTAAATTACGGTTTTGGTTAGCCTGGGTTTAAACAATGTAATTTAAATAGAATGAAACAGGATTTCTCAAAAACAGGTTAAACAATGTATATGAATGTACCAATTTATGTTTATATTTCTGAGCATACGGAAATTTTGGAAATCTTATAAATAAAAACTGGGCCATGACAGAGATAGCTAGAGTCTGTCAATGTCTATGATGTTATATGTTAATTTTTTAGATAAAAGCGTTCAGCAAAATTAACGTAAAGAACATATTCAAAGTAGGCAACCGATTACCTTTAAAGTTATCGATTTCTTAAATGAAATAATGATTTATGTAGTTATGTATACATGACACAAGAATAAAATATAGTTTTAAAAATATGACCACTACTATATGTATAATTTTTTTTTTAAAACAGTGAAAGCCGAAGCCATCGGCTTCTAAAGGAGAAAATGAACTCAAGTGTATTGAAGCAAAGAAATGTGCACGGATAATTCACAACAATTGGTACATTCCCTATGGCTATTTCTGGATAACTGCTGCCTTTTTTATAATATTAGAAGTGATTTAGCAAAATATATCCTTACAATTGCAAAACACTATAACGCTGTTTGATATTGTTTGCCTTTTGTTATATTGATGTTGCCATAGGTAATGTTTGATTAAAGGGGTATTTTTCATTTACAATTTGAGGGATATAAATTGTTTCAATGTGTATACCTATACCTATAATTATACATAAACTATTAAAGTTAAATAACTTTGTCATGTATAATTTTTTGAAACTCTTAATAGTCTTTAGTAGGGAAAAAAGGGTTATATCTAAAGATTTTTGGGGTTAGTTGACTTTCTCAATTCCATAATTTAAGTTTTATAAAAAAAACTTTAAAACCAAGTTTCCATATCCCCACCCTAATGTGTTCGGCCACTGTATCAACCCGTTTTTTGCGAAAAATGCTAAAAAAAAAAAAAAGGAATTAGGATTCTATATTGGACTCAGGCGTCTGCCAGACGACTGGACAAACCGAGCGGGACTGACTTCAGAAACAGAGTTAAAATACCTTGAATCCGCGTAGCGGGCATCTCAGGTTGTGTTGAATATGGAAACATTAGACTCAGACGCCTGCCAGACGACTGGAATTTGACGAAAAAAAATTCAATACCATAAATACTACACAAGATTAAAGGATAAATTCAGGAAAAATAACCTATAAAAACGATACCTACATGAAATTATGAGATATTTTGCAATTAATTTATATTGAAAAATTCAGTTTTAAATTGTCTTTACAAAAGAAAGCAGTAAGTCAGTCGGGATTCTCAGTCGGGATTTTGGCAGTCGGAATTTCGTACCCAAACAATCAATCAAACCAAACATTTTCTATAAAACACACCATTAATGCATTTTTCATATTTAATTCTTAGAAATCTCTTATGCCTTTTTTATTCGAATTTTTTCCTCGCAAACAAAAAAAAATTATGATAAACGAGAAACCATTAATTACTCATTTTCCTGTTTCTGCAAATATGTTCTACATCCAGATACATTCATTCAGCCAAAGAGTACAAAACAGCAACAGGAGAAGAAGAAGCTTATCTCGGTCTGTATACTGTATGCACAAATAATAATTTCCTCACCAATTCAACAAAACTAATGGTGAAATAAATTTTAAATGACGTCTTCCTGGTTCAGAATCTGTTTTGTAGATCCGTGTGAATCCATCACCATTTTATTGTTGGTAAATGTTTGTAATGCTTTCCTGCAGTTCTAAAGGATGCAATATTACAATTTCGAAAAATATTTTATTGTTGTTTGTTAGAAATTTGGTTAATATGTATTGCTTTTTACTGTATAGAATTGTTGTAAATTGTCATCAAAAAGGATGGCGAAATGGTGTATAAGCAGCGCAATGCAAGGCGTTGCATTTAGTAGCATAGTTGCATTTTTTTTTTTTTTGAAAGAACATTTTTAACTTTATCCAAATTGGTTGAAGGACCTTTTCATGAAACGAAAACCTGCATTAAGTACAAGAATCTCGCTCCTTGAAATTTGTTGAATATTCTGTAATTATTGTATTTTCAAAGGATGCAAACAGGCGCACACCACACTTTTCTCTCTCCTTCTCTTCTTTTGCATTGTGATACTTTACAAAGCAACACTTATACGCGAACAAGCTGGAAACAATTATTGTTAAAAAGGAGATCTGTTCACTGACCCGATTTTTTTTGTAATGAGCTCGGTAATTGTTATCCTTTGGTTTCATATATTTATATATATTTAAATGGCAGTGGATGTCCTTTTTCGAATTTAATTTTTAATGAAATTTTGATATCAGAGGAAAGTTAATTGTTTATTTCGAGCTAATTTTTGTTTGAGTTGTGAATTGAGAATGGAAAGGGTGAAGTAAAAATAAAGCAAAGACATTAATAATTTCAGCAGGTAGAAGAATTCGACTGAGTTAATAAAGTTAATTGCTGCGGCACTTTGTGTTTTAATAATTGAATAATTAATGAGGATATTCGGGAAGTGACTTTCTGTAATATTATTCTTTAGTTTTAAACTTTACAGGAATTTCGATATCTATCAGTTCAGGTCATGTAAAATCAAATTAGCTGCAAAACTGGAAAATTAATTTCGGCATTATTTGATTAACGTTTTAGAATTATGTGATGCAATTTTGAAGACATTCCTGAAAACTCTTTATCTTCTTATTTGTCTTCTTTTTCAATATTGTTGACTTCCGGTTGGATTCAACCGGAAGTTATTGCACAAGAAGCATCTTGTTGGAATAGAGTGAATCGAACAACGACCTGAACTAAAAGAATATGTTATTTTTTGGGGAAGAGTTTAAGCGTAACGTAATCTTCTTACTGTTGTGACCAACTTCTTCTCAAAATAGTCTAATGATTTATCCTTATCATGTCATGAACTAATTCAAAACAGATTAAGAGAACTACACGATTTCTACATGAGAACTACACCTTTTCTTTAGCCATGAAGGCGGGCTAAGTCTACTGCGGGTATCATGTTTTTCCCTAAATCGAACTGATCTCACGGGAATCTGGTCCTACCCTAAGACATCCAGCACCCTGCCTGTTTAGGTTTTTAGCAAAGACAGGCATATCGGACATCGGAGCTAACAGCCTGGCATAAAGCCTGGTGGGGGTAATGGGCCACTTCCCTTGGGTGAGGTATCCGAAGATCTTTTTGCATTCCAAAGTTGGTAACTAAGGGATTTACTCCCAATCAAAACAATTTCAAACCTTATAACATAAATCACCGTATTAATATCTCACCTTTTCCATGGGACGACAAAACGGATCAAGAGAACTAAATGATTCCCGCAAGAACCATTTCTTTAGCCGTGTAGGCGGGTTATGTCTACTGCGGAAATCATGTCTTTCCCTAAATCGAATAGATCTCACGGGGAAACTGGTTCTAAGTCATTCAGCTCTCTGCCTGTTTAGGTTTTTGGCGAAGACAGACATATCGGAGCTAACAGCCTGGCATAAAGCCTGGTGGGTGGTATGGGCCAATTCCCTTGGCTGAGGTACCAGAGGATCTCTTGTTTTCCTATGGAAGTTGATAATAAAGGGATCTCCCAAGCAGCTTGGTTCCATACCTTAAAACACCATAGTCATCAAAACGTTATCCCAACCTCCACAAAATAATAGGTCTCATTATTTTATATTATCAAAACGGCGCGGCGCACCAAGCGCTAATTGGGTTTTATTATAGCAGAATAGCCGCCATTCCTACTTACCTACCTACCTAATAGAAATGAAAAAGAAGATATGCACCACTTTTTAGCTGTATGTCAAATTCTACAAGAGTTACGAAGACTTAACGTCTTAAAGAATTCCTTCTCTCGCATGGAAGCTATAGACACCTTAAATGGTAAAAATTGTTGGAGAATTCTATTTGAGTATTGCAATCATGCCTTCAATAACCGAAATCGCTTTGCATTTTAATAAATCTTTCGTTATTGCTTAATATAAATATGTAAGTTTTTGAATTATTTTATATGAATATGTATAGTATGACATTAACGAAGCAAATGATTATGAAATGTTTTTTTTTTTTTCTTTTTAATTAACTATTGTATTTTATGCCCATATTGAGAATTTTATATCTACATAATACATATACAGGGTGATTGGTTTAAAGTACACCAAAAAGCTTGATCGTGTAGGTGGAGTTATGACAAGAAAAAAATCGTATGTGAGGGGGGGCCTATTTTCCCCCGTTTAGGAGGGAGGGGCAATTTTCTAAAAAATTGACTTAAATCAGAAAAAAAATTATTTAAAAACAACGGTTAATGATACAAAGCCTTGTTATATCTTTTTGGAAAGCCAGAAAACTACTCTTTTATTTTATTTTAAATTTTAGTTGTTGAAGTGAACAGTTTTAAAAAAATTTATTTTCAAACTCAAAATTTTGAAAAAAAAAAAATAAAAAAAAAAAAAAATTAAACTAATTTTTTTCAAAATTTTATGTAATTAGCTATTATTTTTATTTTCAAAATTCTTAAACCAATCACCCTGTATATATAAGTCGATTATTTCGACAGACGGCATTTCTATTCCATTGTTCTATTTTCTTTATTACACTGTTGTACTAAAATCTTATATTTTATAATAAAGAATTTTATAATAATAATAATAATGTTGTGCATGTACAATAGAAACATTATTCAAAGTATTATCAAGATGTTTTTTGTCCATCTAAGAGAGAGAGAGTAATTTTATAGACGGTTATGAATTTATGATCATTATTCATTATTGTCCGCGTCCGGTAGTAGAAGAGTCCGCCTACGAGAGAGATAATTATAAGAAAAATCAGGAAATGTTCGTTCTGTCCAATTATGAGAGGTGTCTGGTTATAAGAGTTGTCCGTAAGTAGAGAGTACACTGTACTTGCCTCACCTATTGAGCAAGTAAAAACAGATTTTTTTTATTTGAAATGAAGTAAAATCCGAATGCTTTGGGTCTCAATCATTTCTTTTCAGAAACATTCCCGTGTTGGATCGAAATATTTGTTTGCGAACTTTACTATCAATGTATATAGCTTCTTTATTTAGTTCAACATTTGATTAAGCAAGTTTTGATATATTCTACATTTTCATTGCAAAGTTTTTTTTTCAAATAAAATTCTATGCGTTTCGCAAATAAAAACATACTTCAACTCAATATCAACATTTTTTGTATACTCGTACTGTAAAGAAGGTCAAAGGTTTCATCAAAAGAAAAATTCTAAAATAAATTGGGTATCTCTTAATAGTTTGTTGAGGAATTTTGTATTTTGAAGAACTATAGTAAAAGATCAACATGCACAAGCAGGAAGTATACGTACTTGCAATCTAATCGTGCACTTTTCTTCAAGAAGCAAATATTTCTCATCCACTCAAAGTGTCTATATTATATTCCTTCACCATTCTTTTGCACATTCGTAATATTTTTTTTTTTTTTCGTTGATGTAAAAAAGGCAAACAACATTCTTTTCTTTTCATTCACTACTATGCTCTTTCAATCCAAATTGAAAGGAACAGAAAATATAAAGGATGTTCCTGTTTGGTGCAAAATACGATGCTTATCTCTTTACTATGGGATGGGATGTTTCAAGATGAACTCCTCCAATAAGTACAAAATAGAGAGTGTACCTAGTGCTGCAAAATCTACTCCATAATGATGTCCTTATTCATCGTCAACTTCCGCTTGTGAACTATAAACTATGCGGATACTGACTGACTGGCTAAAATGACGATGATGATGATGTCGACTTAACTTGACTCGACTGGTGACGATGATGAATCCACGGTGCTTCTCTGTCCATGATGCTCTATGAATGCTCATAAAGGTGCTATTCAATCATCCTTTTTTTGCACTACTTAGCTGACAGAAATATAAGTGCAGCTTTATATGGAAATGTGTTTCAAGTCCTTTTTTTAAGCATCCATTTCGTTTACTGTAAATTCCCAAGTGGAAAATGTTGATCCTTTTACTACGGCCAAATTTGAAGAGCCGTCATGCCAACTAAATGTAAAAACAATTCGTAGACACTTTGAACGTTTAGTGGTAGTAGAAAAGTCTTATGGAACACAGCAAAAAAATATGTCGAAAATAAGTTTTAATGAGAACCCACAATACGACTCTGCTCTGCAAAGTTCTTTACCATATAGAGACGGACTTCAGACTGGAATAAACTGTATGTTATGAAGTTCAAGAAGACACAATAAGTCATTAATAATTTAATGTTAGTACAAATAACACATAATGGCAAGGACAAGAAAAAACGTCGGAGAAATAAATGGAGATGAAGTTACTCTATACTCAGGGCAAGATCTTTTTATTACACTCACAAACAAAGTTTGCTCAGATTAAATAACCAGATTCCTCATGGAATTCTTTATGATTTTGAATTGAATTTAGATTTTGTTTTTTTATAGACCGAGAGCCTACAGCGATTTTTGGGTGTGATTGATAACCCAATATAGTTGGTATTATTCAAATGCACTGTAGTTACCATTTTTAAAAGACAGCGTCTTGCAGTCCAAAATGGGGGCATTTTCGAGAATGCATTTTTTGCAACAATGCATTTTTTTCGAGAGACAAGCCTTTAAATGTTCATTAAAAAACTATGAGCTATGTCCACTGATAGAAAATATTGGGTTTTAAAATGTTTTTCTAAGACGGTCTATAATTGGAAGTTAGCATGAAATTATACAGTCGCTGATGGATTATGTGATACAGTTTGTTTTCTATAACCTTTTCTAACGGGTGATTTTTTAGCTGGTTTGGTTTTGGCAACACTGGTTTTGACAGCTGACGTGTGTTTAGTACCTTGTGTCACTGTCAAACAGCTTCAGTTTGGTTTGCAATTTAACCATGGATCGTTTTACAAATGAACAACGCTTGCAAATTATTGAATTTTACTATCAAATTTCGTGCTCGGTTCGAAATGTTCGAAATGCTTTTTTATCGAAAAATTGTTTTCAGCGATGAGGCTCATTTTTGGTTGAATGGGTACGTAAATAAACAAAATTGCCGCATTTGGAGTGAAGATCAGCCAGAAGCATTGCAACAGCTACCAATGCATCCCGAAAAAGCCACTGTTTGGTGCGGTTTATGGGCCGGCGGCATTATTGGGCCATATTTCTTCAAAGATGATGCGAATCGCAGCGTTACTGTCAATGTTGAACGCTACCGAGCTATGATAACAAACTTTTTTTTGCCCGAAATGGAAGTTCTTGACTTGCATGATATGTGGTTTCAACAAGACGGTGCCACATGCCACACAGCACGCGAAACAATGGCGCAATTGCGAGGCGAGTTTGGTGAACATTAGACTATTTTTTGTGGGGGTACGTCAAGGCTAATGTCTATAGGGACAAGCCCGCTTCGATTGACGCACTGTAAGCCAACATCCATGCATTCATTCGTGAGATACCGGCCGATATGTGTGAAAGAGTATGCCAAAATTGGACTCAGCGGATGGGCTACCTGAGACGCAGCCGCGGTCAACATTTGCATGAAATTATCTTTAAACATTAAATTGCAAGGTTCAAACTATCGATTCAAATAAATATTTCATTCATTTTTTCGAATTTTTGTGTTTTTTTTTTTTTTTTAAAGTTCTAAACCTCTTAAAAAATCACCCGTTATAACCACATCTGTAGCATTGCTTCAAGTCTCTTACTTTGTCGACAACATTTACCAATTAATTCTATGCTTGGGCATAACAATGACGTCTGCAATTTTTCAATTATATCAAACATATCGGAACTTAAAAGGCATGTTTTTATTGTGAATAAGAGTTTTTAGAAGTCAACTTACTGTGGTCATTTCTTTCAAAACCATAGAAAAGATTTTGGAATTCGGATTCTTTCCAATTCTCTCTGAAAGCACATCATGGCTGTTACTCCTCATTCGGAACATGAGCTTAATATTCAAAAGATTTAGTGGCACTTATTTAAAACTATGCGTTTCCTCCATGGTATGAGGAAATGTCATCTAACTCATCATGTTAGATGACCAATAATTGTCGATGATTACCGACAACTATATAAAGTTTACAGAGAGCTAACTGCGAATTAGCGACATAATTCTTGTTTTTGTCCTTTCAAAAAGAATGTTATTCAATAACTTATGTACGCGGCTTGTGGTCAAGGGAAACGGATTGCGTATGATGCTCATATATGTTTTGAAGTATGGCTTGAAATTTAATTTAATTTTTTAATTTAATTTCATTTGTAGGGTAAACAGGGGCACATTTGACCTCGGGTAAATTTGACTTTGCCAGTTTTAATGTGAACACAGCCTAAATTGATCTTAGGGGCTGGTTATAGCGATCAGGAAAACGAAACAGGAAAAAATTTCAGATCGATAATTTATTAGGTTTTTTATTGGAATCAAAATACAAATGTTATACTTATCGATGGCAAATAACTCAAAGAATTTTTGTAGATGATTAGAATTTCAGTTGAACAAATACTTTTTGTAAAAAATGCATTTATCTATTTTCCTGATGGAACTTCATTTTCCGTACGGAAATTCCATCAGGAAAATAATTAAATGTATTTTTTACAAAATATATGTGCGTTATTGAAAATTTTAACATCGCAAATGATTTTGGGAGTCATTTGTCATCGATAAATGTAGCATTTGTGTTTCAAATAAAATCAAAACATATTTAATTATTGATTTGAAAAGTTTTTCCTGTTATGAAATTAGACAGATATGCTCCAACTCTTCTCGAAATCGCTTTATGTTCTTTTTCGATATTTGATTTAAATTTTGACCATTGATTATAAAACAAACAAAAAAAGTTGAGAAGTAGGTGAATTAGACAAAGACAACAACAAACTGTGGACACCAACACTATTTTTTTTTTGTCATGAGTTATAGCTATTTAATGGCCGCCAATGACACTTATCAACATGTCGACACTAATAAAATAGCCGTCTTCTCAGTGGATTGATAATCAAAAATTGAATTGAGGATAACCATCTACCTGCAATGGCTGAATTGGGTAGATCGATGACCATATGCGGGAGGTCCAGGTTCGATTCCCGGCCCAGGCAAAAATTCAATAAAGTGTTTTTCGATTAAACATGAGATTGTTAATGGACGAGCAAAACTAATAAATAAAAAGAAGCCTGATGATTGGCGTTGGCGGGCATGAAATAGCTATAACTCCTGCCAAAAATATTGCTGGTGTCCACAGATTGTTGTTTTCTAATTCACCCACTTCTCAATGTAAATTGAATTATGGAGCGCAAATTACGCATCCTAACTACACTATATGTTATCATACAAAATCTATCTATATATATATATAAATCAAAAACTGTTTGTATGTCTGGTATAGACTCCCAAACGACACCACGGATTTTAATAAAATTTTGTGTGTGTATTCCTCGTATCATAAGGATGGTTCATAGCATAGTTTGGACCATGTCCAAAAGTCAGTCGTTAAGATAATGCATTTTTCTGCATTCCTAAAACATTCATCAGATTGTTATGAAACTTTTGGTAGTTGGTCGATACATTACAGTAATTGGTTTGAATCAGATGGTAAGAAATTGCATTTTTCTGCATTATTTGTCTGTGATGGCAGACATACGCAAATAAAATTTACAAAAAAAGAAAAACAAATAACTTTAATTTTTGAAAACCACTTTTTTTATAACATTCCTTATGTCATTATGAATTATGTCATTGATTTTGGCCAGCGTTAGCGTAAGATACGCTATTGCGGTAGCATTTGCTTTCTCTGGAATAGCACATTGTTATAGATGAATGTATGAGCCACAGCGTTGACAATGCAGTTATATTTTCAAACTACTGAATGGCATTGGAAGAACTTGACCAAATAAACTATTCAAAAGTTAATAAATTATTTGTATTCATTTTATTACGTATTATAAAGAACTTAATTAAGGGGCCGATTATAGCGAGCAGGAAAAACCATCAGGAAAGTAAAAACAAATGAGATCAGTAATTTTTTCCTGATATGTGCGTTTATAGCGATCATGAAAAATGTGTCAGTGAACAGATTGTTCTCCTGATTGAAATGCACAGGACAGAAATCTGTCAGTGTAACAAGTGAAAATTGAACTCAAATAATTCTGAAAAAGTTTTCTTCTCGAAAGTTTATTAGGAAGTGCTTTTTTTAAACAAAACAGTTACTCAAAAACTATATACGTTTTCTATTAGGGAGAGAATACGGTACACTATTTACTTCGAGGAAATAACACGATCAGCAAGACGACAACTATTTGACAAATATGCCGGGTTATATTTACTTCAAAATATGAGCACAGTACCTTTGGCAAGACACTTTGCGTAATAAAAGCGCAGTGTGTTTGACAAGGCTTTACTTCAAACCAAGGCTTTACTTAAAACCAAATAGAAGCCCAATGACGAAGAAAAAGTGAAGAGAGAAATTTCAGACATACCAACATAATGTCCACAACACATTGATAAAGTGTATGGAACAGCTGGATTCCAAATGATCAGTCAAATTCTGGCAAAAGAAAGTAGATCCGACAAAGATTTTGCTTTTAAGTATAGAATAATAAAAGTTCAAACGTAATGAGACTAGCTGATAGTTTTTATGTTTTTAACTCGCTTTTTAAATGAAATAATTTATAATGTAGGAACTCCTTCCAAAAGTCAACATCTGAGGGGCAATTTTGACAAAATGACTTAAAAATAAAAAAAAAAAATAGAAAAATGATATGTAAAACTGCTCTAAAAGAAAAATGTTTCTTTGAATCTTATCTCAAATAATTAGTGCATCAAAACCAAGAAAAACCATTTCGGTTTCCATCAATCATTTTCAGAAATACCCTATTAAGCGTCAAATGCTTTAAGAAATATTTATCAAATATTTATAGAAGATTTTCTTTTTGTGTCACTTACCTTCATAGTTTTTTTTATCACAACAGTCATTTTCTAAAATTTTCTTAAATGTTTCCGAAATATTTCTTTGGTTTAACTCTCTGCGACTGACGTGGTAGTCTGATTTGGTATTTCGCCGTTATTTTTTAAAATTTTACCTGCGCGTTCTCAGTACCTTTTAGACGTACGTTCAAGCGTGAGACAACCACCTCGGTGTTGTTGTTTATCTTCATATAGTGTCTCCTAGACAACTCGTCAGTAAAATTGTTTGGTTTAGTATAATTTTTAGATGGCTCACTCAAATAACAACCAAAAGTTGCAAAGATTGAATTTGTCCAACTAAAATTAAAAGGGAGACTAGATTTGCCTTCAATGTTCCAAGCCAATCTGTGAAGACTCTGCCAAAAAAAATTGTGATTTTTATTTTTAATTTTATTTTTTTTTTTGAACCGATGAATTGATCTTTTTTTTTTTCTTATTACTATAAGTTTTCAGTTTAGTAAATTGGTACTTTAAATGAAGAAAATATTTATGTTGATTTTTTTTAAATTTTTTTTATATGTGTTAGTTTTTGAAGAATTATTTATGTTGTGTTAATAAAAATTCTTTAACTTTATATGTGTTTTTTATTTAACATAATGAGTAATTAAAAATAGTAATAAACGCTCTAAGCTTTAAAATAGAATAGTTAAAAATATCAATATGAGACAAGTTTTTGAAATACAAGCTGTCCAAATGGTGTCTGGTGTACCACCGCGTCAGTGGATTTGCAACAAAAAAGTCACGTCATTCGCAGAGGGTACACATATTTTTATTCGATAATCGGAAGACTGACTATCATGTTGATATATAATTGGTTCAAAGAAACAAGAGTTTCTTTTTCTGAGAATGAGATATACACGATGCTAATTTCCTTTCATCATTTCCTCTAATATAATTGCCTATGTATATTTCCAAGATTTGTTCTTAACTTTTGCCTGTTCAAAGAATAGAAAAAAAAACTAGGATATGTTCTTCTTCTATGAGCGTTTCCAGTAACAACTATTAAGTAGCTTTACCCTATTCCTTTTGCGTACACCTAAAGCATAAATGTGTGTACGCTTATCACTAAAGTGCATAATATAGAAGTCATGATGTACATTAAGTATAACACTAATGTAAATATAATATCCCTATAATAATAATAATTCCTGTTGACATATTTCCCACAGAAGCTTACACATATTAATTCAGCCCTTGAGATATAGTTGGCGTTTTCACAGAGGACTCAAACCTCAAAAGAGGTTTTGTCTTTTCATAAACCTAAGCTGATTACACTCAATGTTGAAAACAAACAGAAACCAATTAGTGACTTAATAATGCAATGCATTGTTCTGTCCTCAAATTATGTACTCATGCATGCAGAAATGCGTGAGTCGCTCTTTTGTATTTATACGTTTGAGCATATAACCTTCCTTCCTATACCTCGACTTTATATTATATTAATAAAGGTGCAGCAGTACCCCACTTTATACAACCCAAGCTTTTTCTCATTTATGTAATTTAATGTTTTCGCAAGGCCGAGGCTAAAGGAATTTCCTTTTATTTTACTTTTTGTTAATGTTTTTCCAAGGAATGCAAACAAAAGTTGCTGTCTTTACCTCTACGGCAAGTTAATTGCCAATGGTTGCCGGTTTTTTGTTATGTGCATTGTTTGTTTTCATTATGGAAACTTAATGTTGGAACGTTGTTCCAACATGCACTTGCTTGTCGCACTGAGGAGGAGTAATTAAACTCCCCAATAAATATATAATATGAAGCTGAGGTAACTCTGGGAATTATGGCACAAAGGGGGATGTTATTGTATATAGATACAGGACCCAGACTTCGATTGGGAAATATGAAGCGAGTCTTTTTTAGAGGCTAAAATGAAGTTTTGTATTTTTGATTTTATCTCTTTCGTTTTGTATTTTCGTGGACAGCAGCTTTCAATTGAAAGGATCCGCTTCGAATTAAATAATTAAACAACTCTAGGTATGGGTCAAAAAGCAGATATCGAATTTAAAACGAATCGCTTCTGGGGCCAGCTTATGTCTTCCAACTCGTTTGTTGAAAACGAAACAATAAGATATTCAGGCACTTATTGAAAACAAATTGTGTCTCTTTTTTTTTTAAATTTGATGCAATTTTTGTTTGTGTGAAATACGGAAAAAAAACTACTGTTTCTAAAAGGTATACGGGTGATTCTTTTAAAAGGGGTAAACGACAATCATTATAATATTAATTAAGTGCCAGTTGTACAATCGTGGTTCAAGTTTTTAACTCGCCGATTTTGACAGATTACCTATGGAAATCAGTGGTTTAAAAATTTGAACCACGTTGAACCACGATTGTACAACTGGCCCTAAGAGTTGTTCATATAGTATTTTAATGTATTCTATAAAAAGCATTTTTAAATTCAAATATGTAGTAATTTTTTCTTAAATTTAATATTTAAACCTGAAAAAAGTTTCTACCCTGGCCTGTCATCTTCATATTTTTAGTTTAAAACTCAGTCAGTACACACCTTCTATATTGCAGTAAAATAAAATTATATTAAGCATAACCTCAAATATGTATAGAATATGTATAAATATGTAAAAAAAAATATTTTTTAATTTTCAATTATTTTCGAACTTTATTTTTGTACCCGCCTTTTGAGTGTATCTACCCTGGCAAATTTGATTCCGTCATTTAACTTGTTTGCATTTACTAAATAATTTAAAAAACCCCTTAGGTAGGTATATTATATATATTAATATATAAATATTAACTCGTTTTGTTAAAATTGTTATATTTGTTACAAAAAAGTCTCTCCCCTTTTGTTGACTATTTTTTATTGACTACTTTGTCTTCCTCAAATGAAACGCCAGTTGCAAACATAAAACACACATCGTGTGATCTTTTGAGTATTACTGAATGTGGCTTATATGGATACATATTATGTAAATATTATATTATATTATGATGAGTAGCTTTATATACTTATTGTATATCACCGTTTCTATTTCCTATGTCAACTCAATCATATCAAGAATCCATCTACGATATAAGTGCAAAAATAAAACTTAAACAATTTTATCAAAAAATAAGAGAGTAACAAATTTATGACTGGATTCATGTACCGTTACAACACATTGAGTGTTTTGATTTTAGCTTCAAGCCTTTCTGCCATTCGTTTCATGTTTTTTTTTTTTTTACAGTAGTGCTTAAAATTATAATACCTATTTTATTTATTAAAAACACCAATGCAAATTTAATATTTGAAATAAGTGAGTTTAGTTATTAGTAACTATAACCATAATTAGAAAAAACCATAATTGTATTTTGTTTTCAAGGCTAAAAAAAAAAAACATCTGAAGAAGCAGAAAATAAAACAGCGAAACGTTGTAAAAATGTATTGGTTTCTTTTTGCATTTAGTTTACTGAGCATCATATCCCAATTTAACCAGAACTGCTTCCATGTGTATATGTATATCGTATATAGGCAATGTTCGATGGCTGTATATTTGTCTCCAGGGAGTTGGATCTTTGGCATTTGATAGCTTGATTCCAAGAAGTATTGTTCCTAGGTATATTAGTCTTCTAACTGAACATCGTCGGCTGATTTTGTGCGGTCCCAGTGGAACGGGCAAGTCATACCTTGACTCAAAACAAGTTTTATACAATTTCAATAAAATGGGAGTTAATGTTTTATGAAACATATTGCTCGAATTAATATATAGAACCGAACCAGTATTGCCATTTCTAACATATTTCAGTGTTCTTCACTTCAAATCATAAATCACACACATATATTATTTATATAAGCAGAAAGGAAATTTGTCCAGCGATAGATTATAAGACGTTTACTTAATGTACACCACACCAACTCATTTTCTCTATATCGGTTGTAGAAATATGAATTTACCGTTATTAGAAGAAATACATAATTCGATGAAACAGCAAAGAACAGGGAGGGAGACATTCGTCGCTATACTACTGGTATAGGATACCTACGCAAGAAAAGATCCATTTAAAGGTTAATCTATATTTTAACCTAACAAGATGAATCCCTTAAGTGGATAAAGTTGAAGGTTTGTGTTACAGACTGTCAACACCAACCTGTCCTCATTAGAACCCTCTTGGTGGTATGTACATTAAAATGAGTGTTAAAATTCTGCTCAGCACTGTTCTTCCATTTTTGATTTTTTTCTTCGAATAGATAAAAATCCAACTGCTTGAATAAAGATACAACATAACACCAAATTATCTCAATTATTGCATTGGAAAGACGAAACCAGTAAAAATTTATTATCATAAATTCTCCTCTCTAAATCGTTTGTTGAAAAAAAAATACACAATATTTCTTATTTCCATTTTATGATGTTTTGGATTCCCTTGTGGTTTTTACTGGTTTAAAGCATAAACCATATAATGTGCTTACTTTGTTTGTGTATGTATTGTACAGAAAATTAATGTTAGAGATGTATATCATCGCTGTTCTAATTCATTGTGCACAAGAGGTATAAAAAGAGCTGTAAAAGAAGAAAATCAATTGCGAATACATTCACGTGAAGTCTGAATTCAATTTGATATAAATGAATTGAAATCACTGAATTCAAAATGTCTTCAGAATTCACTTTTTTACTTACTCAACAGGGCAAGTATTTATGTGTAAAAAAAAATCCCACATCCAAGCCAAGAAAACTAGGTTTCGACATGACGTCTCCCATATAACGGTTTTAGTTTTCCCAAATTTTCTCAAAAACAGCTTTAATGATTTTGATAAAACTTGGTGTACGTTATATTTGCAGCAGTTTTAATATAACTGCATTTCAGTTTTTCGGCTAAAAATTCATATAACGGAGATTTGGTGTTAACGGTTTTTACAAATTTGAATATAACTCGATAACGGCTGGGTTGATGTCATTTGAATTCGATTGGGATTTTAAATTTAATGTTTAACACAAGATGGCATTCAGAGTTTTTTTTGTTAAAAAACCGTTTAATGATAGCTGCCATACAACTTGCTCTCACGTTTAGGTAATTTTTTGATATTTTTCGCACTTTCTTCAGAATTTAGTAAATTAAATTTTTTGTAGTCCCATATAGTTTGCTACAAGAGCAAGTTCGTGCGACCCAGTGCATTTTTTTTTATTCACCATTCATTTTGAATTCATTGCCTTAAATCACTGAATTAAGAACAGCGTTTAAGTCCCATTCAGCAAAATCAAGCAATTTAAATAGCCTTCAAGATTTAGAATGTTAGTTGCCATTCTCTTCAGAATGAACAAAGAAATACAATCACATTGAAAAAGATTCAGTTTAATACTAAAAATAGGGTAGACTGAATTTAAATTGAATGGGATTTAAATCACTGAACATGAATTAATTCAGTAATTAAAAAAAATTAATTCAAAATGAACGGAATTTGAATTTGCTGCATTCTGAATTAATTTTTGAAGTCATTGCTTTAAATCAAGAATTCAAAATGAATGTGATTTGAAAATGCTTAATTCTGAAAAAAATTTGAATTCTGTGAATTAAATCACTGAATTGGGAATTCATCTCGTTGCAGTCTCCATATGCAACTGAATGCAACCATCAAATGATTTAACTCTTTTACAGCTCTATACACAATGAATTAGAATTAAGTGTGTTTCTTGCCGAACATTTATATTGTGTGTTTCAAAGCAAGTAAATATTTTATAATATATTTGCAATAAATTTAAACGCAACTCCTATTATTTTTATATTATGCTCAATCAAGACTGCATCTATGAATTCATTTTATAAGCTATACTAGAATCTAATGGCACCCTTGATGGCCTTGAACTAATGTGTTGGCAATAGAAAGAACAAAACTTTTATAACGCATATTTTGCATTAATTTTCTCCTGACGAGGAGATTTTTTGTTAAACAAAACAGTGCTCAGACGTCAAGACAATCCCGGTAAAATTGTGGCTTTTAAGCATCCTGTAAAACATCCTGGAAACGTGGAAATTTTTCTTTAATTACAGAACTAACCACACGTTTGTTGTCTCTAAATTCTCACGATTCGTTGCTTCAAGAAAGGAGATGAGATGACCTATTTGATTCTTTTGAGAATTCCGTCTCAGGTGATAATTCAATCAAAATTATTTAAGAAGAAAACAAATTTTAAGAAATTTATTTGATTAAATTCTAAAGAAAGTTCGAAAAATATCATAAAATGGCCTAAACGTGAGATCAAGTTGTGTGGTAGCTATCATTAAACGGTTGTTTAGCAAAACACTGTAATTGCCATCTTGTGTTAAATGTGAAATCAAAAAACTGCGTGGAATTTCAAATTAATCGGGTGAGCAGTAATCAAAGTTATGGTCAAATTTGTAAAAAACCGTTAACAGCAAATCTCCATTATGTGTATTTTTATTCAAAAACTTGGAACGCAGTTATATTAAGAACACTCCAAATATAACGTTCAAAAAGTTTTATCAAAATCGTAATATCCGTTTTCGTGAAAATTCCGAAAAATTAAAACCGTTAGGGAATCACCAAAAAGTACTACGTACGATGATTGAAGAAAATCTGTCCAACCGCTTAGACTGTAGCTCGGTGAACATACAACCGAACATCCGCACATACGCACATCCGCAAACAGACCGACGAACCGCATGACGAAACCTACTTTTTTGGGCTTCTTTATTAAAGTAATGTCAAGTTTGATTAAAACCTCGATTTTTTTTTACACGAAACCAATACTTGCCCTATTGAGCAAGTAAAAAGATAAAATATCTAAATTAAATTTTATTAATTAATTTGTATAATTTTTCATTAATGCTAAAATATTTTTCTCTAATAGATACTCCTGAAAATAAAGGGTATTGCTTGGAAAGGCTGTGCGAAAAATCGCCCGAAAACAAAAACCAAAAAAATGCAAAAAAGTCTCAACAAATTAATGAAAAATCGCCAAATTCTTTTTTGTTTGTTTTCAAATCAAAAACGCAAAATCGCCCAAAACGTATCAATACAAAATTGCCCGAAAACTGATTGGGGCGACTCATCATTTTATTCTTGGGCGAGTTATTTATAACTGTCAGAAATATTTTGGGTGATTTAAAAACAAAAAAAAAAAAAATAGAATATTATAGGGCGATCACACATTTCCATTTTTGGACGTTTTGTTTTTATGCGAGTTTTCGCACAGCCGCTTGTAAAAATAAAGGGCAAAATATAAAATATGTATATCGAAATTGATCGAATCAAGCGAAAAGGACTATTGGTAGCACTGCACTTCCAACAAGATTTTGAAAGTGCTGCTGATGTGCTTTTTTCTAGGGATTCGTAACAAAATCTTGGCGATTATCCATCATGCGGTTAAGAATGACTCCTATCAAACAATGCTACAAACTCTAAGGTGTTTAGGGACCAAGCTGTCACATTAGCCTCATTAATACAGATATTCATTATTGAGGATTTAAAAAAGAATTTAAGAATGCATGAATTCTAAAATGATTACGTATTCAATTGAATGATGTAAAATTAATGGGAAAAAATGATTGCATAATCATATTGATGTCAAATGAATGGTGATTGCAAATTTTGAAGTTTAAGTCTCAAAGTGAAGTCAATGAATGCCATTTTAGTAATTGAATTGAATGAATAGCTAAATTTTAATGAATTTGTGTGCACAAAAGATTATATTCTTTTACAACCCAGCAAACAAGTAATTTCACTTTACTAGACTGTCCTACTTTACAAAGTAAATACGGTTATACCAACAAAATAATCAACACAACACAGTCTAATTAAGTCAAAACTATTCATTATAAATAGCTTTAGATTAGGTCTTACATTTTCTGGAATTCTGCATTTAAATTATTTTTTTATAATTTTTCAAAATGTTTTAAGGAATCAGCACATATACCTAATAACATCAGGAGATTTCTCTTAAAATCCTGTTCCAGTAAAGTTAAGTAATTTCCTTTGCTTACACACAATTCATGCACCACGTACCGGAAACGTTCGACAAGAAGTAAGCAGTTATTTTTTTTTTCTATCTTCATAAAATAAATTATACAGTCGACGACCATCATTAGCCACCGAGCTATATTGCTAGCAGAATGGGCAAAGTTGCTTATAAAATTTCAGAGCACTATATACACTTAACCAACCCTTTCTTTCATGACTCTAACGGGATTTAAGCAAGTTGAGCAAAAACACCATCACATGAAGTGGCATAGTTATAATCCTGATTGTGCATGTAGAAATCTTTGAGAGTAAGGGACAATCCAGCACAGTGCACACAAAACGAAAAAAAAACATCCTATATTACCCCTAACGACACCAAGAGTAAACATGAAATTTAGAAGCCAACAAGTTTCCATGCAAATTTCGAAACAGTGCGGAACCCGCATAAAATATATATATAGGAATACAGATCAGCTCCCAGAAGGGTAACTTATACTTACTTATGCCAACAGAGTCATAGCAAGTTGTGTTTTTTTTTTGTGGTGATGTTGTATCCTGGAAAAATTGTATGCATCCTCAATTTTACCTTTTTTCTTCTTTTAAATGGAAGCTAATGACTTTTCTCCAGCAGAAATCAAGAAAAAAGCTCCTTGCGCAACGAATACGGGGTTTATGCAAACATTTATTTTTTGCCTGACTTATTTGAAACAAAATTTTATGTTTATTCCGCTACGGTATGGCCGCGTGGACGATAGTCATGGCGAGGGCGACCCGGTGAACGGTATTCGAGTATTCGACTATATGAGTGTAAGAGCGTTAAAATAAAATATACGTCAACGAAGTAAAGCGTCAACAAAAAAAAAAAAAAAAAGAGGAAAAATGCTAGACCAAATTGGATGGTGCACAAAGCAAACATAAACGAAAATACGTTTTTTGTATATGGTTTGCTTTACCCTCAGATTATGCTGCATGGAATTAAAATATTTGCCTAACGAATATAAATCGTGGTAGGTTTATAGGTACAAGTGGTATACTAAGGGAGAAATTTTAAGTTGCAAGCTTTGCTTAGCTTTCTTTTTTAATTTTATCAGCTTCACTTTTAAAGTTAACTTACATTGGGCCTTACTAATAATCAGATACAAATGTCGACTATTAGTAAGCCTCAAGATTAAAATAAAGTGTGGAGCTTAATCAGAATCTTAACTATAGGCCTTTTTAGGTAACAACGATATATCTCTTTCTCGTTCACAGAGCAGTGTCAAAATCAGCAGTTCGCGGATGACAGCTGAATATTTTTTTTTATAATTGTTGAAAATGAATTGAAAACAAGAGCGGAAATATTAATGTTGTGAGCGAAAATTGTGAATAGTGTATTATAAAACTTTTTATTAACGGAAATTTAAAATTTCACAGGAAAAAAATATATTATTTACAAAATTCTTTTTCTGCGTAGTGTGAGCTGTCATTTATTTTTTTGACAATATGGTAAAATTCCTTATATAAACAATAGGGCTTTTTAGGTAACAACGATATATCTCTTTCTCGTTCTCACAGAATTGTCAAAAACAGCAGTATGCCGAACAGCTGATTTTTTTTTATCATTGTTGACAAATTGATTGAAAACAAAAGCGGGAATTTTAAAGATTTGTGCGCGAAAATTGTGAAAATTGTGTAGTAATTTTAAGAAATAAATATAAACATTGAGAGAATTTGTCTTTCCACTTATGAAGAAAAAACTTAAGGAATAAAACTAAATCATCAATTGTTGGAAACAGGAGCCGATTACTTCAAGGAGAGTATTAAATTGGAAAAAGATAAACAACAGTATGAAACTCTCCCAAAGATCCTTAGATCCATGTAGCAAAATTCGATATTTATCGAAAATTTAAAATATTGGAAGAGATCCATACCTGTTTTCGTATGAAAGTAAGATATTTCCAAAAAATGTAACATCTTATATTACCCACAGGTATTTACTTTCAAATAAGTCAAACTGCACGGGAAAGGAGAACAAAAACATCAACAGTGTTTGCAAAGCTGAAAGACTCTTCGACGCAGGATGGCTGAAAGAAATGGCTGGAACTTTCGTCACACGAGCCAATGTGTACATTGTGTTGGGGAAGGTACTTAAGTTTTCTTTAAATAAATAGTCAAATTGCGTTTATCAGTTTTTTTGTATCTATTCAGGTTTTGCATTCCCAGCGCCTAAATGAAAAACCTTTGGAGGCCTGTATCATCATTACGGAGAGTAGAAATGTAGAATCTGCCCACTGGCAATGCAAAGCAGGTCTGTTTGAGACATGCACTCATGTGGCGATAATTTTGTACGCCCTTAACGGCATACAAAGAGGATATGCAACCTCAACAGAACCAGTAATCACAAACAAATGTTTTGGTGTCGAAATAATTTGAAACAAATTCACTACACAATAATCGAATAGTTTTTAGTAACAACTTTAACAATGTTTTTGTGTTGAATAGTTTTTAATGTTAATAATGTTTTTGTCACTATTTCGGCCACTTTTATATGTTTATACAGATGTATTTGTTGGTTTTGCTAATTAAAATAAATTTTTAAGCCACGGAAATCACAAATTTCACACAAAAAAGAATACCGCATTTAAAAATTATTTCCAAATTGTTTTCTGCAAGATCTTGAGTTTGACAGTTTGAAAAAAGCGCGATACATATTTCAATCTGTCTTCGGCATAGTGTGAGCTGTCATATTTTTTGACAAGATGGTAAAACTCCCTATTTTACCCTTTCACTAACATACTATCTCCACTCTTTCCTTGAATCTACTACAATTTCTATCAAAGTTGCTGTCAAAAATATGACAAACGTATCTGCTTCTATTTCATGCTAAATAAATAAAATAAATTAATTAAATAAAAATGAGTTCAAGTGGTGACGATAGTTTATTATATGATATGGATTTCTTTGAAGAATTAGCTTCATTGCGAAAAGTGAAAAAATACAAAGAAAGGATAGATCCGTTTGAAAAAATGATGAAAATGAATTTTTATTGGTCTGGTGAAATGGTGGTGGACGTGGTGATATTTCAGATGTTTTCGATATATTTTGCGTTCGGTGATTCGTTTTAAATGAAATTCAAAGCAAAACTATGAAGCATTAATTTACAATTCAAGCAAATGTATACTTACATTTCTTCTTTTGTATCAAGAGCATCGCAATCATACAACGAAAAATCGTTTTCAAAGTCTACGGCCGCGATCTCTTGTATCTCGTAGTCCATTTCATCTGGCTCTTTCGGAGGAGTTCCACCATCAGTTTGCCTTTGTGTATTCTTGTAGCCACGGTTGTCAGATGTGGCGATTTGAAATTTGAGTTGGCGACACGAAAATTCGTTTGGCGGCTTTACCCAAAATCGGCTATATTTTTAAGTTTTTGGCGATATTAATTTTTTGAATCGAAATAGTGACATTTTTTGTTTTCTAATTTTAACTTAATTCTAACAAATTAACCAAAATGACAATAGAAGACTAAACAAACAATTATTTTTGTCTTCAATATTAATAATGTTTCGCCAGACTTCTTCACGACAAAAGCTATTCTCACGAACACCTTCTCGTGCCTTGTTTGTTCTAAGCGGCTAAGACTAAACTCAAGTGGACACTAAAATTACATTACTTTTTATGAATTTTTAAGAGTTGAGCTACACGGCTAAGATTAGAGTAACATCACAGAAAATGAATACTCTTGGAGTACTCCAGTCAAATTAGCAGAAAAATCAAAAAATATCTGCAAAAACTACTGTATTCGTCCGAGATTATATTTTTGGTTTTAAAAGTACCACTTGGAGAGTTTTAAGTCCACAAAGTTCACAAAAAAAAAAATTCTGCGTTGTCCGCCATTTTGAAAAAGGCGTCCATACGATTTTCTCGACTTCTTTTGGTCGTATAACAATTTACTTTTTTTTTAGTTTTATGAGGAAAAATATTTTCTACAACTTTGTCTCACAATTATTTTTGACAGCCTTTCTCAAAAAAAGTTACTGGCTAAAGACTGTCGACATTTGGGAAATGAAAACCAATTTTAACGAGCTAGATCTGGTTAAACTTTAATAACAATATCAGCTAAAGTTCATTATGTAAATTGTTTTTTTTTTTTTTTTTTATTTTATTTTTGTGAAAGTTTTTTTATTTTTCTCGAATTTTATTTTAAAACTTTGAATTTTGCGATTTTTTGGCGATTTTTATTTTAAAGTTGGCGATTCCTCATTTTAAAACCTGACAACCCTTTGTAGGTGGAAAATGTGCCTCTTGATATCTGCTTGCACCTGTTCCCCTGGTCTCATATTTGTTTAGTGAAAACCGTGTGTCCGTTAGCTTGGAACGCTTCGCGAATCTTCTCCCATTCTTCGCTCTTTGTTGATCATATTCATGTTGTATATTTTGCTGTCTATTACCTCCACAGCGGGTATTACTAACCGGAGTAAAAGCTCCTTCATATCCTGCGTCCAATTACTACATCTTTTTGTTTTTCGTTCGCTCTCCATTTTAAAATAAATTAATAAAGTTTATTTTATTTTAATAGAAGCACGACCATGACAGAAATCAATCAACAAATGAAAAAAACAAATAGAATGGATTCTCATAATTGAAAAGTGTTGCCGTATTAACATTTTTCATCAGTAACAGGTTAAGTACTCAAGAAGCAAAAATGTTTAACTCGAACCCCTCTTTCCGGAACTCTAGTTTTTTTTGTTTATACTATCGATTAATACTTTTCTTTCTCTGCACTTTTTACTTGTGATTATACTATGTAGGTAAGTTATGAATTCGTATAACAACAAAAAAATGTAAATCTAAAATGGGAATACGAAAAGTGGTTCCGAAAAATTTGTACTGCCTTTATTATATTAGGGCCATATTTTTCACTCGTTAAACCCAGATGTAAAATTAAATCCAAAAATTAATTATTCACTTTACTCATTTCTTAATCATGTTTAATATTGTTTGTTCACAGAAAATAAAACATATAAATAAGAAACAAAAATATGTAAAGTAAGCAAAAATTAGAAAAGATGGATTTTATATGGAAATAAACAAAGAATAATTTACATCTGGCTTTAAGTTTTAAACTACTAAATAATATGGCCGTAAAACCACAAATAATTTACATCTGAATATGGCCATATTAGAATCGATAACTTTTTGTACTGACTCGTAATGTCTTAATTGATTTTAATTAAATTTGACATTTCAACAAAATATCATAGCTGTGGATAGGTATTTCGCATGTAAGTTTTTTAGGGTTGATAGTGTATTGGAAAGTTTGGTACTGTTTTGACTGGTAAAGTATTTTGCATTTTGCAAATCGTAAATACGTCACGAAAAGCATTTCAAAATAAAATAAAATTTTTTTTTTAAATTGTATTTAAATGCAAAATAGTAATTAGGTATTTTGCATTAAATTCAAGTATTTCGAATAAGTCGCATCTGCGAAGAACACACATTTGTGTACTTAATACCAAAAAAAAAACTTATCAATATTAGCACCTAGGCAACACTTATATGACATTTCATCCCTCATTAGTTTAATGTTTGACTTTAAACATGGCTTTTTCAACATTAAATTTTAACTTCTTGCTAGTGCTTAACTTGGTCATTAAATTGATTATTGGTATACACTTTTCTAAAGTGTGGAGATTTTTATTTAAGCTCTTACTAAATTTGATTATTATTAAGAACGATTGAATTTAAACTGCCAAGAATATACATACAGACAAATATAGAAAATTATTTCGGCAAGTTGAGAAGAATAAAAGGGTCTATACTATTTTAAAAATTAATTTGACATTTTATGTCAAAAAGTATTCATCATGCCTCTTCTTCTTCTTGTTCTTTTGGTCCATAGTCCGAATGATGTTGTTTAGGTGCCTCAACCAACATGTTTATCAAATCAGTTGTCGATTTGGAAAGCTGTTTCTGCATTTTCACGCCAATGACACATTAGAATGGATCGTAGGTAGATGGATTAAAACAACGGGTTCCTGTTGTAGGAATAATATAAAATAATTTTCGGGATTTGGGTTTTCGGTAATTTTGGTTTTCGGGATTGTTTAAAAAATGTTATTTTTCAAAACCCAAAGTGTTAATATTTACTAAAATTTATTAATTTTGAACTTTCACTGTTGCCTTCATGTTTATTATAAAAAAATATAGATATAGATTTTTTTTGCAAAATGTATTTTAAATCGTAAAATGGCAACCCCATGCGAGCTTAAAAAGAAACAGATTTATGTAACAAGACTGAGATGAGATTTCAGATCTTCCCTGTACTGACAATAATTATCGTTAAAGTGAGAATATTGATTCAAGCTAAACAAATGCATCCACCACGCTTAACTGTTTGTTGCAAATTTTGAACTAAATGGCTTGCCAAAAGATCAGGAATTTACGAAAAAAATATTTTATACCTACATGTAGTACATGTCAGTAAAGTAGTGGAAGCCATTAAAGCGATATGGTATTCCTTACATAACCTTATACTTTATCATTTACATATCAAAATAAAAAAAAATGTTAAAAAACTTATTTCAATCAAATGTATTTTTTCGTAAATTTCGGAACACCCTTTATTATCTATCTACAGATTTATATATAAGAAATAAATAGGTAACGCTGGCATCGGACACAAAATTCCATGTAAGCAAACTTATACAAAGATTTCGGGAGTAAAAACACAATAATATTATTGTTCTTCTGATTTTAACATTTTATTTTTCAGAAAATAAAAAAAAAAATTCTTATAGCCTTGGTAAAATTTTAAATTGATTTTCCTGTGTCCGTGCCGATTGTTTTTTCTGTGAAGTTTGAATGGCACCGACAACATCTCCAATTACGTCCTCTTGCTGAATTTCAGGAGCGATTTCATCGTGCACCGCAGTCCTTCCCTCATTAGCGTTTCCATTGTAATGCTGTTGTTGCATTAATTGATTCAGATTAAATGTGGGAGGACGAAACCATGCACTTGGATTCGCAAGAATTGGAATGTTTGGATTTCCAGCATCCGAGTTGATTGCCGTCCAGAAAGTACTTGGCATGTAGGGTGATGTTGTCGTTGGAACATGAGTCGCCAAGTAGGGCCATGTTAATGGAGCTTGGGGATTCTTATTGCTTTGAGAGGCCACAGCAGAAGAGGCAACTGATGTCCAGTATGGCCATGTTGGCGGATTCGCAGAACTTGCAGGAGTACTTGATGCTGTGAATACTTGAGAACCAGGCCAATTGGGCCAGCCACCACTTGGTGTATTTGAAGGACCTGATGGGCTTATTAAGCCGAGGAATGGTGGATACGGAATAGGGACAACTTGGTAAGGACTAATTGGATAGTTTGGATCTCGGGGGTAGTTTGGCGGAATTATGGTTTGGTATTGTGGATAAAATGATGGTCGCACAAAGGGGCGATGAGAAGGTCGTTGAGTTGGAGTGGGAACTGAAGTAGTTGGTGTTGATGATGGTTGTTTTAAGATAACAACGCAGTTAACAACTGGTGCTACTAAATTATCAGGTTTCTCTTTGTTGGTTCCGCTTTGACTGGGTTCGATTGTTAATGGGCGAATATTCTGAACAAGAGGAACTTCCTGACTTGGCTTTTGATAATCTGATTCCTCTTCATCGATTGATATATCTTCATCGTAGTTATCAATGTGTACTGTGGCTCCTGGAGGATAAAAGTTTATGGAAAATGAACCATAGTTGCTGGAAGGATCAACAATTGCATCGTAGCTTCTTTGAGAGTGCTGAGCATTTCTATTGCTTTGGATGGTACATAGAGGATATCCTTGAGTTTTATCGCCTAATCCAGGTTTGAAAAGAGAACTGTAGATAGGATCTAATCCAGTTAGATTTACAGGATTAATCAAGCCATTGACAATGTTGTTGATGATGCTTGTGACTACTTGTGAGCCGCTATTAATAAGTCTGTTTTGTGTGACGAATGGATTACCATTATTAAGCTCCAAAATGGCTTTGTATTCAGAGGGTGATATTAGCTGAAAAGGTGCAATAGCTCCTGCCAATGACTCAGTTTTTGCTGTAAGGAAATTGATTAAGGATTATTTATACAAATTAAATGACTGCGACTTACCTCTGCTTTTCGCACAAAATATGGCTAAAAGCAACGTTACCCACGTTAACACTCTTAATGTCATCATACTAATGCCTATTCGAATAACCTAATGTCTTTAGAATGGTATCGTGTAAAGACCACCAAATTGGAGTAGATCGTTTGGAAGAATTGCTCCCTTTCCATCAATTCAAGACCAATTTATACAAATCATTGTTAATGCTGATTGAGTTAAATTTATTGGCGATTCTATTCCGTAAATTTCTTGAGAATACTCCTATTAAATTTTGTTTAATGACCTCAATTCAAAATAGGTGTTAAGGTAAATAAAATTTATAATTAAAATGAAAACCTAACGTTTAATATGATGATTCGACGATGGAGCTCACAAAAGTATCTCAATAGATTATTTTTAAGATAGAAACTGGTTCGATGGTAATTTGATAGTCCAAAGTGGTAATTAAATTTTTATGAACGACTTTTTATTGAAGTGTGTTCTTAATATCACGAATAAGTCATAATAGGTAAACATTTTAGCAAAAACTTGAATAATTAGGTAAATAAATAGGTCAGTGCTTTTCAGCTTAACTAAGTTTTCTTTTTTATTTCAAAATATAAGGCTTTTGAATATTTTTAAAAACAGCAGGAATCTGAATACATTATCTGTGGCATAAAATGTGGGGCACAAGTCTCACGTATGTTTCAAATGCTTATGTTAAATTTTTTTAGTGGGAATTATAGTAGAATTATTTTTATTCAAATGAATGAGAAGTTAAAGCGAGAGGAGAATAGCTTAAAAAAAAGTGTAAGATAAACGAAAAAGAATACTTTTGCATTACTGGGTAGTTCAAAGTTTGATTTGTTTGATAATGAAATCATATATGATTTCATATACATATACATATACATATGTGCTCAACAGTTAACATCAAAAATAATAAAAAATAATAATAGGGCCAATCTGCAAAAAATTACAAGGGTCAAAGAATCAAAGGTCATCTTTTTTGGCAAAAATTTTGGGCAATCAAGTTGTGCAATTTGGACGTTCAATTTATGTATAATTGAGTGCAGAACGTAACCATTTAATTTTAATCTGGAAAATGAAATATCTTTAAAATCTTGTTTCTTTGGTGAAAATGGAAAGTCTTTTTAGAGGGTTCCCAACCAGTCAAAAAATACTTTTTACAAAAAGATATCTGCTTGTCCAATTGCAGTTTTATTTTAAGATAACGATTATCTGAAGCATTTTTTACTTGCGATTATATGTACACATCAGGTACTAAACATTGTGATTGGTGATTGGTATAAGGTGCACCAAAAAGCTTGAGCGTGTAGGTGGAGTAAGGACAAGAACAAAATCGTAAGGAAAGGGGGGTCTATTTCCCCCCGTTTTGGCGGGAGGGGCAATTTTCTAAAACATTGACTTAAATCAGAAAAAAATATATTTAAAAACAACGGTGAGTGATAAAAAGCCTTGTTATATTTTTTTGGAAAGCCAGAAAACTACTCTTTTATTTAATTTTTAAGTTAAGTTGTTTAAGTGAACAGTTTTAAAAAAATTAATTTTCAAACTCTAAAAAATTAGTTTAAATTTTTTCTATTATTTTTATTTTTAAAATTCAATGATCTTATTGATTTTTAGTCAAAAAATGTATCTTAGTTTTTGAGAAATTAAGAAAAACTAGAAGTATTTTTTCCAAGAAAAACACTTTTTTTGGTTTTCCCCAATTTGACCTGCTCAGGTCAATTATTAATAAGGGAATTAACCTTTTTTTTTATTTTTTATTACATACCATCCGATTTTAATCAAATAATAAAAAAAAACGAATTAACTTTTTACTTTACTTACTAGTTTTACTTTTAATTTTTTTTAATTTATCAAAAACTAAGATACATTTTGGCATCCGGTTTTTTGTTTTTGACTAAAAATTAATAAGAGCATTGAATTTTGAAAATAAAAATAATAGTTAATTACATAAAATTTTGAAAAAAATTAGATTCAAATTTTTTTTTCAATTTTTTTTTTTATATTTTGAGTTTGAAAATTAATTTTTTTAAAACTGTTCACTTAAACAACTTAATTTGAAAATAAAATAAAAGAGTAGTTTTCTGGCTTTCCAAAAAGATATAACAAGGTTTTGTATCATTCACCGCTGTTTTTAAATATTTTTTTTTCTGATTTAAGTCAATGTTTTAGAAAATTGACCCTCCCGCCTAAACGGGGGGAAATAGACCCCCCTCCCATACGATTTTTTTCTTGTCTTAACTCCACCTACAAGCTCAAGCTTTTTGGTGCACATTATACCAGTCACCCTGTATAAGGCAAGTTTTGCATTCGTAAAAAAAAAGTTTTTAGATAACAATCAAACATGTCATTACGATATAAGAGAACACGAAAAAAGTAGGTCCGACAATTCTGTCTCTGTCTGTCTATAGTTGCCATTTTTAAAAGACAGAGTCATGCAGTTCAAAAGTGGGAAAATTTGTGAGAAAGCTTTCTTTTTTTGCCACAGTGCACCTTTTTTGAAAAGGTAAATAATGTGGAGTTTTGATATGTGAGAATGTTGTTGGTTGATGCTTAATGCTCATAACACATAACAATTTAGTAAAAAGAACTCATTCAATATGGCTTGATTGGCCCACAACGTTTAAATACAACATACATATACTATTGTTTCTATATACAAAACTAAACAAGATATGTAGGTCTTTCAAAAACTATTTCCCCGTATTTATTTTTGATTCGGCAGCAACGCACTGGGTACCAGCTAGTACTATGTACAGACCTATAGAAAATCAATTAAAAAAAAAAAAATTATTAGTTTTTAGATTAATAAACTTGAAAGTAGTTTATTAATCTAAAAACTAATAACGAAGTTTGAGAAATACTTCACAGCCGCTATAAAGTTAAGTTCTTTCACATACGGAGTTTTCTGATTCTTTTTTTTTTTTTATTTTTCTATACCATTGACATTTTATATGCTTAACTGAACTTTATAATTTTTATTTACAGTTACATACAACTTGAACCTAAGTAAAACAAAACTCTTTAATTGTCATACAATTTTTAAATGAATTATTTGTCACGACAGCTGCTTTATGACGAAAACTAAAGCATAGTAAACTATTTACACCCTCAATCGACTGCTGGATGTGGAGGAACCGACATGTTCACCCAAAATCCGAACAGCAAAGATGAGATGCACTTTAAAAAGATAAATTGCACTGTGGGAGTAAACAAAATAGTGTTTATAAACCCGGAACCACAACTTGAAGGCTTTTTTTTATTGAAACAAAAAAAAAAGTTAAACCCACATCGAATTTTCATTAATTATTAATTTATGTGGATCCCTAAAAAGTCATCGCCCTATTTGTCAGTATGATTTTTGGGGTCGCTGTCCGTTCAAAGTGTTTAATGTCAATTCGCGGACATTTTTGAATAATTGAAATAACTTGTTAAATAATGTCACTCATTCTGTTTGACAGTTTACAGAAAAAGCGGCGCGGGATCAAGGTATGCGGCATGTCAACCAATTTTCCATTTGACTGCCACTTTACACAAACATCCAATTAAAAACTAAATGAAATTTAATTGAAAAACAAAATGAAGATATTAAAAATGTTTACAATTATTAACATGATACCCTTTGGCTCTTTTTTTTATTTTTAATTGCTACACTATTTATTTCACAAATTTTTTTTGCATAAACCTGCATTTTTTTAGAGTTGAATGTTTTTATAACGTAAAATAAGCACATTTAAGAAAATTCAAGATATTGGTATTATTGGTACGCTAAGCTCCTAGGTAAATACATAAGTTAGACCCAGTCCTCCCTATTATTTTATTATGGATTTCTTAAAAAAAAATATACCGTTTAAAAAATAATACCTATACATCAGTTATTGTAACAAATGACAATATTTTCCTGCACATTTAAATGTAAATATCTACATGTAAAAATAGGAAAAAAAGTAATTTCCTGTTTTAATATAACTCATTTTATGTTGTATTTTTTTTTTTATAATTTGTACCTGTAAGAAATTACCTTACCATATGAAGATTGAAAAACTCAATTTATATGTTGTTGCCAAAAAATAAAATAAAGCCAAACAATTATGGTCTACCCTATAAAAAAAAAGAAATTAAAAGTACAACGTTCGACATAATGAAAAAAATAAGTAAATAATGAGCATGAAAATGAATGAATCCCAGAATTCATTCGAAAACGTTTTCTACCAATTAAGGCAATCGAAAAATTGTTAAATTGTTTCAGATATCAATTTAAGCAACCATTTCATTATCAGCCCACTGAATTTAAAAATTTAGCGGGGTAATGCACTGCTTTTTATTGCATCTAGGACCGTGTAAAAATCAAATATTATCACTTGCGATTATAGAATATAGGTACTATATAAGGCAAGTTATGCATTCGTAAAAAAAAAGTTTTGAGATAACAATCAAACATGACATTAAGATGATAGGTATAAAAATAACGGTAGGTACCTACCATATAAGCGTAACCGATAGATCCATTTTTCACGAAAAAAATACGATGAATTGTTAAAATTTAATAAGAGTAATTTGTTGATAATGGTGATGTCCGTCATATAATTTTTTTTTCAGAATCAGCTTATAACGGTACCTGCCATATAACCGTTTTTTGTTATTTCGCCTATCGTTTGAACTGCTGGACCGATTTTGAACAAATTTAAATTCTAAAACAAATGCTAAACTTGAATAATACTGTAAAAAAAAAAAATTGAAAAAAAGAAATTTATGAAAACAGCTAATTCTAATTTTCTGGAAAATACTACGATCAATTTCAATAAAATTTTATATGAGTATGATTTGTTGCCAATGGTGATATACGTCATCTAATTTTTTTTCAGAATTAGCTTATTAACGGTACCTGTCATAATAACCGGTTATTTGTTATTTCGCCTATCATTTGAACTGCTGAATCGATTTTGACCAAATGTAATTTTTTAAAACAAGTGCTAAAATTTTATATTACTGTACAAAAAAATTGAAAAAAAAGTAGTTTTTGATACCTAAATTTTTTTTTTTTTGAAAAACTGATAATTCTAAATTTCTGGAAAAAATATTATAAATTATGATAAAATTTCATGTTATTGACTTTTTTCAACGACGACGGTGACGTCTTTCATATAAATCTTTTTTTACTCCATAAATTTCTTTTTAAAAGACTTTTTTGGAAAAAAAATATATTTTAAAATATAAAAAAAACAGATTTTTTTTAACTTTCACCTAGAGCAAGTTTGTGCGACCCGTTCGTGCCCTTTACTTTTTATTGCCCTGGCCATTAGTTGTCTATAAATTTTTAATCCAATTAATCAAATATTATTTGTAAGTTTAACTTTACCTACCAAAGAAATTCGCCGCATCTATCCCTATATACTACATAACTATTTTGTATCTAAATCATTTGCATAATATCACATTTTCTTGCCTTGAAAAATATCTGATTGTTCACCTATTAATGTCCTTTAAAAAACACTATTAAACGAAAAAAGTTAACACAAAAAACAATTGCGATTAACAAAGTCCTTAACTCGAAATAAGAACATTCCTTCTCAGATGTCCGACATGTCAAATATGTTTTTTTTTTCGAACAACGTAAAATCAGACTTTAAATCAAAGTGAAACCGTTACAAACTAGGACTAAACACGAAATTATTAAAATCCCAAAGAATCAACTTTAAAAAATAATTTCAAATCACCTTAAAATAAAATTGTTTCAATTGAGGCTTTTTGAAAAAATAAAATTAATTTTTTTATTTAAGTTTTCTTTTGTTTTTATTTTTCTGTCTCAATATTTTTTTATTGAATCATTTAATTTCATTTTATGTATAATGAAATAAACTGTGCTTTACTTACTTGATTAACTTTGTCCCCAGTATTAGGGATCGAATTTAGGACGTCCGGTGTAAGAAACGTGCATGCTACCTATTGTGTTAATCTGCAAAATAAATTGTACGTGACAGCTCCTAAAAATATACTCGCTTTAGCTGAAACATAGTTCCACTCCCACCACTTCGAATTTAGGTTGAAACCGCTTTGATTGAAAGGCGTTTCATTTGAATTCAAATGCGTTTTTAGCAAAAAGCGAGCGTAATAAAAACTACGTTGCTATTTTCCTTTGAGTGTGTTATGTCATATTTATATTCATCTCTAAAATAACAGTCATAATTGCATTGTTGTTGTAATTTTTAATTTGAAGTTTTATACTTTTGATCATCTTTTTGGGTCAAATAACCAGGGAACATTTCTCCGAGACTTAAAAAGCTTTTTACCCTTTTTTGTTTAATTCGTTTCCGAGTTATACGCTTTGAACAAAATGAAAAATTACAAAAAAGTGTTTAAATTACAATATTTTCCAATAAAATTGTTGACATATCGTCTAAATAACTTCTGTTAATATGAATACAAAAAATCAGAAGTTATAGATAGGGTAAATCGGGGCGTTATGGCGCACCTAACTTCAATCCCTAATAACTTTACTTCGGACAACATTTTTTACTTCAATTAACAATATTTATTTAATTTATAAAAAACAAAACATAAATAAATTAAATTGAAACAACAATTCAACTTTTTTGACAAAAAAAAAATTATCAAAACAAGGCTTAAAAAAAACCATAATGCCCTAACTAGGGGCAATATGGCGCACCCCTGAGGGCAATATGGCGTGACACTTTTTTCGGGTTTGAACATCCACTATGCATGCAGTTTAAATGCAGTTGGTACAGAATGTATGCTATTTATGTTGTTATACTGTAATCTTTGCCAATACCGGGCATATATTTTTTTTCGAAATTTTCGGGCCTTATAGACTCGTCGGGTAGATGGATTTGAAATTTCTCTTCCTTCGATCCCGTCGATGAGTTTAGGCAACCCTTCATCTTATTTTTCTTCTGTTTCGAGACTTTAGCATTTTGCTTCGAAAAAATTCACATTCACTTTATTTGTTCATGCTAATTTTACACGTCAGCTTCATAAGAGCATTATGTGAACCATACTCAATACACTTTTTTCGCAACAAATTACAAAAATATGAATTCGCATTTCGTCGACAACATGTCCCCTAATACACAGGAAAACCGAAACTGCCCAGTAGGAAATTTCGTCCTCAATGAATTTTTTTGGTGAAAAGAACAATGAATTCATCGAATACTTTTTCGAGGAAATTGCATGTTATGATTTCATTATAAAAAAGCATTGATTTTTTCATCAGTTCAGTATTTTTAAGGCATTTACACTTTGTTTTACTTGGAACAAAAGTTCAACTGAGTTCAGTGCTCACATTTCATTAATCAATTCAAGTACATAAAGTCATTAGATGATTCCATTGATGACAAGTCATGCACAGATTCACTAGTTCGTGAAATAAGTTGGGCCATCTGTGCTGTTCAGTGTTCTTCGCGAGAAAGAGGAAAAAAAATAATCCATAAAAATAGCCTTGGGTCTAACTGACCCAAGGAACACAAGGATTTCCCGGGTGAAGAGTAATGCACAGATTCAATAACTGCGCGCAGCTCGAAACAGAGAAGAGCAATCAAAAACTAAAAACATTGCCTTTTTTTTCTACCTGACCCAAAAGGAACACAAGGATTTCCAGGGTGACGAGTAATGCACGCAGTTCAAAACAGAAAAGAAATAAAAAACTAAAAACTTGGCCTTCTGTCTACCTGAACCAAGGAACACAAGGATTTCCAGGGTGACAAGTAATGCAAAAATTCATTCGCTTTTTTTTTTTTTATTTTTCGTTGTCGCCTGTCTCTGGTGCCTGCTTGATTTTTCGCGTTTTTTGTTGCTTTTTGATCGTTTTTTAATGACGCGTGCTCCTTTTTGGCGAAAGAGAAACTGTATTTTCAGGTTTTTCCTTGTTGTTACAAAATCTTTTTGTTCTCGAATGACGAATATCAATCATTTGCATTTCTTCATTCAATGTTTGCATCTGAAAGAACAAAGAAACTAAACGCGAACGCGAGTGCCAGTAAAAAAAAAAACATTATTAGTATTACTAATTAAATACCTACCTACCAAACATATTATTTTGTTGTAAATAATAAATAGTGATTGAAAAAAAGTTGGTGAGTTGTAATTTATTTTATTTAAAAATGAGTGGTTTTAGTAAAAGAAATTTAAAACGCTTGGCAAAGCAAGAGAGGGATAATTTAGAAAAAAAAAAAACAAAATAATTTTGCAAAATATTATCAATCATAGTGATACCTATAACATCTGAAAGGGATAATATTGTAGACAGTGAAAGTGAAATAAGCAACAATATACAAGATGAAGATGAAGAGAAGACCTCAACAAACTGGAAATTAAGGCAGGAGATGGAAAAGAAAAATACGTAAGTTTTCGCATTTTAATAACATTTCTACAAATTTCAGCAAATCATTTTCATGTTCACTTTGATTACTCAATTATTTATCCTCACTTTTGGTTTTCCATATAAAATCTTGCTGACCATCTACACAGTTATCTACTTTCCTA
Organism: Baccha elongata; assembly: GCA_951217065.1. Lineage (NCBI taxonomy): Eukaryota > Metazoa > Arthropoda > Insecta > Diptera > Syrphidae > Baccha > Baccha elongata. The sequence continues at coordinate 103,838,087 of OX578272.1, read as the reverse complement.
CCTACGGATTTTTCATATCTCTTTTTTATTTTTATTTCAGAATGATATCTTCAAATAGTTGCATCGTCTGGCGGCAGCATAGAAAAAGCTCTGCGAAATATAATTTCTGCAGAAGTCGCTGTGACATACAATTTCGACGGCTATAATGGCAAAAATCCTTTTAAAGCGTTCAAAAACATTAACACATGTTTGTTCAGTAAGTTATTATTTTTTCACAATTTATAAGAACTTCATCATAATTAGTAATATTTTAATCAAGTCATCACTTTCTCATTCATGCATCAATATTTTTTTTTTTTGCAGATGCTGTTAAGACCAATATTCCTTCACCCAAGCTCTATAGAAAAGCTGTTCAGCAGGTTCAAGAGAATCAAGAACCTGCACTACAAGAAAGCAGCGATGAAAAAAATATATAATATAAAATGAGAACTGTCTTTTTTTATCATTTTCTTCAAATTCATCAAACGTAATTCACTAATGATTAAGCGAGTTACATTTTTCATGTGATTTCATTACTGAATATTCATGATATCTTTCAGTGAGGGATAGTGGGCTGATGATTTCACTGCTGCACTTTCACTTCATTTTTCACCAAGACTGTGTGTTGCTGAATAAGCAAGTCCTATTTACCTAATGATATCACTGAAGAACTTTCATGATGTATTTCATGAAATATAATTCATTTATGAATAAGCAAACTCCACCTACTTGGTGATTTCACTATTGAATATCAGCCAGAAAGTCACTTGGTGAACGCCAATGACAGCCCCATGTTAAATTCACCTAAGGATTCCTCTGAAAATTCCTCGGTGAAGTTCCAGTTCCTCGAGGAAAAAGTTGGTTATTCCTCGAGGAATTTTTTGAAATTTCCTACTGGGTGTACTCTGCATTTTAATGTTCACACCAAACACGTGAGCTGTATACTTACAAAGATACACAAAGTCAAAAACAGAGCAAAATACCAGGCAACTTTTTGGTTTCCTTGATTTATCCAACAAATGTAGTCGTATCGACATCAGATTATGATTTGGTTTTTAATTGCTGAAGACCAAGTTTTTGTATCGTTTTCATTTGTGTTAGAGTTTTAGAAGTGTGGTATTTCAGAGGTGCCAACTGCGCCATAATGCTCGAATTTACCCTATAGTTGAATTCTTTAAAAATTTACTCTTGAAATTGGTTTGTTGAATGCATATATAAGACAAAAATCACCTTAATTTGAAAATTCCAAAAAGTGTTACCTATATTTTTATATAAGATTATTTATTTACGGTTGAGAATTGAAAAAAAGTGTCTTTACTAAAATGAAGTTATAGAATTTAATATAATTTAATGTAGTCTCGAAGAATTATTAATTATGACGCACCCTTTCTGAGTTTAGGCTTAAATATACTGAAATATAGGGAACTTCTTAGGGCCCTCCCCTCCCCCCATCCCATCTTTTGATTGATTTCATGTCTATCTTTATCTTTTTAGGCACACAATACATCATTTATATCAAATATAGAACTTGAATTATTCGTAGCCATTTTAAAATGTCCTTTTTTAAAAAATATTTCCATTTGAATGAATAGATGTCTAGGTTCTAGATACAATTCAATAGAATCCAAACGTTTATTTTCTGTGAACATATCCAAAGAACAACAAAGTCATATTTCATAAAATCAGAAAGGATATCATCACGATAAAATGATAAATATTCAATTCATCATCTCTAAACACCCTTCGTCAATGCTTTGCTTTATGTATCAGTATCCTTCATAACTTTTAACCTTTATTGTTTGGCAAAAAGTAAGCTCACAGATAAAAATTAATTTTACCTAGATATCGGTGTACCAACCTCTGGATCCTTTCAATATCTGCTGAGTTATATTCTTTCATAAATGGTCGAGCTATTCATTTAATTTTATGGAATTAATTAATTATTGTTAGAAGCCATTTTTTGTGTATCTTTATATTTTTGGTTACCTATTAAGAGTAATTTATAGTCGCATATTATTCGAAATTAATTTTATGAAACAAAATTTTTTTGTTCGCTGTTGCCAATGTTTCGGGATAAATATAATACAAAAAAAAATTATTTGTGAAAATCCAGTGAACAAAATATAATAAATTGAGTGTGCAGGTAAAATAATTGATTAATTGTTGGAAACCATGGAGAATTACGAATTTGGATCAATTAATACATTTTTGTAGTTTGTGGGCTTAAATATTTAATTTTAAAACTTAAATGAAAACAAGAAGATTTATAATGAAATAAGAACGAAAATATTTAATTGAACATGGAATATTTTATATGCGAATATGACTTTGAACGTCCAATCGTATTCCATATACAGGGTGATTGGTATAAGATGCACCAAAAAGCTTACTCGTGTAGGTGGGGTTAATACAAGAAAAAAATCGTACGGGAGGGGGGTCTATTTCCCCCCGTTTAGGCGGGAGGGGCAATTTTCTAAAAAATTGACTTAAATCAGAAAAAAAATTATTTAAAAACAACGGTGAATGATACAAACATTTTTTATATCTTTTTGAAAAGCCAGAAAACTACTCTTTTATTTTATTTTTAAATAAAGTTGTTTAAGTGAACAGTTTTAAAAAAAAATAATTTTCAAACTCAAAATTTTGAAAAAAAACTAAAAAAAAAATGTTTAAACTAATTTTTTTTAAAAATTTTATGTAATTAATTATTATTTTTTTTCAAAATTCAATGCTTTTATTAATTCTTAGTCAAAAACAGAAAACCGGATGCCAAAATGTATCTTAGTTTTTGAGAAATTAAGAAAAACTAGAAGTATTTTTTTCCAAGAAAAACCCTTTTTTTTGGTTTTCTCAAATTTGACCTGCTCAGGCCAATTATTAATATGGGAATTATCCCTTTTTTTATTTTTTATTACATACCATCCGATTTTAACCAAATAATAAAAAAAAACGAATTAACTTTTTACTTTACTTACTAGTTTTACTTTTATTTTTTTTTTAATTTCTCCAAAACTAAGATACATTTTGGCATCCGGTTTTCTGTTTTTGACTAAAAATTAATAAGAGCATTGAATTTTGAAATTAAAAATAATAGTTAATTACATAAAATTTTGAAAAAAATTAGTTTAAACATTTTTTTTTAGTTTTTTTTTCAAAATTTTGAGTTTGAAAATTATTTTTTTTAAAACTGTTCTTTTAAACAACTTCATTTAAAATTAAATAAAAGAGTAGTTTTCTGACTTTCCAAAAAAATTTAACAAGGCTTTGTACCGTTGTTTTTAAATAATTTTTTTTCTGATTTAAGTCAATGTTTTAGAAAATTGCCCCTCCCGCTTAAACGGGGAAAATAGACCCCCCTTCCAATACGATTTTTTTCTTGTCTTAACTACACCTACATGCTCAAGCTTTTTGGTGCACCTTATACCAATCACCCTGTATAATACGTGGTGCTCCAAAATGCATCATCCTTTATATGAGGGCAGATTGGTTTTGATTTTTTCGAAGTATCGGTACATAAATAGATGAAAACTGCACTTCAACAAGACATAGAACACAATAATCCTTAAGAACGCCGAACACTACTATTTTCTTTAAAAAATAATGATAATTTTGAGCATTTTCAGGATAAAATAACTGCGACTAGCCGCTCGTTTATAAATTGTTTAGTTTTATTCTTCATAACGTTCACTCAAAATGCGTTTTGCTTTTTAAGCTCGGAGCACTGAGCTGTCAAAAATAGATAGGTGTTTCTTTTTTTAGCTCCGAGCGAGCGGAGCACCAAGTAGAGCGCGGCTAACTTCATGTAGTTTTAATATTATTTGACAGATTGAGAGTTGGTTTCCTTTTATAGACGATGTTCACATTTGACGTACTCATCCGACGCTTAGCCAAATTTATAGATAATATGTATGCATGTCAAAAAATGAAATTAGTTTTCACTAGTGGTGAAGTAAGTTCCCATTTGAAGTAATTTCACTTGTTTTTGGTGAAGTAAATTCCCACTAAAGGTGAGAACTAATTTCATCTGAATATTGTGTGAAGTTTTTTCCCACTAACCATTTTTATAATACAAGAGATAAAAAGTTGAAAATAGGTGGCAAATTTAGTTCTCGGTTACCTCAAAAGTTGAGATTAATAAGGGGTGCACGCGGCCCCCTGCAACACCCTTGCCTGGCCCACTATACGATTTGATACGAGTGCGAGTTTGTGTGGGTGCAAGTTTGGGTATTCATCAATACGTGCATTTTGTGTAACGTCACCCAAAAGAGTGAAATAATTTCTCACCCAAAGTGGGAATTTTCATTGACATTAATTTGACGGGTTTGTCAAAATTCTATTAAAAGTTGTAAAATTTTTTATTGACCATTGACTTAAAATTCTATTTATTCACAAAATGATGTAACATTTTTGTTTTACAATATGACGACATTTTGCACGCGCAATATGATATTTCAATACATCCATAATGTAATATACCTTTACATAGTTATAAACTTCTACAGCCAGAGGGCTTGGATTTTTATTATAAGAGAACAGTTAATACTGGAATGACAATTTCAATCACGTACTCGATATTAACGAGATTGCAAATAGAAAAAGAAAAGAAAAAAAAAAAAAAACGGAAAAAATAGAACACGGATATAGACGAACAATTGTTGGTTTTTTTTAACTATTTTTTTTTTTCTGCACCGCACACTTTAACAAGAATTTCTCCATCGGATCTACATTGTTTGCCCGGAAATCGTGCTCAAATGCTAAATTTAAAACTTTGATGGTCACACAGAAACTGCACGGATGGTTCTTCTCTGCACACACATACACACAATCGATATTTAATAGAGGTTGTTGCAATAAGGTTTATGTAAAGTAAAATTCTTAAAAAAAAAAGTAAAAGTGGAAATTTACCTGAAAAAAGAAATAAAGAAATTAATTGCATGAATAAGTTACAGTATACTTTAGTGCTGCTATGTATATGAGAGAAATCTGAAAAAGTTTTGATTTTGAAAAAAAAAAGATAGTAGTTACATATAGGCATCTAATTAGATGTTGAAAGTCTGGAAAGAAGAAATTCAAGTAAAAAAAATTGCTCAAATTTTTAATCTTAATTTCTGCTGAAAAAAATTACTCCATGACCAAAATTCTGTTTATAATATCAATTCGGAAGTTTAGGTTTAAGTAAATTTGTGAATAGATATTAAGAATGAAAATATTGTAACGGCACTTGCATTCTCGAGTACATATAAGAATCCGTTGAAATAACCTTGTCAATATATATTAAGTAGATATACGATACCGTAGTTTTTAACTTACAAAACCAGTTTGATGTTCTCGAATTAATTTTTATATCTTACACTTCTAAATTACTTTTAAATCACAATTAAATTTCGATTGTTTTTTTGTTATCTATACTGATTCAAAATTGTTTTTATTCAAGGACTTCGTCGTCGTCGTCGTCCCTGCCCGGGTGCCAGTAACGGATCTTTTATCTTACGAAGTTAAGTTGAAATTATGTTATAATCTTCCACACAAAAAAAATTTATAATCATCCTCACCTCTTTTTTTTTATTGAAAATTAAATTTTATATGAGGAATAATTTGGGTTATTTACCATAATATTGCATTTTGAATTTTCCTTTTTGTGTATTCGGGGAATACTTTTAACAAAATTTTTTTAAACTTTTCTCGAAAAAATACAATCGATTTTGATAAAATTTTATATAGGTGATATTTTGCGAATAGTGATGTCTTTCATCTAAATTTTTTTTTCCGTAGTAGCTTATTAACGATACCTGCCATAGAACAGTACTTTTTTGATATCGATTATCTTTTTTTAACGACTTAACCGATTTTGATAAAATTTTATAATCTGAAAGTTCTGCTAAACATAAATAATACTGCAATGAAAAATTTAGGAAACAAAAAGTCTGTTTTTTTTTCTGTTTTTTTTTTGTCCGATCAATTTTGATAATATTTTATGTGAGTGCTTTGTTGTCGACGGTGAAAATTTGACTAGTTTCCCATTTCGTTGATATGAAGGTTACTATCCAGAAGAGAAAGTTCGTGCTCTTTATTTTCTTTGTTGAGGAAATGTTAAAAGCATCTGCGTAAAAGTTGCTGTAGATTACCAAAGAAACGTTTTGAGTACTTTGCTCTCTATATGACAGCTCTTGACTATTTGCTTGAAAAGATATGTTGACGGCCCGAAAGTGAAACTTTTCTGATAATGCAAATCATATGGACAGACCACGGAAGTATTTGCATTGTCTGATGTAAGATGTAAATCAGTCTTGTTAGGAAAATATTGTATTTTAGTTTCATTTGTTTCAAATTATATGACTTCAAAGAAATCTGAACGATAAAGAAATTATTGAATCGTAAACTTGATTCCATAATTTATTTATTAAGAGTGTCGTACAAAAATAAAGATAAATATGATAATATTTTACACTGTCAATCAATACAATATAATGACAATTTTTGAAATTTGTTGATTTTGGTAATAAAATGACTTCTTGGTTCTTAACTCTTGTTTTTTATGGATCATTAACTTTGTACTTCTCAAATGAACTGTGTAATTTTTTATTGTATATTAAAAATAAAAGAACTGTCACAATAGGGTGCAGTTGGCAGCTTTTTCTGGCACTTCATCAGTTACCAACAGACCGTAGTATATAAATATCTCCAACAAAGAACAACCACATCAATTACAACATAAGTCATAAATCAATTTTAATAGACTCGGTTGCTAACAAAGTATATCAAAAACCCGGTCCTAAAAAGACGACATCAAATAGATAAAAACGAATGAAAGGGCTCCAAGAGACTCATATAAATTCTCTCATTCCGCCATCCAAAATTAAGGTAACATCGGACATAAACAGACTGACATTCTTCTGGATCAGACCAAGTTATACTCATATGAAGGACACAATAAGTTCTGAAAATTTCCTGGGCAGTAAAAAATAAAGGAACGCTAAATTGTTGCGGTTTGTATGAGTACACACCGTTTTCGGGTGATTTACAGCTAGGCCAAGGGAGATGGACTACCACCCTATAAATGTGGCGAGCGACATGATAGCCATTGTGTGACCCACAATCTCTTTGCTTTATATTTTCTCCTTATGCATTACCTGGTAACGGATAATGACCACAAACAGACGGATTTTGTGGTTGAACATAAATTATACTGAGGGTTGAATTTATCTGCTGCCCTTTTTTGGTAACTCATAAAACTGAACCCACATTCGTTATAAAAGTGGTTTGGCATATTTTTATATGTGTGTATGCGTGTATAAACATTCTGGTATACCTGATGTGTAGTTTGAAGCTGTTATCCTTCGAATTATGATCAACCATTTGAAAATATAGTCAATAACATGTAAGTTTAACAAAGACAGTTTTATTCGTAGTTATACATTAAATATAAAATGTTATTATATAAAGTTTGTTTCAATTTTTAATTTTTGGTTCACTTTAAGAAAAAAATATTCAAAACCCTGGCTAAATGATTTTGTATCTTTAATCTAATCTAGAGTCCATAGATAATCACTACATTACTTTCAAGCATTAGGTATTTGCTTGAATGTATCGTTTGTGAAATTGTTCGTAAAAAAATTATTTTCAGTATGTCAGTAAGAATTAAAGGGCATCACTGGGTCGCATACAAATGTTTCTTATAAAAGATATGTTTACTCCAAAAAAAAAAATTGAGTCACCGACAGGTCCGAAGAACGACGGCTTAGTTCTAGAGACTTACACTTTCAACCAATCTTTATGTGCGCGTTATTATAGTTCTACAGAGAATTAGAGGGGACCTATAACTTTTCTTTGCATTTGAACGACTAAAAGGTCAGATGCACTTTTTATTACATTGATACTCCTGGAGGATTTGTCAGCTCCTGATTTCAAGAGGCACAGCAGCACAAGCGTTGCCAAACTTTTGGGAAGTTTAATTTTTTTTCCCTTTTTGAACTTATTTTTTCCTGTTTTTATTCCCTTTTTTTCACAAAAATAAATATATTTTTAATATATAGGTACATTTTTACTACAAATGTATGGATTAAACATTCGACGGGGCACCACACATAGGCTTTTGAATGCTATTATACTTATTGTTATATATCCTGCATAGAGCGAGTTTGGTCAAGCGAAGAAAACAATCGTATAGGGGTGGGGAGGGGGTGGAGAAGGGGTGGGGGGTACTATCTCCCACAATGAAGACTACATTCTGTGAAGTTATATCAAAAAAAATGTTTAGTTGACTGAAGAACAAAGAGAAATATTTGACAATATTTTGCTCTATTCACTGTCAATCATTATAAATTTTTAACAAGCACATTCGTGTATAATTTCCATCAAAAAATTCCATCTAGATCAAAGATAAGAAATAACATTTTATCGTTTTCTTAAGTATGTTTGTCTGTATAAAAAAGAATTTTTCTAAATGACCTTCCTACTGTGACAACAATGTGTCAATATTGACATTTAGCAGTTGGACACCTTAATCACCCTACTTAGGGATTGTTCATTTTTGATGTTGTCTGATTTTTATCAGTACCTCCCGTTTGTATACCAATAAGAAATCCCTTTGAAATGAAAGCAGTCTCTTGAGACATAATTCATTATTATTCTAATTGCAAAAAATATGTTATGTTGAAATATCAATGTTTGTTAAACGTCAACATATTTTATGTTGGGTACACAAATTGAAGAACGCGCGACTGAATTTCCAGCTCAGCAAAAAAAAAACAAAATTTAATTGAGCTTAACGTATATGGCAGTGGTAAAATGTGTTTAGTGTCCAACTTTCGACAAATCAAATAAAGTGTTTTCCGAATAAACATGAGATAATAATGGAGCAGCATTTCTAAGTGATCGCCTTTGTAGTTTTGAAATAGGAAAAATTTCCGACAAAAATATAAAGGATTTGTGTATACATGTGTACACATAGGTGTTTCTTCATTCAAACATTTATTAATGTAAAATGAAAGTTGCACAGCGTAACTTCAAAAAGAAAGTCTGTTCAAAATACTTTCCGTTGATACATGACCGGTTACCATAAAAACTTAAATTTTAAAATTAAATCAAATGTTTAATATTTCAAATTCCAAGATAAGAACATTAATTTCATCAGTGTTTGAGGTTTTTAAATACATTCGTAGAAATTACACTTTGTCTTTTTAAAACTTATAGAAGATACACCAGTGCCGGATTAAGTCTATACTTTGATGCTCTATAAGCACTCCATGCCATGGGCCCCTTTATCCACTAACCAAACTAATGTCGGTATTTAAGAAAATAACATTATATTACAGCGTGGCATAAATATTATATGAAGCTACAAAGGACAAAAAATGGAGTTAAGCCTCTTCTTCTTATTCTTTTCTGCCGATGTTATGACCTCGAATAGAATCCCAACTTTACCAATTCAACGTTCAGATCTGCTTTTAGGTCTCCTGTTTGTTTTTCCACATCTAAGGCCAAGTGAAATCTGATTTCGTTGTATTTATTTCCTCCAGAAGTTTTTAGGCCTGCTTCGCTTTCGCAATTGTAACGAAACGTTGTATAATAATAATTCCTTTTGGACAGAATTTGTAGAGCCCCTCCTTACAATTTTTTCTACAAAAAACTTAGAAAAAAGTGATGGAATAAATTTTAATTTTTTGAACCAAAGAAGATTATTCCGAAATTTACGAAAATTTTTGCATAGTGTATTGTTTAGTATACAATTCTTCATTAATTTGCTTACTTGAACTTAATTAATTTGAGGCATACGAATGAAACTGCTTAAAATCGATATTAGTGACTCGTGTATATGCTCTGGTACTTTGGTCAGCAATGGGAATTTGTCTACTATTTCCCTGAATATTTCTCCCCTTCTTCGCACCTCAATTCATTCAATTTATCAATAACGTCATAAAAATTACTTCAGGAATTAACATTTGATTTTTGTTTTGCTTTGTTTTGCCCAGTATTCTGATAAATTTTCTAAAAAATCAACGATTGATTGGTATACGTCTTTAGTGACTTTCGAATCTTGTAACATTGTAACACCTTGCTGATTTTTCAAAAGTTTTTGCAAAATTTTTCCCGTTTGTTGTGCCAACAAGAAGTGATGCACTAAGCAATTGCTTAATTTGCTTAGGGTTTAATCTAGAACTGAGATACACACAAAGAACATTTCAAGATATCAGCATCATATTTTTTTTGTTATATTCCAACAAGTATATTTTTTGCTGTAAATCGGGAAAGAGTATACCTATCAAAAGTTTTATTTAAAAATATATAGGGAAATTAACGATTTAAATTTAGTTGGTAAAGCAGTGAACCTGCTCTTTTGTGCAGCAGTGTTAAGTAACTAAACACTGCTGCACAAAAGAGCAGGTTATTCAAGTAGGTAATTTAAATCTGTAAGATAAAAATTTAACTTTGATACTCACATTCGAATATGTATCTAAATTACAATTTCAAATATCTATACCTATCTACTAAAAGTCAAGAATAAGTCCATGAAATAACAAGCGAAATTCCCACAAAATATAAACCGAACCCAACCCAAAGCGATTATCCCATACCATTTAGTCGGTAAATGCTTACACTTTTAGGAAGTAAGTTGCGTCCATAGCACTTTATCATTCCCACATTATTAGTATCATGATTGGAACCCATAAAACTAACCAAATAAATTCCAATTAAAATAAAAACCCAACCTTCGTACGGAATTCGCAACCAGCTTTAGCATTTATATTCACCAATCGCTACTCGTGTTGTATACATTTTGCTGGTGCCTTCTGTACGTTCTGAAATCAGCAAACAGAGAGTAGGTTCTTTCTTAGAACCCCAATAGCGAGGGTGCGGCCGACCGAATGTCCATCGAAGTAAAAAAGAAATATAATTTTTTTTTTCATCCCAAATGAATGACTGCTGAGCTGACTCCTCGTGGGCCTACCCTAACTTTTTTTTGTCTGAATTTATGGCCAAAAGTCAAAGAACGAAGACTCTGATGTCCAGAGAGGGAATAACAACCGTCGTTGCTCCCACTTGATTTAATCAATAAATTAAACCTACTTATACTGTTGCTGGTTTTAACAAGGTGTAACAGTTATTTTATTAATGGAAATTAAGGTATATATAGATTTCAGTCTACAGACAACACATCCCTGGTGCACCCAAACTTCGGATTTAATGTTGATTAACAAAGTGATGTACCTTGCGTATAGATTTGTTTTTGTGCGTTTGTACCGAGAAGACTATAACTAATTTCTTCTGAGAAAATCGTTCTTAAACATCAGAAAAAAATTAACAGTAACCTTCGAGGGTTTCATCTTGCATACATTTCTCAGAAAAACTCTTAAATGGCGAACTTAATGTTATAAGACTATATTGGTTTCATGCAGGTGGATAAGCCTGAAACTGTTATTAGAGCAAAAGACATAGAAAAGTGAGAATAACAATAAAACTATATTTATAAATTACATACATACATGGGTCAAATGTAACCCTCATAACAAAGAATAAAACACAAGCTTTGAAATAGTCTACAGACGTGCGTTGCAAGAAATAAGCAATCAAGAAGTGTAAGCCCAACTAAACAAGCCGACTCCACGAGCTATAATTTCTCTCAGAACGTGTATCCTGCAATGAAATATTCAATAGAGTCGTGATGTGTCTCGTTATGTTGAAATATCAGATATCTCTCTTTACACACTGGCTCCACTGGCTATGCCGATGCCCGACAACTCAACAACAATCTAATCCGCTATCCAATTCTTATTCGGTCTGTGGGCAAATTATGTCTTGTCGTTTCATTTTATTCTTAGACAAAGAGTAAAATAAACATGCGTCCCTTTACCCCGTTTACCCCTTCAAAAGATACAAAGTACATTCAAAATGAAAGAGAATGACAAACACCTGAAGAAATTGCACACATACAACAAAAATTCTGCAAAAAGCAGCTCATCTCACATATAAGAAACGTCAAAATTCATGTCCAAATTTTCAACATCGCTCATGTCTTGTCGAAAAAATGGATTTCTACGACAAGTCACCTGATTGGATATGGATTTTCTAAACTCCATTGGTTTCTTTCATGGAGTGTTCAAAATTAGAGCAGAGTTCATGCCCAGTGGAGCCAGTGTGTTAAGATTTCGTCTTGACGAAGATGTCTAATATAAATTTGACAGATGAATTTTTGTTCCCTTTTTCTAGGTAGATGGCATTTTATCTCATTATTTTTTGTCTCTCATGCTGATCATTACCAGTGTTTGCCGCAGTTCTTCGGGAAAGTATATGAAGATTTTTAAAAAAATCGTAACAGAAACAATAAAATTGTAACAAAAATCTAAAAGCACTGTTTTCCTGCTTCAAAACTTAAGGGGAGGTAGTTCTGGCCCCAAATGTTCTGGAATAAATAGTCTACAACACCTAAAACGGAAATTATATACCCATATGTACCTTACTAGACAAGAATTTGGAACCTGTTCTGCCCCTTCTCATAAATTTGAAAGTGTTCGTATTCTGATACTTTGCATTTATGTCGTATTAGTTTAGCATTTACCAATTCCATAGTTTTTTTTCTAACAAAACACAGAAAAAACATTTTTTGGTAAAAAGTAACATAGTAAACAACAAAAATTAAATTTAGAGAAAGTGTTTTGTTACACTTTTGTAACATTGTGGCAACCTTGATCGTTACCTTTCGTTCTCTTGGTTGTATTTGTAGTTGTTTTGTACATTTTAAGTAAAAAAGTTGATTGACATATAAATATAGATATATTTATGGAAATGCATTTAATAATAATTTTTTTAAGTAGGTAGGTACCTATACATTATAGGTACATACCTAGGTGCAGAAAAAATTGAAGTTACATAAAAATCATTTCTTTAAAAATAAAATATACTATATGAGTAGTAACTACAACATAACAAAGTAAAAACAATTATTTCTAAGGAAAGCAAAAAAAAAAAAAAAATATCGAAAGAAATTTGTCGTTTATCCGCGATGTTGACACGTCAACCCCTCTTTTATCAATGAAACGTCAAGACATGAATTGCAGGACAAAGAAAAAAGAAATGCTCTGATGCCGGCTCAAAATTTTAATTCCAGTTAGATCTGACTTGTTGACTGGATTTTTTTTTGTTTTAATCCAGTAAAAAAAAACAATAAAACATAATAAACGAAAAAATCCAGTCAAATATAACCAGTATAATAAGGTACAATCCAGTAGATTAATGAATACAAGTAATTAATATTAATTTAACTAAAAATCGGAATCTGAGCTGAGGTATTTGTTTTATTTATTAATTTCAATATTGCAAATCAAATTTGTACCAATTTTGTTAGTAAATTCTTCTGGTAAAGTAAATTTATGGCAGCATTTTATGTTCCGTAAATTATTTCTTCTTATTAAAATAGCATTTGTCGACATTAATTGCAGCCTGCTTCTATGTTTGGTTTTAACTAAATTTAATTGGCTAAAAATTCGCTCTACCTCAGCGTTGGATACTGGCAATACTAATATATAGAAATAGCAAACTTTGCCAATTCTTTAAATGGATTTTTATCATTTGCAATAATATTTAAATACCTACAAGTTAAAATTTTACGTTTCAAATTGCAAAACTTAAATGAAAATATTCTTTTTACTTACCGCTTCATCGTTTTTAAAATTTTATATACTAAATTGTGCTTCAAATGTTTGACTGGATTTACATTTCATTTCCAGCTAAAGGAAAAAAAACAGTCAAATCTGACTGGAATCCAGTCAAAATGGCAACAGTGTAGATATCAGAAATCTAGTTATGCGATACAGATATCAAGTGGAGTCGGTGTGTAAAGCAGAGAGTACGGGTATAGCATGAATCGAAAGTTTGGAATAAATATCTGCACCGACTGTCGGTACAAATCAAGCTTTTCAGCGATTGCGACTTATCAGCATAAACAAAGGCACAATCATCTTTATAATTGCCGCTCAAAGAAGGAGAAATGCCCTGGTGATTTGTTCGCCAAAGTGGTATAACAATATGACTACAAAATTGTGTAGGACTTTTAAATTTACAATTTCCCATGCTATACACTAACGCGCTAAACAAAGAAAAAGTGACGACATCACAGTCGAGGAATTTAGTGCGGCGGTTAGCGGGGTGCAAAACTCCAATAAGGGAACCCGATTGGACCAGTGGTCTTTGCCAATTCGTTTAAAGTAAGCTAACCACAGACGCCATTCGGCATTGAAAAACATCGTGATTTACATGCTGTGTTTGTTAATTTTGAAAAAGCACTGGATAGACAATCACTATGTATGTAGACTTCCGAAAATCTATATGTGGATGATCGGGAAAAGTTATATGTATGGGGAAGTCAAAACAAACTTATAAAATGGCACTGCAGGATTCAAAGAAAGTTTTCCAATTGCAGTTGAATAAGGAAGTGTCTTGAGTGCGTTTCTCTTGAAAGATACGGAGATGAATCCGTAAGTGAATCAGTTATTCCTTGATGTGAAGTATAGTGCGAACTCTGCTATCTTAGAAGTATAAATCGTGTACCACAATTCAGCTTAGACCTTGGAAATTTCGAATCGGTAGTGCTAACTTGATGGACATCATACACTTTGGGAATTGAAACAAAATACCTATCAAAATACTTTTTTTGTATTACCTAACAATCGCATCTTTTTTTGGACTTGAAAAAGGTTTCATTTTTCCAAGCACACCCTTTAGAGTAGTGGCAGCAAAATTGTTGCAGTTGCTTTGCAGTAACTGCTTTAAGAAGTTCTGCTGTCCAGCTGGCTCTTTTTCTTTTCAGAAGATTGATAGTTCGTTTATTTGGTCCGTACTAATTTTCCTATCCGACGATGTCCTTAGTGATTCTTTACAGCTGCGTATAAGTGATTCCATCTTTTCCCTCTTATCACGTCCCACAAAGCTCTGAACGCAGTATTATGAGATGCTCTCGTACTTGTTCTATGATATCAATTTCCGATGAAGATCACTGTTATAGCTTTTATTTTTAATTTCAGTAGGTATAACTCTCAAAGTGTGATTATATCTGGATTTGAGTATTCTCAGCCCAGAAATACATAATTCTTGTCTGTAGTTGCGTAGTTTCGGTATCAATCTTAACATATGTTTCTCTACCTGACCAAACAACCATCAACATGTTAATCAGCATAAACATCTGAGTAGGTATATGGTGGCGAAGCATTTCAAATTATTATTTTAATTATTATTATTTTACTTACTTTTAATTCGCGAATTATTTTTATTGATTTTTTCATTAAAACAAAATGAGCCTTATTATTCGTACAAAAAAAATGTTAAATCAATCTCAGATTAACAGTATCCACATAGATATACATATTCATGATGCGTATCAGATTATATATGCAACACAAATTTAATATCCCATTCACTATACCTACTCAAGCAGTCCCACAGAGACCAGACTTATTTCTTCTGGGCAAACAAAAAATGATAATATGTAACTCGGCCAGTCTATTTGACAGATTAACTCGCATGCATGTATGTTGATTAAACTGTATAAACTAAAGACATGTTACACAATTGCAATCATTTCCAGCTAAAAGTCCACCAACCTCAACCGCATACTCTAATTCATAAATTCCTGCAAGGAAAATTGTCCATTTTACTTCTTTTCTTAGTCCTTCTTTGCTTCCTTACAAAATGAGAAGAATAATAAATATTTTCCAGCAATTTGTTGAAAATTAAAAATCCAGACATAAAAAAATGTTTGAATTTCATTTCATTCGTCTACGCTTTTCATAAAAATGTCAGCATCATTTCTTTCATTTTTTTTTCTTGTTTTGTATAATAGAAAATAAATCCAAAGGAAAAAAAAGTAGGTATACTTACGACACAATGAATGTAATTTTTTTTTTTTTTGTAAAATTCATCAAGCAGAAATGTCAGCAGAAATGAAGACTGATAACTTTAGACCTTTTTCGTGCGGAGAAGTTAAGAAGTTTGTGTAACTTAGACAGGCTCGTGTGCTGGTTTTTCTTAATATCAATAAATTTCATTCAGTTTTGTGTTTTTTTTTTTTTTTGGGAAAACATGAATTATGATTTATGCTATAAAGTCTAAATGAATGAAAGTTGAGCACAAATGTAACACAATTGCAAAATCTTTCAAAATAGACCAAACATGATTTCAAAGTAAGACACCAGTTGAGGGATGTTACAAAATAACGTGCGTAGATGGCCTCATCCTTTTCATCAAACCGGCATGCCCGACCACATATTTATAAAAATACCTTTTTATTTTTGATAACTAACATCATGTACCAGAAAATATGTCGATAAGAAGTTGGGGTCTGTTTCACACCATTAGACAACAACATTGAACAAATTTCTAAATACAACAGCAATATTTACCAGCAATATCACGCCACAGCTAAAGAGACCACGACTGAGTCGCACTAGGTAGAGGTATTATTAAAATACTTCCTTACACCTAACAAAAAAAAAAACAGCTAAAAACTAAATTCTTCTGACAAGATTTAGAATTCTCAATTCTTATTTTCAAAAATTATACTTTTTTTAAATGTTGTTTGCAGTATTAATCAGGTTCAGCAGTGCTTTTGGATTATTAAATTTCGTCAAAATCGGTGCATCCGTTCGAAACCTCGTTCAAAACGCAGTCGGTGATGTAAAATAAAATTGTTCCCTCTAGTTTTTCTGACAGAAATTCCGATTAAGGACATCGCAAATGGTGGTATCTATTCAGTATGTTCATCCGGGTTCATCGATATGATGTAAAATATTATTGTAAATAGCTGGGGGTATTTCTCTAAGAGTATACCTACTTTGTTCTGACAAACAGACAGACGGAATCGCCGGACCTACATTCTTGCGTTGTCTTATTTTATTTTAAAATTCTTTTATTGTTGTCTTATTTTATTTTTATAATAAAATAAGACAACGCAAGAATGTAGGGCCGGCAATTCCGTCTGTCTGTATGTCTGTCCCTTTTTTTTCAATTTTAATTTAATAATAGGTATTTTGAACTATATTTGCTCCAAACATAAGATTGAAAAATTATTGTGATTTTTATAGAGCATCCCTTTATGTTTTCATAATCAGATATTATTTATAAATAAAATAATTAATGAATATTGAATAAGTAGGTACAATATTCTAAGACAACTAATTGCATCCATGTCTTAAAAGATGCACCACTTGTGATCAAAATAAAATAATTGCCCTCTAACAAGCATCCGTTGAAAAACAAACTTTACTTTTAGTTCTTTCTTGCCCCGCCTTTATTGGTTTGAGTTTGAGAGTATCGTTAAAGCCTCACCTAGCGGAACTGATGATGGTATACCGTGTCAGGTTTCCCAAGTTTACAACTTAAAGTTATATCTTAAATGCCTTTGTCACCTGCATTAACGACAACTTTTTCCAAACTTTTCTCCTCAGCTCAAATACTATTAAAACTTGTGCTGCAAATTTTTCAAAATCTGTCATTATAAAACCTTCATAGTTTGTTGTTGTTTTTTTTTTCTCAAAGCTGAACATGTTCCATTTTCAAATCTTGTTTGTGGTCTAGGTTTATTTTTCCTGCGAGTAAAAAAAAATCTGCATTTAAACGCAACTCTTGTCTTGTTTGTCAGTTTTGCAATTTATGGTAACGATATCAATTATGGATGATTAATATTTGAGTTCTCGTTAAAAATTGCACAACATTGTTTGTTAAAGAAATAAATAATTAAATGATAGATGTGGGCAAATTGGTGAAATGATGTTTTTTAAATGGTTGAGAAGGTAGGTAGGAAGGTAGAAATGGCGGTTATACTACTAGAATAACCCAATTACCGCTTGGTGTGCCGTTTTGATACCATAAACTCATGAGACACCTAACATTTTTAGAGGTTGGAATATTACTTTGGTTATTTTGATGTTTGGGGTTGTGTCGCTTGGGAGTTAATCCCTTTGTTACCAACCTCCATGGGAAAACAAGAGATCCTCGGGCATCTCATCCAAGGGAAGTGACCCATACCCCCCACCAGTCCTTATGCCAGTCTGTTAGCTCCGATATGGGTGTCTTCACTTAAAACCTTATCAGCTTATGGTTGAGAAAGAAAGCAAATTTATGTTTTTAATTAAATAAAAATACAAATACGAGAAAATTTAATTCATTTATCACCAATAACACAATATGGACTTATAAGAAAAACACTTTTTAAATAAAAAAAAATAAGATTACAAAAGGGTTGAGGGTGAAGGAAAGTGGGGCAACTCGGACTTTTTTAAGCTTTCAGCTTAGAAAATTTCCTAAATGTACATCGAGTTACCTCTAGTGGAAACACGTTTTTCAGTCAGTTTGAGAACCCGAATTAACTCAGAGTGAACTCACCAAATTAGCTGAGTTAGCTATAGATCTCAAACTGACTTAAAAACATGATTCCAGCAGATTTAACTCGAGGTTAATCTTACCCTGGATAATATCGCACTCAAAAACAGGGCCGATCTTAATCATACTAAATGATCGAAACGGCTGAGCCAAATTGCTTAAAATTTTAGACAATTCCTTAGAGGAGAAGTTGAAATTTTTTTACCAAAAAAAAACGGTACCTGCCATATAACCGTTATAAAGAACTTAATTTTCAACAAAAAATAAAGAACACGATGGGGTCGCACAAACTAGCTTTTGTGGCAAGTTACCTGAGGATTTCAAGTACAAACGGAATATACGAAAAAATCGTATGAATTTCTTTTTAAAGTTTGAAAACCATAGCTTACAAAGATTTAAACCAAAATCAAAGTATGCACAAAATTTCTTTACTAAATGTGAGTTTAGGAAAAAAAAAATTTCAAAATCTTTGAACCGGTTATCGAAATAAAATACACGATTTAGTCGCACGAACTTGCTCTTGTAGCAAATTATATATGGGATTGAATAAAATTCAATTTAAGAAATTATGTTCAAAGGGAAAAATATCAGAAAATGGCCTAAACGTTTTTTAACCAAAAACTTTAGATGTCATCTTCTGTTAATTAACTAAATTAAGTGCTATACTAAGTCGTTATCAAGTTATGTCCAAATTTGTAAAAACCGTTAACACCAAATCTCCGGTGTGTGAATTTTTAGCCAAAAACATGAAATGCAGTTATATTAACCGCTCTCTAGATATAACGTACAAAATTTTTTATCAATATCGTTAGAGCCGTTTTCGAGAAAATTTTGAAAAATTAAACCATTATATGGGAGGTACCATTTATAGTCTGGCTAAAACGAAAATTCGAATTTCTCTTCTAAAGAATCGCCAAAAATTGCTATTTGTGAAAATTGAAGTAAATCCGGCAAACCGTTTAAGCTGTAGGTAGGTGCACAGAAAACAGAACATACGCACATCCGCACAGTCAGACCGACGGACGGCATGACGAAACCTACTATTTTGGGCTTCTCTATGATCGTAATGTCAGGTTTGGTTAAAACCTCGATTTCCACGAAACCAATTCTTGACCTATTGAGCAATTAAAAATGGATTTTTTCAAAATCTTTTTTCGAAAACTTTTTTTTGAAAAAAAGTGAGGATGCAGGTTCCTTAAATTTAATTTATTACACCTTGAAACTTAATTTCATAAAAATCCGTCAACTGGTTTTTCAAATATTGAATTCACAAAAACATTTTTTCAAAAATTATTTAAAACTTAACAAATAATTTTTGAAAAATCATTTAATGCCATGTTATTGTAAATAGCTAGAACAATTTAAGTGTTGAGTTTCGTTAAAATCGCTTAAGCCGTGATAGAGATAGTCAACAATTTAAAATACTGTTATATTGGAGATACCGTTAAACGAACTTTCTTAAAGGTTTGGTTGTT
Source organism: Baccha elongata (assembly GCA_951217065.1). Taxonomy (NCBI): domain Eukaryota; kingdom Metazoa; phylum Arthropoda; class Insecta; order Diptera; family Syrphidae; genus Baccha; species Baccha elongata. The sequence goes on along the minus strand of OX578272.1, from coordinate 103,818,264 downwards.
ACCATTTTATAAACCTTCTTCACCTCATTACACATGTTACATTTGGTTGAAATCGTTAGAGCCGTTTGCGAGAAAAATAAAATTTTCGATAACTGTACGGTTATTTTTGGATTTACAGTGACCTACAAAAAAAGCTCTAGGCATATTACCCTAAGAACCTTACCTAACCAAGTTTGAAATAAATCGGCTCACCCGCTTAGCCTGTAGGTGCCGAGACAGACAGACAGAATTGCCGGAGCTACTTTTTTCATCTTCTCTATCATCGTAATGTCATTTTTGATTGTTATCGCCCTATAGTACCTATAGAGCAAGTAAAAATAATCAAAAAAAATATAAAAAAATAAAACCAAGCATTTTTTTAAACTTTTGGCATTGAAGGTGGATTGACCTATCTAGAACTTAAAAAAAAAATGTTTTAAATAAAATCCATTAACCCATTCACGAGGTAAACAAGACAAAATAACGGTTCTATGGGAGGTTTCGTAAATTGGCTTGTAATTTTTTTATTTGCAACTTAACAATAATACAAAAATTATCCCATTTTTTTTTAATAAAATCGTTGAAGCCGTTTTCGTGATAATTAAGCTTCTTCATAACGGTATATGCATTGTTTTTTGCTAACAAAAAAATCATTTTCTCATTTAAGGAATAATCTAAAAACTCTACATATAGAATATGAAGCAAATCGGTTAAGCCGTTTAGGCTGTAGTTGCTGATATACACAGACTTTAGTTGCTGATACATGCAGACATACAGACACACAGACAGAATTTCCAAACCCACTTTTTTCAAATTCGCTATCATCGTAATGTCATATATGATTGTTTTCTCATCTTTTTCATTTTTTTCTACGAATTAATAACTTGCCTTATAGTTGCACCATTGCAGAAAGATGTGTTACCTCGCTATTGAGAAACCTTTTTAAATTTTTTAAAAACAAATAAAACAACTTATAAGACTTTATTGTTTTTTATTTTTCTACAAAAGGTTTAAAAGGAATGGGTTTGGAGAAGTTTCCAAAATGAGAAATGACTAACTCGGAGCACAATATCTTAATGTTAATGCGGTAAATATATGTATGAATGTGAAAAAGGTTTGATTACGATACTTCTAATTATGATATTATGTTTTCTATTTTTAGGTATTCAGGTACTGGTCATCATGATGTATACAATCATCAAAGTAATGAAAATGTGAATCATATCGATGATTAAAATCCCCGAATAGATACAAAATATTCATAATATAGATGTATACGATATCATCAATATGTTAACAATGGAATTATATTGATAAATATATTCACAGAATTGATGAAAAATGTATTCATCACATTTATGTATACTTTCATCAAAATGATGAAAATCCGAATAATATTGATGAATATATTCAATGAATAGATGAAAAAAATGCATCCTATTCATGTACATGATCATCAATATAATAAATGTATACATTAATATGATGAATTCATTCATCACATTGATGATTATATATGTTCAAATAATGATAACTATCTCTAAACTTTAATCATTTTCATGAATGCGATCATCAATACAATGAACTAATTCATCATATACATATGTAATTTTTCATAATATTGATGAACTAGTTGATGAATGATGAAGGAGTTTCATCACTTAAATCTTTCATCATATTGATGAATAGGTAGGTAGTTAGGAATGGCGGCTATTCAACTAGAATAAACCCCAATTAGCGCTTGGTGCGCCGTTTTGATACCATAAACTCATGAGACCTATCATTATGTGGAGGTTGGGATATTGTATTGAGGTTTGGAATTGTGTTGGGAGGTGATCCCTTTATTACCATTTACCATAGAGAAAAAAGAGATCCTCGGGTACCTCAGCCAAGGGAACTGGCCCATACCCCCCACCAGGCTTTATGCCAGGCTGTTAGCTCCGATATGTCTATCTTCGCCAAAAACCTAAACAGGCAGAGTGCTGGGTGACTTAGGGTTGAACCAGTTTCCTCGTGAGATCGATTTGGTTTAGGGAAAGACATGATGTCCGCCGTAGACACAACCCGCCTACACGGCTAAAGAAGTGGTTCCTGCGGGAATCATGTAGCTCTCATGATCCGTTTTTTGGCCCATGGAAAAGGTGAGATATTTGTACGTTGATTTATGTTATAAGGTTAGAAAATTGTTTTGGTTGGGAGTAGATCCCCTTAGTCCGTATAGGAAGACAAGGAGATCCTCGGATACCTCACTCAAGGGAAGTGGCCCATTCCCCCCACCAGGCTTTATGCCAGGCTGTTAGCTCCGATATGTCTGTCTTCGCTAAAAACCTAAACAGGCAGGGTGCTGGATGGCTTAGGGTAGGACCAAATTTCCGTTGAGATCAGTTCGATTTAGGGAAAAACATGATGCCCGCAGTAGGCTTAGCCCGCCTACACGGCTAGAGAAAAGGTTCCTGCAAAACTCATGTGCTTCTCTTGATCCATCTTATCTACACATAGAAGAGGTGAGGTATTGATATGGTTTGTTACGTTTATAGCCATTTGGTTGCATTCAAAAAGCCAATGAGGTTACTTATGCTCACAACAGTAAGTTCGTTAAGGTTGTCAATAAAGTACTGACCAAAGAATTGGCATCTTGGATTAGCCAAAGCAGGGCAGCAGCAGTGATAGTGGGTCACTGTTTCCTTTTCCCTTTCATTTCCACAGCTACGGCAATGAGTATTGTGCGGAATGCCCATTTTTGCTGCATGCTCTCCTATTGGCCAGTGACCCGTGCTAACTGCAATGATCCTGGCTATGTCTGACCGAGTTCTACATAAGAGTTCATTTGTGCGGGACTTGTCATAGCTGGGCCACATCTTTCTTGAGGTGGCACAGTTAGTGATGAATTCTGATTCATGAAATGGATGAAAAGGTTCACTGGACTAAAATTGATGAATTCTACATCAAATAGATGACCTTTTTCATTACTATGGTGTACCTTATCGGTTCAGTGTTCCGATAGAGTGATAAGGGTGATACATTTATTTGTCTAATATCTTATATCGCTATCCATGTTTTGTCTGTTCTTACTTGATTTAACTACATGCTGGTTGAACAATGAACAAATCGTTTATTGTCTCAAATTGTGAAAAAAATTATAAAAACTTAGCCAAATACAACAGAAATAAATTTCTCTTTTCAATAGTTTGTAAATATATTAAAATTTTTCAGTTTAATAAAAAATAATATCAAAAAATTTCAATAAATGCTCCAATTAAACTGACTTACTGAAACATATTTATATATACAAAGCAGTTAATCAGCAATTTGTTAGTTTTTTTTTTTAGATATAATTTCTAAAATCAAATTTATATTATACGCACCTAACCTAAGACGAAACATAAGGGCCTTTCACCTTTTACCTATAGCAAAATTCGTCTACAATTCACTTTTACAAAAAACAATAAAACCCAAAACAAATAATAAACGTTTATAATTAATTCATTGCCTAAAGTCCAAGAACCCGTTTAGTATAAACAAAACTCTAATGGGTTTTTGGGAGATTCCGATGAAACAATGGTTGTTGCTGCTGAGCTGTCAACTCAATTAGCATAAAACTCCAATTACAATCTCAATCAAATTTTGAATTGAAAATTATTATGTTTTGATGATGGTAAAATGAGCTGTTTTCTCAAAACGGTAGTTGTGTACACACGTTGATGAATTTATAATTAACTTTTGTCAAAGTTTTGTGATGATTTATAAGTTTTGGTTTCATCGCGGGCTAATAAAATTTTAACTGGCCGAGACGTAAATTCAATTTCATAAATTCAATCATGCAAGAACGTTTGGTAACGACGGTAGTTTTTGTTGTTTTGGCAGTATTGTGTAAGTTGACACAACGTAAGTGCTTCAGATTACATCAAAAAACTGTTCATTAGCATAAATTTTTATTCTTTGCAGAAAAACCTCTTAATAGTTCAAAAACCAACTATGAAAGAGAACAACAGGAGGAACTAAGTTTTAGTTCAAAGTATCGTGCGCTGGAATATGATCAAACAGCAATGAAATTGCTTATGGAAATACTTCTGATGCAACACAATTCTTTGGCAGAAGATAACGACTCTCAATCTGAATTGGAAGAGCACAAAGATTCAAACTACTGGTCATCAAGTAAAACCAATGAAAATGAATACAGGAACCCTACTGAATATTCTTTCCAAAACAAACTCATAATACCAAAGGTAATTATTCCGGCAAAACATTAATCAAACAGACGAAAACAATTTCAATAAGGTTAACTACTTTTCAAATCTCCAGAATCAAATCAAGCTGAAAGATGATAGTAGTGATGCATTTCAAAGAAACATTATTACAACAACATTCAAGACACCAAGTTCGACAGATAAATCTGGACCACATCAATTGCCAATCCCAGTTGATAACAATGAAAATCGATTTAACTCGATCCCAACAATTCATCCGGAACATATTATAGTGAAGCCTTACATTGATTCGGGGATGCGGAATTCAGGAAACATGGTTGCTGCTAAAACAACAGCATCACCAACAACAACTCTTTCTGTTCCCAAGAACATTTTATCTTCGAAATACAAAGATAGCAAAAGAATACCACCATCAGCACTTAACGGTCCGCATGTATTGCTCCTCCATTCTCGGCCATTCGACAAATTCACTGAAACAGTACCATTATCATCATCATCGTCGTTGTTGGTTGGAAACTATCGACAACATTTCAAAGGACTTCCCACAACAAAACCAAAGAAGAACATAAATTCATTGAAGCTTGTTGACCGGGATCACAATGTAAGAAGTGAAATTCAATTGGAAATACTAAATCGGCCAATTAGTACGAGAAAACCAATGACAACGCCACGGCCACCTGACGTTTTCGTGGATGTTGGGTGTAAGGAAGCAACAAGTTGTAGCGTTAATAATAAAAATACAATCAATAACATAAAAGTCAAGACATCAGGACAAAAGCCAACGAAAGTGACGATGCCAACTACTAAAGCTGGAGGGATTGTCGGAAAACCAGGAATTCGTTATCCAAACCAAAACCCTGTTGCTGATGGTACTTCTTTAACTTCAAGCAAACCCAATGTTAATCTTATATCAGCTTTGGCCTCGATTGTCGATAGCGACGAAAATGATGATGCTGAGGATGACTCAGAGGAAGAAGGAAATGAAGATGAGGAATACGAATATGATGAAAATGAAATTGAATATTCTAACGAGAACGATGCAGACAAACGTAAAAACTTCGCTCTCAACAAAGACTTGACGGTGGTTGGTAAAGACGACGATGATGATGATGATGATGATGAGGATGATGATGACGACGACGACGATGATACAAGTAGTGATGTGATATCGAGTGTCCTGGAGGAGGTAAATGCATTGATTTGACGATACAAACTGCTTAATTATTCAAAATAAAACTTCTTGTGGTTTGAGAATAACACCAAACAAATTGAGTGTTTTTATTGATTGTACAGCTCAAGAACTGGAAAACACACATCATCTTTATAGGAAATCCTTCCCATCTACCTTTTAAGAGAAATTTTGTTAAAGTATATTGTATCTACAGGGATTTGTTTGTTTCTTAGTTTATATGCCATGTTTTCCTATCTTCTATATTTTGTGTGTGTTTCTGTTATCTTAAGCCGAAATGGAATTGAGTGAAAGTAAATATAGGTTTGGGCGTTAAGATGGCTTTTGTTGCCTTTTATATAAATGTCAGAGTGGTGCATATTGATTTTGCTTTCTACAATATGTAGATTTGTAGATACATCAAGTAAGGTATTGGATTGTTGGTTTTGGGAATCAATTGAAGATGACCAATGTGTGACAGTAAATATATAGGTATAGTTCACATGCCAGAGAACAAAAAAAAATATACCTTCATTGAGTTTGTTTTGCTATTAGATTGAGGACGAAAAAGATACAATTTGGAATGAGCATAGCTTTGTCAAAATGGAGAGGTAAATAAATTTTTGTTTTCTATTACTTTAAGGAAAAGAATTTCTAAAGATTTGTATTAAGTGCTAGGCTTAATGAGTGGTGATAAATAAATCAAATGTTTTACATAGCGAGGGCATATTAGGTAGTGTACATATGTTATGTGATGTAATGGTATAGCCATATGGCATATATGGTAGATAATACATTTAAATTAACAATATTATGCGCAGATACTTTTTAACTATTAGATATGGACTTTTACTTTTATGTCAAATGCGACTGATTCCCTGTAAGTTTGGAAGCTAGAACTTCAAATCATCTTCGAGTCATTGAAGAAAAAGAAATCAGCAAGAATCGATGGTATCCGATCATAATTATAATTATTATTTAAATTATAATTATTAATTTCTGTAAAAATTAAGAAGTAATTACTGTTCGCACTTCTTTTTTCTTTAACGATGTTCAGTACCATAACCTTTCTTATTTTATTTATAACTTATTTTATTAATAAGCACTTTTTAGGAATTTAATAATATTTTCACATTTATTCAGTTTGTATGTGAGGACCTTATGCTTATACAAGTTGTTTCCATTGACTTGTCTTGAAGTGAAGTTCAGTAAACAAAAGGCCTTACAAAGGCTATATTGAATATTTAACTACAAACCCAGTATAGAAATTGTCAAACTACATTTTTAAGGGGTTATAACTTCTATTTTTACTTACGATTATAGGTATACTATAAGGCAAGTTATATCGCACTTTGAAAACAAAAGTGTCACTAAACAAAAAACCTAGTTTTGAGATATGGTCATTTAAAGATTTGGACTTACTTCAATTGTGTATACCTCGCAGAAAAAATATTAAAATAATACTTTGCCACAATATAGTATATTTATCTTCTTATAAAATGGCATTTTAAGATTACAAAAAAAAAAAAATCATGTGTATTTAGAAAAAAATTGCTTTTTGAAAAAGTTCGGTATAGTGGCACGTAATTATAAATAAAATGAAATTTGATTATTGTTAGAACGGCACTAAACGAAATATGACTGTTATAAACTAAATGTTTTTTACGGTTAGAACAAGAAAAATATTGAAAAATGGCTTTAAACCAAAAGTGTTTGTTAAATAATTGCACTGAACATAAAATCAATGTTTTTTTTAGGAGAAAACCGACGCTAAACGAATTATGACATTAATGAATTTACTTTTCAGTATCATAAAAACTCTTAGCTTAAAAATAAATCGACATTATGCAAAAAGTGTCATTTTATCTTTTAGCAATTGAGTGATTTACGTTAAACTTAAAAGTGGCACTAGCGACCTCCTGTGGAAAATAGACGAAGTAAAAAACGAATATCTTCACAAAAGATGGGTGGTATATAAGGGAACCTAGATGTCACTATAACTTTAAAGTGTTAAATTTTGTATAGTGCCACTTTTGTTTTCAACGTGCGATATGTATTCGTGCAAACAAAAATAGTAAAGGGCACGACTGGGTCGCCCAAATTTACTCTTGTGGCAAGTTACTTTCGTGTTCATGTCTGAAAAATTCTTTTAAACAATTTTTTTTCAAAACAAAAATTTTCAGTATTTTATATTTTGAAATATTTAAAAAAATTTTTTTTTTTTTAAACAAATGAAGTTAGTAACGGAAAATAAATAGATTTATATAAAAGACATTACGTGGGCAAAAATATATTTATGTGAAATTTTATAAAAATTGATTGTGTTTTTTTCAAGTAAAATAGAATTATCGTTTTTTTGGAAAAAAAATATTTTTCAAAAATTATAATTATGTACTTGTTTTCATTTTTTGTTTGCATATTATTAATCTTTACTAGTTGTTTTACAATGACAATTGATCGTATTTTTTCGAGAAATTTATTTCCGTAAAACGATACTTTTTTGTTACTGATTATTTCTTAAGCAACTGCATTGATTTTGAAAAAAATCTATATTCTAAAACTACTGCTAAACTTAAATAATACTGCAGTTAATTTTTTTTTTTTTTAATTAGGTATAAATACTTTTCACGAAAAATTTCCGAATTATTTAAGATAAAAGGCTTTTTTCATGTGAACAAGTTAAAAACAGACAAAAAAGCACAAACTAATCAGATGCTATCTGGCGGTATTTAGGTGCGTAACTTTAGATCTTGCATGAGAACATTATGTAGATGGTAGTACTAGATTACTACACATGAGTACCTGCTTTGCCATCTTAAAGGAATACGGTGCGCACCGCCATAAAAGTTAATTTAAAGCAAATGAAATAGCAGCAGTAATTCAAAAATCTTATTTTGTCAGTTGCCCATCAAAATATAAATATATAGATACCAATACGACTTAACACCAACATGTACTCGATCAAAACTTAAGGATTGTGTTTAAAGAATAGATATTTCATTCAAGTAACCTATCTAAATAAAGTTCGTTAAGTTTAGAGAACGGGCGTCAATTTCTTTCAATTTCGGATTAAAATACTTAAGTGTCACGGTCACTCAATAAACATAACCTTTCCACATCAAAAAAGTACAAAAGCGGAAATTGATAATCTCTTGAAGCTATTCAAGTGTGAAATATTGGTATAATATACATTACACATTAGAGATATTCGACAAAAAAAAAGTTTCGATGACCTATAAACTAAAAAGTTGTTTTTTTTTCTATAATAAAGAACTTAAAGAAAGAAGAACAAAGTTATTTTATTGAATGTTTGCAACGGGTAATATTCATAGATGTTTAACTTTATCAAAATATTCATAATCAATAACACAATATTATCTCGAATAATAATATTATTACATAGTGGATTCAGTTTAAAATTTTGTAAGAATTATGGAAAAACTAATTAATGTTTCAAATCAAATCTACTTAATCAAACACATTAACAAAATTTATTACCGAAACGTGGTAATAAAGATAATATTTAATATTTACAAAGAAAAGAAAGCAGTAATTTTTATTCATCAGTTTACTATCCACACAAAAAATCTGGGTCAATCATTTTTATTCAAAATCTCCACAAAAAATCTTTAAAACAACACCACATCATGCATTTTTCGTATTATTTTTTTTTTTTGCAAGACTTTCTTTCCAGAGAAATTAATATTGACTTCAAGCCAATCAATTATGCATTCTCATAAAATGTGCGACCTAAATTGGTATAATACATCATTGGGTAAGGCAGTTTTAACTAAGTCATGATACATTATATGAATTCATAGAATAATTTAAAAGTTTCTTCATCAACTTTTCAAACAAAAAAAAAAGTTCTAAACATTTATTTTTAGTGTAGTAGTGGAAAATCTTCCTTATCGACTTTGATTAGTTTTTTTATTTTATATTGATGAAAGATTTTATTTTATTTATGTATAAAGTTAGATTAATTCATTCACAGTGAGATGAAGAAGTATTCTTTAATATTTCTTGTCATACTTTTTCACGATTAAATTGGGTTGGTTATAGGGAATATAGTTTTTTATTGATAAAATGTCTAATAATGATTACAAAAACATTGTTAATCTTTCAGGCAAAACCAAAATCAGATGACATTTTGGCGGGTTGAGTACGAAATCCCGACTGCCAAAATCCCGAATGGACAAAATCCCGACTGCCAAAATCCCGACTGACGAATTCCCGACTGACTAACTACTTTTTTTTTGTATGCCAATTTAAAACAGAATTTTTCAATATAAATTAATTGAAAAAATGTTTCATAATTTTATGTATAGGTATCGTTTAAACCGGTTATTTTGCATGTTAACTTGTTATCTGGGGTAGCATTTATGGTATTCAATATTTTTTCGTCAAAATCCTTTCTGTAATCAGTCCCGCTCACGCAACTTCATTGCTCCGCTTAGGGTATGTCCAGTCGTCTGGCGGGCGCCTGAGTGGCCCGCTTCTCGGGTTCAAGGGATTTTAACTCCTTTTCTGTAGTAGGGATTTTGTATTCATACCATTCGGATTTTGTTAGTCGGGATTTTGGCAGTCGGGATTTTTCAATCTGTCCAGTCGGGATTTGGTAGTCGGGATTTTGACCCTATCCCCATTTTGGCATCAGCTGACGAAGAAAAAATACATATACCTACTTCATTTACCATTGAATAAAAAAGATATAATCAATATAATGAATTAAAATCTTCTTAAAATTCAAAAACAAAGTTCTGTATAAGATATAAAAGAAACTAAAGTAGAAGCTCCGGATGTGTTGGGAAATTGTCTAAACTATTATCTGTTGTTAACTAACCAACCATTTCAAAAGCAGACAAAAACCAATGCTTCAAATAATAAGCAAACTTGAACAATAGTATAAAATTATCATTTGAACGAATAGAAGTTTGAGTGTATATAGAGAAACTGGAAGTTATACATAACCTATGAGGAGCCCAAATGGATTCTGTTGATGAAGAAGAATTCAGATCATTTTAAGAGTTTTATTATGATGATAGGATCGTTTTAGTTTTTTTTTATAGTTATTTATAATAAAAAGTACGCCAGATGATTCGAAAACGATAAACATATGTATAGGTTTGGCCGCGTTTGGTAAAAGTTTGCGGGTACATTGAGACAATCAACATCAGAAGAAGAATAAGAATAAGGTTGATTGGTAAGGTGCACCAGAAAGCTATAAAGTGGAGTAATTTGTATTAAGACAAGAATACAATGTTGGGGCACGAACGAATTAAAAAAGAAAACAATTATCAAAAGAAACAGCGGTAAAATGCCATGTAACACCTTTTTACAAAGCCAAAAATTTGTTTCTATTTCCCTTTTCAATATAGCCCAGTCAAACGGTAGTTTTACGTTACAAAAAATAAACAAATGGATTTTTTTTTCGAATTATATGGTTTATGGGTCGTTGAATCCGAATTTGAAGAAATTCAACAAAATTTCCTTATGCGCCTTGAGATATCAGCGGAATTTTCGCACATCTTTCGTAATTTTTTTTTTACAAACATCTAGGAAACTATGCATCTTAACTAAAATTTCATCCATAACAAAATGAAAGACCATTAAATTTCCTACACAATTCATGCAGATTGTCTATTTCTCAGGCTTACAGTAAGCCCGTTAGAGCGCGTTGAAATATCAACATGATTTCCCATTTTTGGTAAAAAAAACAATTTGTTGGATGTGATAATGGAACATATAAAGTAGACGCATTTAATTTCTCTCTGGCAATCGTGTTGAAATTTACTGATCGAAATTAACAAAACAATCCAGAACTAATTTTAAAATCAAATCAAGTGCCCCCTTGATCAATTAAATATAAATTTGAAGTGTAAATTCGATTTTTTAACATTCTAAAACAAAATTAAAATTAAAATTTGGGTTCTGCCTATCTACAAAACAATTATTGTGCTATTCCCAATTCGTCGTTACATAAATAGTTGTTATATAAATATTTGCCGCGATTTTTACTCACTATCACATACACTAATGTCCCCCCCTTCTCGATCTCCAATTCGCAAATCTGCACAAAAGTTTCTCATGGAAGACGATGCTGACAACTCAATGTGGAAGAAACTGGATGAACGACTTAATAAACAAAGTGAGTCCATTATTTGTATGTTGGTTGGCAAAATTACAGAAACCTAGAAAAATATTAAAGATCAATTGGAGCGCGATATAATAGATATCAAAGAAAGTGTAAGCAGCATTGGTCACAGAGTCACTCAATTAGAAACGATTAAAAACAATAATTCATAAGATATAATCTCGATACAAAACGAACTATCGACTCTGAAATCAGATTTAGCTCGCTTAAACACTCAATCATCAGTTATCGATGAAAATAATCCTTCATTGAGTGCACTCAAAGATAACCTTTGTAGCACTGCAAATGAACTAAAGGATATGAAAACACTCTTAAACCAACAAGAAAATCGAATGGTTGCATGTGATGCTTTTTTATTTGGTATTCCACTTCTACCTATTGAAAATTTAAAATCTATGTTCAACTTAATGTGTCACGCCATAAGTATCAAACCACCAACTCTACGTAATATTTTTCGCACTCGTCCAAAAAATGACAACGAAAACACTGCAATTTTAATAAAATTCAACACACCATACGACAAGAACTTTGTGTTGAAGTCTATTGCAAATTATCGAAAGAAGAATGTTTCTAAAAATGTAATTTGTATTAGAGGTCTTAATAAATTAAACACCCCTGAAGATGTTGGCAAAAAACCAAACGAAACGTCGGGAAAATTAATGAATTAGTCTTTTAATTGCTTAAAAAACCTAGGATCGAAAAGCCCAAATTTAAAATACACATTATTTAAATAATACAATATTGATCAATTCAAAATTAACATTCAACTTACTTTGGAGAACGTGGGACTAAAAAATAAAACTCCGATTTACATGCGCGAGAGTTTATCTCAAAACAATAAAGATATTTTCCATCAAGCACTCAAACTAAAAAAAAGTAAACAACTTGCGGCTGCAAACACCATCCGGGGATCTGTTTATGCTAAACGTCATCTCACAGACAAAGCTGTCTTACTGGATTGCATGGAGACTTTAGAAAAATTGCCAGATAAATTATAGCTTATACTTGTTAAAAATTGTTTTTAATTGTTCTTATAAAATAATTTTAAAATTATCATTTATTTTTGATTCCTATACATACAAATATATATTTAATTATAATTATAAATTGAATTATTATTTCTTATCCACTTGTTTTAATTTATTATTTTTTTTTTTTTTAATTTCAACGCACTCTAACGGGCTAACTGTAAGCCTGAGAAATAGACAATCTGCATGAATTGTGTAGAAAATTTAATGGTCTTTAATTTTGTTGTGGTAAAATTTAAGTTAACACGCATAGTTACCGAGATTTAAGAAAAAACCGCGGTTTTTCGCGGATATCTCAAAACGCACCAGGACATATTGTTGGATTTCAGAATTAGATTCAGCGACCCAAAAAACATGGAATTCGAAAAAAAATCAATTTGTATATTTTTGGTAACATGAGGGTAGTTAAACCATTGTATATAAATTTTTATAGTACAACCATGGAGCAGCGCCATCTAAAGAAAGTTGTGAACCGCACATTTGGAGGTTCTTACATTTACTAAGTGTCTATTATGTTACCCTAACAATAGTCGTCAACAAAACAAATTAATAATATATAATGTATTTTATTGGCTCTAGAATCCATATTTCCTTGACAAGAGTCGTAAACAAAACAAAAATCATATATGTTTACGCCTGTTGTCAGAGTTACAGAATAGACAACTAGTGAATGCACGAACCTAAAAATGTGTTGTTCACAAGTTTCTTAAGATGGCCAGGCGGTGTTTATTCAGCATGAAAATACTATAGAAATTTATATACAATGGTTTAACCTACGCTTTGATTGGACTAATAAGGTTGTTCGAGTAAATCGTTTTGGAAAAATTGATTTTTATTAATTTCTTTTATCCGAAGAAAAATTTAAATGGTTCCTTAAAAAAATTTTGTAAATGATGGGAACTCTTTGGTACAAAATGCCTGGTAATATTTGCAACGCATTCGCAGATAATTTTCGAACCTCCAATTTTGATATACCGCTAATAGTCCAGTCACCTTAGTACTAAAAAACGGTCAAACCTATCACAAATTAATGACAATAAGTTGAAACAATTTTTAAAAAAAATCTTTTGGTGAGTAAAAATAGGGAAAGAAATTCTACCTTTTTTTTGCAAGCATAAAAAATTATTAACAAATTACGAAAAATAGGATTTTTTCAAATGCTTTTTATTTTTAATTAAACGTCTATAACTACAACTTAACGGTAGGTCCAAAGTACCAAGTCATACATTTTTTTAGTTGCAGTTCTACAAGATAGAGTACTTAAAAAAAAAACATTTGGAAAAAATCCTATTTTTCGTAATTTGTTAAAAACAGGTAGATTTTTTTTCCCTATATTTACTCACCAAAAGATAATTTTTAAAAGTGGTTTCAACTTGTTATTAGTTTGTGACAGAATGAATTATAATAAGGTGACTGGACTATAAGTGTTCATAAAGATTTTTTTTAACCGCCAACTAGTTTCAACATTATTAATTGTTTAAGTGTAATTAAATTTGATTGTATAAAAATAGTTTTTTTTCTTAAGGGATCGTATAAAAACTACGACTTTCAAAATCCCAACTCTTAAAATCCCGGCTCTCAAAATTCCGACTTTTAATCCCGACTTGCAAAAATCCCAATAATTACGAATTTCAAAATTCCGACTTTCAGCACTTTGTTACTATCATTTAACATTTTTTTTTTAAATATCTTAAATTAATGGGCGGTTAATTTAACTGAGAAATTTTATTTATTGTCATCGTCCAGTTAAATAAGCAGAAAAATTAACGAAATACATAATCTGCAAAAATAATGTAGGTAGTCGAAATTACATTATATTATTTTTGGTTCGAAGAGTACCTACTAATTTGAAGAGTCCACAGATCTACAAAGCCCATAAAAAATACTGTCTGCGTTGTTCACTATTTTGAAAAATTACGTTATTCGATTTTCTCGTCTTCTGTTTGTCGTATATAATAATTTAGTTTTTTAAGTTTTTATTTTCTACAACTTTGCCTCAAAAATATTTTTGACAGATCTTAACTGCGTGTAACATTACGTCGCCCTAGTATTGAAGTGCCGTAAACGCCAAATTGCGTTTTTTGAACTGGGTATGCAGTCTTATGTTTTCGGGTGCGCTCTTTTCAAATCTGTTATCTGTTTGTTCCTATCGCTTTTAATTGGTGAGATGTTTGACGTTAACGAAAAATGGTTGGCACATACGTCAAATTTCCCAAGGAGTTTATATTACGTTTTTAGTATTCAAATGCCGTATGTTTTCGATTTTTTGACGTACGTGTATGGACCAAAAATAAACGGTTGATTTTGGTGGCGTATATGGCAAACTCATTTTGAACAAAAATATAAATATTTTTATAACTAAAACATGTGGAAGGTTTCTGATAACAACTATTAAAAGAGGATTTACAAACAGATACTGAGTAAAAAAAAATTAAAAAATCCTTCGGTCAGTTTTTCCACACTAGACTGCCAAACCTTTGAATGCGATTTCCCAAAAATGTAAAAATGGCGTTTACGGCACTTCAATACTAGGGCGACGATCAGTGTAATTGTGTTTTTATTTTTCTAGCAACAAGAAAATATTAAACTTATAGTAACTCCTTATCTAAAAGATTTGAAATTTGAATAAAATCGGTTCTGCTATTAAGGCTATAGTATGCCTATACCTTTGCTGATATACAACCAGACTGACAGGCAAGTAAAATTAATAAAACCACTGTCTTATACAATTAAAATATACTTAATACTTTGATTGTCACCTGAACATTTTTGCTTAGAACACATAAATTGTTTTACAAAACCTGCAAATACAAAAAAATAATAAAGAAAAAAACACAAACGTGATGTAAAAGTATAACCCCACTCGATCATCATCTTCTTCAATTATTAACCCCGCTTGTCATAACATACCATACAAGACACTTCAAGTGTAGGTATACAAGCACATTCAGAATAAAAAAATCTTTATTAAAAAACTTCACCCATATCTTTCTTTTGTTTAAATATCTCAATCTTAGCTGATCAGAAAAAAAAATTAAATTAGAGGGTTATTGACTTCAAGCTAATTAATTATACATTCTCATCATATTTGCGACCTACATTGGGTAAAATCGTCATTGGTTTTGGATAAAGAAGATTTAACATAGTTATAGATATAAACTTATACTTGTTTTAATATCAACAAATTTAAAAGTATCTGCATCAACATTTTAACCAAAATCGTTCTTAAGATTTAGTTAAGTTAAGTTCTTTGACGGGGAATGTTCACAATCGACTTTGCTTGTGATCAGTGATTAGTTTCTTTGTTTTTATTAACAAAAGTATCTCGTATTTATTCATTCACAATGGGAACAAAGTTTTTTATATTATTTCTTGCCATACTATTGCACGATGCATTGGGTAAGTAATATAATTTCTTATTTATACAATTGTTAGTCTAACGTTAATTGTTTTTCTTTCTAGGAAATTTGGACGAGATCAGTTACAATCCACGTTTTAGGAATGTGAACAAAAAATTTTTGAAAGCAGCTCCTATTGAGATCGAGGAAGGTAAAACGATGAAGGAGACGTATCTGATAGATACACAATCACAAAACATTCCCATGGGTGGCTTTGTTATAGTCTCTACGCCTCTAGACACCCCATCAAGAAAGCAACATTTTGCTGATAGTCTAAAAATGTTTCAGCAATTTTCAGCTCCAGCCCAATCCGACTCTTATAAACCAAATGAAATGTTCGATGTATCTCTGAAGGATCTAAACAAGCCAAATAATTTACCAATCGTATTGCAATTGTTAGGATATACTGGAAATCCACCTCAAGCATTGGCTATGCCTCCGAAACCTACTAAAATGTCTCCAGTGATGGTTGATTCTAAGCCAGAAGATGTAATGATGCTGAATAAGCCAGAAAGTGATGCTTCTTTAGCTGTTGATAAGAAATCAAAGCCTACTGAGAAACCAGTTGACATCGTAGCACCATCATCAGCTGTCGAAGATATAACAGCCATGAAACAGGAGATTACTACTTCCAATAAAACACCTCAAGCATTGGATATGCCTCCGAAACCTACTAAAATGTCTCCAGTGATGGTTGATTCTAAGCCAGAAGATGTAATGATGCTGAATAAGCCAGAAAGTGATGCTTCTTTAGCTGTTGATAAGAAATCAAAGCCTACTGATAAAGCAGTTGACATCGTAGCACCATCATCAGCTGTTGAAGATATAACAGCCATGAAACAGGAGATTACTACTTCCAATAAACCAGTTGATCTAGAAGTCATGCAAATTGAAGAATCAAGTCAAAAACCAATTGAAATTTTAGCACCAGCTGTTGAAGATATCAATGAAGAAATTTCTACCTCAAGTACACCAATCATTGAAGAAGTTATTCAAAATGAGCAAACTGATACCAAGAATCTAAGTTCAGTACAAGATAATAAAGAAACTGTCGTTGTTCCAGTAATGTCGGAAATAATTTCAGAGACCGTACCAGTGATGGACAAACCAAGCGAACCTTTACCAGAAAAAACTCAGGACGAAGACAAAAAAGAGAAACTCTTAACTAACTCACCTTTGATCGAAAATGTTGAAACGAAACCAAGTATGGAAAAAATTCTAGAAGAATCTTCCACTATGTCAGATATGACTGTTGCAAATTTGCCAGTAATTCAAAAACCAATGACAAATATTGTTGTAGAAGTTATTGAAGAACAATTGATGCCAGAAATTGATGAAAAGAATGAACTTAAAATTACAGAAAAGGTTCAAAAGTTGGATGAAGTTGTCAAAGTTGATCCCATAGTCATGGAGAAAGTATCAGAAAGTCTACCAGCAAATTCTGATTCTAGCACTGATTCAAAGAAGCAACTAGACTTAAACAAAAATACAAAAGAATCATTAGAAGCTAAATTAAAAGAAGTTCTAATGAATACCATGTCATTTATCAAGAACTCTGAAAAACAACAAATGGCAGCCTCTAGTGAAAACACTGATGGCAAGTTAATTTCCTCGGAACAAAAACCAATCGAAGATCAAAAGAAAACTACTGTTGCAGTAATTATTGAAAAAGAAGACTTTAGTTCTGACAATACCGCATCAAAAGGTCAAACAAAAATACCTTCTGAGGCAAAACTAAATGAAAAAACTTATGTTGAAACACTTCTTAAGAAAGCAGCGGTTTTGGATTTGAACTGGAAACCAGTACAAAAACCAAAAGAAGGTGAAGAACAAAAAATTGAAGTTTTATCGCCAGAACAGCAAATTATCCAAGACTTGATGATAGCATTATATCCCGTTGAAAAAATAGAGAAAGCGTTTTTCCAAGCAATGCAAATGGAAGATCTATTAGAAATGCCTTCACAAGATTCTTCGATGTTGAATCGTAAGAAGAAGCCTAAGCCAGGAAGGAAACCTAAACCAAATAAGAAACCAACTAAAAAACCAAATTTGACGCTCACACAGATAAATACAACAACCAAGAAACCTGTACAAAGTTCTTCTCCAGCTCCAATTCCAGAAACTAGTGATTCCAAGAAACCTGTAGTAAGTTCTTCTGCATCAATTCCAGAAACTTATGATTCAAAGAAACCTGTAGAAAGTTCTTCTGCAGCAATTCCAGAAACTAGTGATTTATAGATAGAACAATGCTAAATAAATGATATAAATTTGTGTATTAAAAAAAATTAAAGAAAAATAAATACTAAATTATTTAATATTTAACTTCAATGATTTTTGGTTTTAACAGATATAATATACATCATTTACCTATTCATTGCGTGAATAGAAAATGATAAGCCAGAAGGTGGTGCTTCTTTAACTGTTGATAAGAAATCAAAGCCTACTGAGAAACCAGTTGACATCGTAGCACCATCAGCTGTCAAAGATATAACAGCCATGAAACAGGAGATTACTACTTCCAATAAACCAGTTGATCTAGGAGTCATGCAAATTGAAGAATCTGAGAAACTTAAGCCAGTTGAAGAAATTGAAGAATCTTTGTGTAAAATAGGTGATATCAGTTCTATATAGCTGATAAGGTTATATAGATAAGGTAAGTTTGAGGTGGATGTCAGGAAAACGGCCGTCACATTTTTAGACCACTATTGAGTCTATTGTGATACCATATGAAAACCACATGCAAGTCGGTAGTAAATTGGTCTTCATCAAATCAACCAAAAAGCGCATTTTATTTGCGTCAAAGAACGAGATATTAGCAGCTACAAGGGTCGTGTTTGTGATTCAAAAGCTTTTGACCAACTTTCACACGACATTATAATTTTTAAACTTAAGGCCTTTGGATTTTCTGCTGGATTTATTGATTGGATATATTCTTACCTTCAAAATAGATCCTACCAGGTGAAATTCAGAAAAACATTTTCAAACCCTTTTACTGCCAACTCTGGAGTACCGCAAGGAAGTCATTTAGGTCCCATTCTTTTTATTCTTGCTATTAATGATGTAACATCATGTATTCGCAATAGTGAAATTCTGATTTTTGCTGACGATATGAAGATTTTTAAATCTATATGCTCAAGCGGTGATCGTGTGAATCTGCAAGCCGACATTGATAGCTTTTGTACTTGGTGCAGCAAGAATGGATTAAACCTTAACCCAACGAAATGTCAAACTATGACTTTTTCAAAGAAACGAGTACCCATCATATTTGACTATAATATTTCACAACATACATTGTGCCGTGTTGTTAGTTTTAAAGATCTTGGAATCATCTTCAATTCAAGTCTAGATTTCACAGAGCACATCAACTCTCTTGTTAAAAAGGCTAACTCAATGTTAGGTTTTGTAAAAAGATGGTCCAGAGAGTTTCAAGACCCTTATGTTACCCTATCTTTATACAATTGTTTTGTTCGTCCGCATCTGGAATACGCATCGCAGGTATGGACTCCGTTCTATGATGTTCATAGATCTAGGATAGAGGCAGTTCAGCATAATTTTGTTCGTTTTGCCTTAAAAGGTCTTCCCTGGACAGATCCTTATAACCTTCCACCTTATGAACACCGAATTCAGCTTCTACACATTCAGTCCTTGTTACAGAGGCGTGTAAATAACGATATAGTTTTTATCCACC
Source organism: Baccha elongata (assembly GCA_951217065.1). Classification (NCBI taxonomy): domain Eukaryota; kingdom Metazoa; phylum Arthropoda; class Insecta; order Diptera; family Syrphidae; genus Baccha; species Baccha elongata. The sequence goes on along the minus strand of OX578272.1, from coordinate 103,798,641 downwards.
AACTTCTTTCGGGCGCATTAGATGCACCTGATCTACTTACTTGTGTTGGACTCAATTATCGTGGGGGTGCTCACCATCTGCGTAGCCTTGAGCTCCTTCATTGTCCACACCATCGGACTAATTATGGTATAAATGAGCCGCTTACCCGCATGTGCAGGCTTTTCAATTTAAATTCTAAAATGATTGATTTTAATGACAATAAAATAAATCTTAAGAACGTACTTAAAACCAGTGCTCCACGCTTTTAGTTCATGTTTTATGTATTTTGTATTGTTAAATTATATGTTTTAATGTATTATAGTGCTTGTGTTATTGTAGTCATTTGTTTTACATTACTAACAACTAACACCAGCACTAAGTGATGAGCCAGTGGAACACATATAATGTGTTGGCAAATCTTTGTTCATAAGCTGAAGCTTGCTCTAAGCTCCTTATGAACAGGATCTGATAGTGTAAAAAAAATTCCCACAGAACGCTCACGCGACTTTCTTTTTTAGCTGCGTTGCCCCAGCAGACGCAAATTAATATTTTTTAAAAGAACTCCTGAACGGTCACAAAATAATCATATTGAGCAGATCCAACGCTCTATGGATTGCCTCTGCTTTGCACTATAGTGGACGAAGGGGAGTAGTTTTTCGTCCAACAATGTGTAACTGCTACAAAACTTTTGATCAACCTGCAGATGATCAATTTATAAGTGACTGCAGCTTCATGAGTTGTGTGTCATTGTCCAAATTCCAAATCCATATTTTCCGTTTTAACCTAAAAAAATCTTTTGATTTGACAGCACTTACTAACTTTAGATATAACGTTGAAAAAAATGCTCATCATTTTACCCTAGAGCCCAACTTCGGACGTACAGTGAAGTACAAAGATTATTTCTTTAACCGCACAACAAGAATGTGGAATGCTTTACCCGGCTCAATTTTTCCCACTCATTGTGAAGCTCAGACATTTAAAACTAATTTGCATCGGTATCTCCTTTCATCTACCTTTCAATTTACTTAACCGGTCGCACTGTGTTATATCATCATAAGGGTCATTCATAACAAATTAAAGCACTTACAGTCCAGTATATGGACCATGTCACTATAGCCATTTCCAGCAATTTGGCTGAGGTCGTTTTTTACTTGTGTGCGACATGTGTTGGGTTGTCTTTTTCTGCTGCGCTCGCATTAAAAGGGGCTGAATTTGAAGGCTCTTTGAGCTACGTGCTTCCAGGCATCTCAGCTTAGCTGTTGATTTTTTATATTTTTTATGACTGAAATAGAGCTCTTCTTCGATACACACTGGGGACTTAAAGAATCTTTCTCTCAAAGTACCATAGCAAGTTTTCAACCGAAACACTCAAGATCCTGCTACTGGCCAACAACAGCGGTTGGCAAGATAATTCTTCACTTTATTACATTAGTTATACATAAAGTTGCACATGAGGACGTAGAACTCAGAACATTCAGCACTGTCCAAAAAAATTATAAGTTTCCAATTAGTTTCCGTTGCGTTGCGATGATGCACAAAGTAGTTTATCCAATCCAGTTTCAGTAAATACTAAGTTTTTTTTTAAAGAACTTCCACTTAATAAAAATAACACAAAATATATATGTTTGTATTTACATATATAAATAAAATCATTTCTAGTCCTCAAACAACTTTTATTATAAACTAACTAAAATGAGGTCATCGAAAGCAAGAAAACCACAAGCGATACAACAAAGCCAAGTTTTCTCTTCTGGTTGGGTTGTGTTTGAATTTCTGTTGGATTAGGGATCCAGTCAGGAGTACCACCGTGCATGGTGGTTATGTTAGCAGAGATTTTCTGCAACACATCCAACTTGGACTTCTGGGTTATAAAGCTATATTCCGTTCCATCTCCATCAGGATTCAAACTAAATATATATACGTTTGTGTATATATACAAAACAACCAAAGCAAATGCTGGAAAATTTAAAACGAATTAAAGTTTTGTTGTCATGATTCTATAGAAAATATCGGTTTATCTACGTACCTACCTATCCTGATTATAGTATAGTATAGATATAAGATATTAGAATTGTTGTTCTGGTACTTCATGGATGAAATCCTACCTTTAATGTTGGCAATCAAATGCAGGCAAACATCATTAGGCAGATGGAAGTGGCAGTTTAGTGGGTGACTATGGGGCTGTGAGTGAATGAAAGTGTTTAATGATGCACATCAAGAGAATTTCTATTTGACTATTTTCAAACTGTAAAAATGCCTTAGTTTGCATTTTAAAATGACTTTTTGGGGTTTTGAATTAATTGAATACTCTTGTGAGCAATGTCGGTTTGTTTGGCTTGGTTTGGCATAGAGACTGATGTATAGAAAGGGAATGCTATAAAAGCTTTGATGACCCTATATAATTTCGATGAGAGTTAGAAGAATATTTTTTAAAATTCTTTCAACTTTAAAAGTGGAAAATGTATCAAAAGTGAACCGAATTCTCAAATGTATCTCAATAGTTGGTACTCTTGTTCTGTATAACTAATTTATTCATGTTTTTAGGTCATGTTCATATTCGGGTATTGAAATCTACTAGAAGAATCTTTTATTAAACAAATATTTTATCATATGTCGGGCAGACAGCAAAGCCAAGCCTTAACGATTTTGTTAAATATTTTTTTGTAAAACAATCTGAATTAATGATAATAAATCGAAATCTATCCATCTATCTATCTATCTATTTTATAATGATTAAAAAATTGAACTCAACAAATTGTATTTTATGTGAAATCCATGTAGGCAAAGTAGTGCTTTAAACTAGGGCAAACAAAAGCGACAACAACTTGAAAAAATGAAGATGCAACTAAACTTGACTACATGTTCTTAGCAGGTATTGTAAATAAAGAAAGAACACTCAAATTATGCCGAAAAAACCTGTGCATAAGACTGCATAATTTTTTGTATACATTTTTTTAATTGTGGTAAAAAAAAAATTAAACAAACAAGAGTTTCAGAAAAAATACACTTTTTAAAATTTGGCCAAACATTTTACTGATTCATGCCAAAATATTTTATTCCTTTATTTAAATTGTGAAACTAAGGACCAGTCTTTTCAGCTCTGGTTTAATTTAACCATTTGTTATTTTAGCTGGTAAACATAGAAACACATACAAAATCTATAGTTAAAAACAAATGATTACAAATATCATCGGGTTCGTCAAGATTAAGAACGTGAAAAGACAACACGTTCTTACTCGTTGCTCCAAACAACATGGATATGATTTAAGAAAGCTCCTAATGCGCTTGCCAAAGAACCTTTTTTTTTTTAATTTTTAATGATGAATGTTATTGCATGGTTTGTATGAGCTTTTAATCGTCCAAATTCAGCATTTCACTCCCCTTCTCGATCTGATTTTATGCCCTGACAGAAGATAATTTTAGATAAGCCTTCGAGTTAAGCGTTTTGCTCTAAGTTTTGTTGCTTTTACAATGGAGTATTACTTTTATAAAGTTTCTTGGTTTTTCTCTGCCTTAAAGTCCTAGATCTTTTCGAAATGAGATTATCAATATTGACTTTTTCAACCACCATCGACGTCTTTCCAGACACTATTTGCTTACAAAATTTTGAAAAATATTTGGCTTCATATATTCATTTTCTCAAATATTAGAAGCAATTGTTTAAACAAATCACAATATTAACTTTTGTAATGCAATGTTCGCAAAGGCATCAATAAAATGACAAAATTTTGTATACCATTTTTCTAAAGTTCCTTAACTGAAATCGGGAAATTCCTATGGATTTTCCCAGTAACGCCCAAAATTTTATAGGTATATTCGTTTTTGAAAAATTACGTACCCACGCTGCTAATAAATATTTCCAGTTCAAAAATTTCCTACAGGTTCAAATCGCAAAAAATCATTGCAAAAAAAAGTTGCCTCAATCAAGTGACCGGCAGTGTACATATATCTATAAGAGAAAACAAAACGAAAATAGTTTCATTATATTGTACATCAGGTCTTTAAGTATAGGGAAACTTTATTTTCTTCCCACAAAATGCTTAAACAATTTACTTTTTTACTTTTACTTTAGTACTTCACTCACCCATAGGTAAGTAGTCTTGCAATCTATTTACATGGCGCAATACCCGAAATTGGACTTTGATTAAATGTAAACTTCTCTTCTGGGAGCACACCGACATTTCAAAGAATTCATGATGACATTTTCCGGGACTAAACAAATTTCATTATTTTATTTTATAGTCAAAGGTAAGTTAGTTGATTTTTGCGAAAAGTTTTCTCTGCAAAGACCAACCCGCATGGTAATATAATGCCCCTCTGGCTTTGCGTTTAAAGAGAAAACTTTTGAACCAATAAACTTTAAACTAACTTTAAAGATGCTACTTAATGATAATGATGATTTTAATGAGAAAGACTTAAAAATTGTATCTTATAGTTAAAATTTTTGTCAGTAAATGCACAAACCGATATTTTTTTCATGATTTACAGCACTCAAAGGGTTATGATTTTATTTAATTGACTACTACGCTGGAACTTAGGAAATATGAAGAGGGTGAAAGAGGAGATACTGTTACTCCGATACCGAACTTTCTATATTGGACGGTAATAGAAAGAATCTCTACTGTGAACTTAACAAGTCTCTGAAAATCAAAATCACGAACATTCAAAGCAAAAAGTTTTTCTGAAATCCCGAAAAATTATATAAATATTATAAAGAATGAGCCGTTTATTAAGAATGAGCCGTTGATAAAATTCATTGTATAACTTAACGGTATTTATTTTCTTCGAGATAAAATTGCTCTCAATAGAAACATTGATTGCTCCTCTTAAATTAAAAAAAATTCAATGTATTTATATAATCGTTATCTTGATCTTTTTGAAAAACAGTCAAAATGGAATTTCAAATAAAACGGCTCATATTATTTTCTAAATTTTATTTTGTGAAACTACAAAATCTCGAATGACCAAACCTCGAATGACGAAAGTAGTTTCAATTTACGGCGGTGTATAAATAGTGAGGTATGTAAAATGTACATAAATGGGAGGACATTCTGCCCCCCTGCAACCCCCTGCCAGGGCCTGTGATAGGAATTGGGGTGGGTGCGAGTTTGGGTATATGGAAAGGTATACTTGGAGGAGCAGTGTTCAAAAGACCGTAAACCAAATCGATCACATCGCGATTGATGCCAGACATGCTTCCAGTATCCTGGATGTTCGAGCTTTCGTGAGGCACACAAAGACTCAGACCATTACTTGGTAGTATCTCGAACGAGGCTACCAGGCAATGCTGCAGACTAGAACCAGAGCCTAGAACGCACCAGCCCGACGAGTCTTCGAGTCCATTCCTGATGGGGTATGCAGCGTTAGAAGACCCCTCCAATAGATGGTGAAAACGACATCAGCCCACTTGCGGTGCAAAATTCGAAGCGGCTAGCTAGGAACGGAGCTGGCTGGAGAGACATGTTGGTTGAGGCCGTAGTCCATCCTGGACTGTAAGCGCCATCTTAAGTAAGTAAGTAAAGTATCTTTTAGATTCAAAGAATTTTTGCGAATTCGGTTCGAAATCTCGAATGAAAAAATCTGAAAAAAAAAATTGGAAAACCTGTCCTTTATAACTTGGTATACCTTGATTGGCAATATTGTACAAGTGTACCTACACTAGTTTTTTCTAGCCAATCTCACCTGGTAATTAAATTGAATCCTTATACTTTGTATTTATATACAAAATAATACTATTTACTTTGTACTTTCAAGCTTCACCACAACCGTATACACATCACCAAACACGAGAATGAAGATTAACTTTTCAAAACTACTTTATTTTATATTTACGTTTGCTTTTTGAGACATTTTTTTCTGTAGTTCCTGCTTTAACTTTTCTCAGTTTGCATGGCAAACATTGAAGCTTACTTGCTTGGCTTCCGGCTGATGCCATTTGTGGGGAATCCTTTTTCCCTTAACTTACTATTTTACTCTGAGAAGGAAATGAACTTCTGAAGTTTAGGTGAGCTGAATTAGAGTTTTATTTGTATGAAGTTGCATTGATGTGCTTCAATGTAAATTGCACGTTTCTTTTTGAAAATGCATTAATATATTAAGGTTTCAAGAATAAAAGGCTTTTGTTTGTGGTAGGAAATGAAACTTTTTATGAATTGCATCGAAAGTTGTTTTTTCTTATATCTTAAATACTCAATTAATAAGTTAACTTCATGGTAACAGTTGCTTTTATTTAATACTGTGCGTGGTCTATGGGTACCTATAACCTATACCTACTCTTCCAAAAAATAAACTTATTAATGCCAATAAAGTCGTGAAATAAAATTTACATAACAAATTTATCATTATTAAAATAAGTATTTTTGTTTTTATAAAATTAAAATGAGTATAATTATATTTCTCCTAGTCCCATGCGAAAAACGTTTCATCGAGTTTCAGAAAGTTTGAGTTTTGTTTATAGGGAAGTAAGTAAAAAATAAAATAAAAGCACTCTTAGGTCTGTAAATAGTTAAAACAATAATAAATTGTCTTCAACTCCAATTGCAGGAACCCTATACGATTCAGCGAGCTATGGCGACCGACCAGCCGGCCATATAGTGATTGTTGCGTAGAGATGGCCCTGCCTGCCTTTTCTCAGAAGTGCCATTCAATTCGTTTGGTTATACTTGTTATAAATGTATAATTTGGAAATAGAGAAAATATGTTAAAATTCTTTGAGGATGAGAAGAGCTCAAGAGATTAAGAAAAGTTGCTTTTGAGTGACTAAAATAAATAAATTGCACGACTGGGTCTCACGAACTTGCTCTTGTGGTGCACGACTGGGTCGCACGTACTTGTTCTTGTACCAAGTTGCCATGAAAGTAAAATTAAATTTTTTTTTTAAATATAAAGGAAAAATAAATCATATGAATTTTTCACAAAAGTGCTAAAACTTCTTTTTACAAAGATTCAAGCCAAAATCAAAGTATGCAGATTTTGTTGTCTAAATATAATTTTACAAAAAAAATTATTCCAAAATCGTCAGAGTGGTTTTTAAATAAATCGATGTTTACTTAATATTTTGTATAAAAAAGTTTTTTTACAAATTTGAAGAAAGGCAATTTTAAGTGCTTAACAGTTTGCATTTTATGCAAAGAAGCAAAAAATTTTTTGTCAAGCCGTTTTCCAAATATTGAATTTATAAAAAAATAAATTAAAAAAATTAAGTATAACTAAAATTAAGCTTTTTTTCAAAATGTTGGTACTGAAATTTGTTCAAGTCATCTAGATCTTTGTAAAAAAAAATTTTGTTCGACATCGATTAACCCGTTCTTGAAATAGCTCAAGAAAAAAAATAACGGTTCTAAAGGAGGTACCGTTAGTAAGCTCGCCAATTTTTTTACTTGCGATTATGGGTACTATAAGGCAAGTTATGCGTTCGTAAAAAAAAAAGTTTCGAGATAACAATCAAACATGACATTACGATGATAGAGAAGACGAAAAAAGTAGGTCCTACAATTCTGTCTGTCTGGATGTATAAACACCTGCAGCCTAAACGGTTGGGCCGATTTTCTTCAAACTTGGCATAAACTATTCTTAGTGAAATATCCCCGGAATTTTTTTTATTTTTGACCTAGGTATAAAAATAACGGTAACTAAAATATAAACATAACCGATAATTCTATTTTTCTCGAAAAAAATATCATCAATGTTGATAAAATTTTATATGAGTAATTTGTTGACAATGATGATGTCCACCATCTAATTTTTTTTTTCCAGAATCAGCTAATAGAAACGATTTTTATTACTCCAACAACTATCTCTTGAAAGGTTTCACCGATTTTAACGAAATTTAATATTCAAAAATTTCTGATTTTAACGAAATTAAATATTCAAAAACTATACTGCTAAACTGAAATGAAACTGCAAAAAAAAATCGAACAAAAGTAATTTTTAAAAAGTTTTTTTTTGGTCAAAACCGATAATTCCAATTTTTTCGAAAAAAATACTGTTAATTTCGATTAAGTTTTACATGAGTGATTTGTTATCAATGGTGATGTCTTACGTCTGAAATTTTTTTTAGACTAAGCTTATTGTCATAGAACCGTTATTCCATATTGTTTATAAAAGATTTTTTTAAAAGACAAATATTTCAAAATATGAAATACTGAAAATCTTCTCTCTATAAAAAAAAAAGATGGTCAAATTAATTTTCCAATTGTAAACACTGAAGTAACTTGCCCCAAGAGCAAGTTTGTGCGTCCCAGTCGTGCCCTTTATTATTTTTGCGATTCTTATTTTTGTCAAGAAAATCGTTGGAGCGGTTTTCGAGAAAATTAAGCTTTTCCAAAACCGTTATATGGCCAGGTACCGTTATTTTTTGATCTAAGAAAAAAAAAATTCAATTTTTCCTCTAAGGAATGGTCTAACAACCCTACATACCAAATTTGAAGTAAATCGATTAGCCTTTTAGGCTGTAGGTGCTGATACATACAAACTGACATATACAGACAGACGGACAGAATTTCAAGACAGAATCTTTCGACTTCGCTATCATCGTACTGTCATGTTTGATTGTTATCTCAATTTTTTTTTGCACGAATGCATAATTTGCCTAACCTATAATCGGAAGTAAAAATAAGCAAATGAAATTTATAGAGATGAAAACTGCAAGCCATCTTAGCTTAATACCTATAATTCTTTCCAGAACTCATAAAGAAATTATCCCGTCTGGCCCAAACGCTTTTCTGTTATTGGAGTTTTTCGCTGCTGCACTTACTTCTTCTTTTGTGATGTGGGGCTTCGGTATCTTTTGTTATAGTTTGCTATGTGGCTGCTGGAAAGTATACTCTCAGAAACTGATCATTTAAAACTCCTACATAATACTGTTACCTCCTGTAAATAATTAAGTATAGTCGTCCGCTAGAAGCCATGATCAATATTTATAAAATTTGTTGCAAAGTCTGGTTTACAAAAGCAGTTCGCAGAAAGATTACTTCCAACTTCCAATATACATTAACCTTCTGTTTAAAATTTCAATTTCAATTTTCAATTTTATTAATTTGTATAGTCTTACAAAATAAGATACAATATCTTTTTAAACAGTGTAAGCTTAATTAATTACTTTGACGATGTGTTAAATAACAGAAAGAAATACAACAAAGTAGCTAACAATATTTAAATAATTCAAAGTGTAGAGTTTCATTATTTTTGAAAAAATTATGATTAATTTTAAATAATATGAAAAGACAGAAAGTAAGAGAGAAAAAGAAAAGAATGAAATGAGAAATAAAAGAAAGAAAATAGAGTAAAGAAAAGAAAAGAAGAAAAATAAAGTCTTAAATGAAAGAACATTGTACCTATATGTATGTACATCATCATCAAAAGGTCGCCAAGTATTTCCTTAGTCTTATCCTAAAGAGGGTTTTACAGCATATCATCCCTAATTAATCGGGGAAGAGAGTTCCACAGACGTATCGCATTGATAAAAAATTGACGTTCGGATACTAAGAAATTGTAACGTGTTGGTACAAGATTAAAAGATCTGAGTGAGCGCGTTTGAAGGATCTTATTATAAAGGTACGTTGGCTGGCGTGTTTGTATTACATTGTGAAGCAATATCAACGTTCTAAACTTAAAAAGATTTTCTAGTGTTAAGCCGTTTATCGATTTAGAAAATTGGGAAATATGGTCATATTTTCTTAATCCATAAACGTATCTTGCAACACTATTATAAGCAACATTAAGCTTACGCTTGTGCTCATAATCACAATTGTAAAATAGTTCGCAACCATAGAGCATAATTGGGATAAGAAGTGTTTTTGCTAATACTAGCCTCGTTTTTAATGGCGTTATTTTATGGTTGGTCCACAATATACGTAAGCCACCATAAACTTTCCCGATTGTCAATCTGATATGATCATTCCAAGAAAGAGTTTTTGTAAAGGTTATACCTAAGTTTTTAGCAGAATCAACAAACTCGATTTGCTTATTATCAAAGTATATTTTGGGATAATCTGATGTATCAGCAGAGTTTCTTGAAATGACCAAGCATTTTGACTTAAGAGGGTTAACACAAAGTCCATTTTTTAGTGACCAATTAAGAATTCTGTCCAAATCTTCATTTACCTCAACTGCTGCATTTTCGACTAGACCCAGTGGAAAACACTTCCGTATCTGAACATCATCTGCGTACATATCTACTTCAGAATTTTGAAGGCACATTGGCAGATCATTTATGTACATGGAGAATAAAAGTGGGCCCAATATTGAACCTTGTGGGACACCTCTGCTGAGTATGAGAAGTTCAGATACGGAGCCATTAGCTACAACCGCTTGAGATCTGCAATGTAGGTAGGACCGGATCAACTTTGCGGAGGAAAAAGAAAAATTAAACTGATTTTTAAGTTTGGTATCCATGACATTATGGTTGACTGTGTCAAACGCCTTAGAAAAATCCAATTGTGCACACTTCTTCTATGCCCCTTCCTTGCAAGGTTCCTATGTAAACTATATTGTTAACTATAATTCGACGCGCTTTTTCATCTGTCTTATAAGGAGAGCATATTAACTGCTGATATTGTTCCTTTGCATTTATTAGTGATTTTCTAAAGACAAGTTCATTTGCAAAGAATTATACATTTTTCGTACATCAGAGTCTTCATTTTCAGGTCCGTTGATAAGTATTTTCCATGCAAGAGATGATTGCTTGATCGTTTGATTTGTGCAGATTGATTCTTCAATTGCGGTCTCTGTTTGATTGCTTCTGTTCTTTGTCTCTATAAAAAATTCTGTCACCAGCGATTGTATTGCTTGGCAATCGATTCTCCCATCAGCATCCCCTTGCAAACCTTTTACCAAACTAATAACCAAATAGTTACACATACTTTGAATTTTTCAGAGAGACACAAATGTTTCTATAATACCTATTTTAATGCAAAGCTTATACTCTTTGTCATTATATTAAATCATTAATAAGACATCACAATCAAATAAGTAAAAAATACAGTAATAAATTATTGTGCACGCAAGCACATGATTTCCACTCAAATCAAAAATGAAATCCTTTTCGGAGACATCCATTACTTTGCCCTTGACTTTAAACATGGGATAATCCTTCACGTAATAATCACCATCATTGCTGTAATTTACCTTTTCTGCGTCACAAAACGTGCTCCACGAGCAAAATGGCAACTGTGGCACATAAATAAACGTTCCATCTGTACCCATTCCCTATTATATGTGCTTATGCATATATTTGTTGAATGCTCTGCAAGAATAAATCCTTTTTAATGTATAGCTATATAGGTATTTCTTTTTACTTTTTTTCTAGGATCCATCATTTTAGCTCGTGTCCTTGACTTTCTATCTGTCATGTCCTTAATTTTCTTCATTTCGTTTCACTGCTCTAGCCAAACACTATCATTAGGTGGCATATACATAGATAGGGTGCGGGTAAAAAGATACACAAGGATATACATATAAAATTTTATAAGGATAAGGAATAAGGTAGTATGTGCAACAACCATGATGTAGATGATATAATCGGGTGGGGGGTTAACACAACCCGCTTAAGACTTAAGCCGCGCGAAAAAGTAGATTTATCATACCCACTGAAGGTACATAATATCTTTGGATGGCTTGAGGGTCGTTCGTTCTTCAGTCAAAGCCAACACACTTCACATTTTCTTCTTACACACTCAAGTGGCTGCTGACACACTTAGTTTCAATTGCTTGTAAATTCTATCTTTATGTATATAGACGTTGCTAGAGAGCCTTCTTCAGATTTTACATACATAATATAGATATACATATGTGCATAGTACAATCTACATTATAAATAGAAAGGTACACTCTTAAAGGTGTATTACACGATTTGTTCCGTCTTTTTACTTCCTTCGACAAGAATAACTCGAAATAACACTCTCTGATGCTTGCGTGTCTAAATTAAAAGAAAAGTGCACAAGCACTTGATTCCACACTGAAAATTGTCCATGGCCGCTTTCCAAAGTTTTGCAATTAAGGCCCTACTACAATACGATTGTCAGATCAAACTTTGACGGAACAAGAAAAGAAATACTTTTATTGATTATTTGATTGCAACTGCAATCGATGCTTTCAGTGGGTCGTCTTGTAAATAAATTGTACATCTTAATTTTCAAATAAAATAAAGGGCACTAAAATAAAATAAAGTTAACAAAAAAAGAAATTTTTTAAAAAATACTTTTGTCAAAATTTTGTTTGCAGTTTGAATAAGGTCTAACAAAACTCTTAGATCCCTATTAATAAAAAACGCTTATCTCGTCTCTAACTCATGACTTAGCTACACCATGAAATAAGAGATAAGTCACGAGTTAAAATTTTTTATTAATAAAACAAAAGAAATCATGGAATAGTTTGCCCACATTCGTTAAGAAAATACAACGAAAACCTACTACAGTTGTATTAAAATTATTTGTTTATGGTCTGTGAGCATGTTTTCACCTGAAGATGGTTTAAGATTTATGAATATGTTGTTAATTTCTTCGCTTTTTGCGTTTCGCAAAAAGATCAATTTCGATAATGTGAGTGACCAATGGTGTGTCTTTCATCTGAATTTTTTTTTTAGAATCAGCTTATTCACGATACCTGCCATGGAACCATATTTTAATACTCCGACTATTCTCTGAACGGCTAAACCGATTTTAACGAAAGTTGGTATTCGAAAATTACTATTAAACTGAAATAAAATTAAAAAAAAAAATTTGAAAAAAGTAATTTTTGAAAGTTTTTTTTTTTTGGCAAAAACCGACAATTCCAATTTTCTCGAAAAAAATACTATCAATTTTGATAAAATTTTGTGTGAGCGATGTGTTACCAATGGTGATGTCTTTCGTCCGAATTTTTTTTTTCAGAATCAGCTCATTAACGGCCGGTACTGATTTTTATTACTCCGATTATCTTCTTAACGGCTATACCGATTTTAACTAAATTTGATATTCAAAAATTACTACAAAACTGAAATAAAATTGCAAAAAAATTTTTTGAAAAAGAGTAATTTTTTTTTTTTTTTTTTTTTTTTGTAAAAACCGATACCAATTTTCTCAAAAAAAAAAAAATCAATTTTGATAAAATTTTATGTGAATGATTTATTACCAATTGTGATGCCTTTTGTCTGACATTTTTTTTTCAGAATCAGCTTATTAACGGTAGCTATCATAGAACCGTTTTTTTTATTACTCCGACTATCTTTTGAACGGCTGCAAAGATTTTGACGAAATTTTATAATCTTACAGGCCGCCTAATATTGATTAATACTAATACTGCATTCAAACATTTTGGAAAAAATTATTTTTTAAAAAAGTCATTTTGAAATTGTAAGTTTAGTTGTTTAAGCTATCTATTTTTATATAATGTTTTTAATCAAACAGTTTGGTGATAAGAAATGAATACAAATTTATATAACTATACAGCTAATATCGAAACATTTACCATTTTGATAAGGAAAAATGGTTTTCTAATGAACCTAATTAAAAGTCAAATTTGACAAAAAGTCACTTCAAAACGCCTTAGGTCGTCCAGCATTTTCCAGAATATTCAACCTTCCATAAGAAGACTATGCTAGATAATAATATGAAATATTGCTGATTTGACGTTGAAAGAGTTTTCTATTTAATTTGTTTTTATAAAAGCTAAATCGAACGTCAATTGAAGACATTTTTAAATATTAAGTAAAAGCAAACATTAAACGAAAAATTGTTGTATAACTTATCTATCATCATCTGTAACAAATTCTTTTCGTCAATATCACCTCCGCGGTTTGATGCAATGTAAAATATTTCCTGCCTGGGCCTTGTTGTTTTGTTACACCTTGAATACACCCGTGTAAAAGCTGCCGCACGTTATACCTTTCCAGAGTGGACGGTTGAAGCCCGCAGCTTGTTAGCTATACATTAGGATATTTGCTTCCTTCTGTCATTTTTCGGGTGACAGAGCAAAGCTATTCACATAGACAATTCAACTTGAAAATATATGTATAATACGTCGCCATTTCGAAAATAATTATAATTGGAAGAGGCACCAGCATGCTATTGGTATACTTTCCTTAAGCTATACTGGCACACTGCAATGATTAATTAGTACAAATAATACCAAGAAAGGTGGGGCATTAATCGGAAGAGTAAACGCCTGGCAAATGCTTACAACAATGCTCGACATGATGATGATCCGTGTATTTTTGTTGTCCCCGTTTTGTAGGTTTTTTTTTTTTAAGTGCCACATCACGAAATACAATTACAATTTTAACACACAGCTGAGCGACACGGTTCGTATAAACTCATACTCTTGCTAGCAACAAATATTCGACGAATGAATAAGACTATACAACATCGACGACTACATGGTACCAGAAGGATGCTATAGCTGCTGTTGTTCCAAAGGATTCCAAGGGATTACAACAGATTTGCAGCGGGTAACAAGAAAAGTTTTTTGTTTTGACGTAGTTGCCTTGTCTTTTTCTTGGTTGTTTTTGGTTCGTGTCGCATTGTTGTAGGAGACTCATTAATTACAAGTAATTGTTGTTTTTTTTTTTGTGGCTGCATTTTTGTTTTTTGTTATTTTGTTGTTCCTTATGTAATTTGTGTAAGACTATCATGGATGAATTTACATGAAAAGAAGAACAAAAAAAAAATAAAAGGAACGACTGGGTTGCACAAACTTGCTCTTGTGGCAGGTAAGCTAGAGGACTTAACATTAAAAAGGCATAAATGGGTCTCGCCTTCTTCTCTTGCATGTTGTAGTCTTTCAATTTTTGTATATGAAACAATTTTTTAAATTTTTTAATAAATTTAAAACGCAATAGTTAAAAAAAATTACTTTAAAAAATAACTTATAACAAACCAGAGTTTTCCTAGAAAATAGAATATATAAAATAGAATATATTTAAGAGCTTTTTTTTACGAAAATCGAACGACAAGTTTAAAAAAAAAAAGAATTTTTCTCAAATAACTTCTTAAAAAATTTTTTTATGAAAAATTTTGAGTATGTCAATTCTAAAAAGCTTATAAATTCTATTCGAAAACTAAATTGAAAAAAATTCATTAGTTGGTTTTCAAAATATTAAATTTTCAAAACAAAATTTCTTTAACAAATATAATTTTTTTTAGAAAAGCTTTAAAAAATTAAGTACGCCATTATCATTCAGCTATCTAGGCTTTTTTAAAATTAAAATTTGGTTAAGATCTGTTGAGTCGTTAACGAGAAAGTAAAAATTAAAAAAAAAACGTTATATGACAGGTACCGTTAAAACAGTTTTTTAAGAATAATGGTTTCGATTTTCTTAAAGTCTTATTAAGATTCTTACAGAAAAATAAAGATCCTCGGATAATTTTGTTAATTCAAAATATTATAAGGTAGAACAATTATTGATCTTCAGGAGCGAGTCTTTAATATTTCACTTCGATTTTTACTTTTTAATTTTATGTACAACTGACTGATTTTCTGCTACATTTTTGTATGCTGATATGCCCAAATATTCCCCTTGGGCTTGAAATCAGTCAACAAAAAAATTTCAGAGTCGCAAACAAGAAGTTTCAGTTCCAAATTCTTCAGGTGTGTTCTTGACTCTTGATTGCCATAAATGGCTCAAAATCATTTACAAACTTACGAACGGAAGACATTTGTAATTTCGATGATTTTAGCAACGATTCTATGGCGACGTTGCACTAGCTTTCACATCATTCGGTAGAACAGCGACACTATTAAACGGAGGATGAACTGCACATTTCGCACTGAAAATGCAATTAAATTTGAAACTCCTACGTGTAACATTACGCAACAGTGCAATAGGAAGATTGACTGCAAACTGATTATTTGGAACGATTCTACAATGTCGCACACGAAATCAATTGAAGCACTAAATATCTCACTGCAGGAGACTTCAGACAAACGTTGCCATTGAATCCCCGTGAGACTCCTGCAGATGAGCTCAATGCTTGTCTAAAGGCATCATCGTGGTGGAAACACGTAAAAATACTGTCATTGACCACGAATATGAGAGCTCAACTTCAAAGCAATTGTTAGAAATTGAAAATGTAATAGTGCCACTACAGGATTAATAACTTTTCGGAAAGATTTTTGTAAATTTGTGGATTCACAAACGGTTCTCATTGAAAATATATTTCCAAAAGCAAATAAAAATCATCGTAATCACGTCATACTTGCCGCAGAAAATATAGATGTCGATGCACTGAATTGTTATATCTAATCGTAAATTTTCGTAGATTTAGGCCCGTTTGCTGAAACGATTCTTAAGAATGTATGTTTTACATAAATCCTTAAATAGTACCTACCTTTTCCTTTGCATAAATTATCACTTAAGGATTTAAGTAGAACATAAATGCTTAAGTAGTATCGTTTCAGCAAACATGTCTAAGTGTCATACAAATCAGTTGAATTAATAATTGATCGAGATGATGTCGTGAATTATCCAACTGAGTTTTTGAACTCCTGGCAAACCCGGATTTCGATTTGCATAATTTGAAAATCAAAACCGATTCCGTCATCATAACGCTTCGAAATTTGAATCAAACACGAGTGTGCAATGTCATCAGACTAACTAATGCTTAGTTTTTAAATTGAAATATTCAGGAATTTCGGTTGAAGCTTAAGGTTGTTTTCAAGACGAATCGCCACTTCAGTGGTTTTTAAATTCTAAAGGGTTTTTCAAAATTCGGGAAATCAGTTTTTACTATGCTTCCTAAGAACTGGTGGGTGAGATAATACATTATAAAGATGGTGGGCTTGAAAATGAGATTCCTTTTGACACTTTGTAATATTTAATCATATGACGACTGGATTCAGTTATTTACTTTAGATGAGAAAGTATTTTTTTTTAATTAAAAATGCGAAAAAACTCTCTAGTGAGCATAGCATCACTTACAAAGTTATAATAATGAATCCAGAGTGTTGTTTCTCTATTTTATCTATAGTTATGTCTTGACCAAAGTTCGATTTCTGTTTAGTTACAAAATTATTTAAATGCCATAATTATTTACTTAAATCATTTACAATTTACATAATCTAATGGAAAATTAAAAACAAAAATATCAGTAAAAACAAAAACGCTTAAAGCACCTCCGCATTTCTCTTGGATCAGAATTTTCTTTTAAAAGGCATATAGTTCATAAATTTTCAAACTAAATGCTATCGTAATATTAATATTATGTGGGTGGTTTTTTTAAATGAGCACCAAATTGTTTAGCACAACATTTTAACGCTTCCTGGAAAATAATAAGTAATGAGAAAAAACTCAGTCGAGCATGGATGTAAATTGAAACCAAGAGGGCGTCGGCATCGTTGGTGGTATATAGAAATACAAGGATACCCTGGAAAAGTAACCATAAATTGATGAGCAACGGGGGAGAAATAGATTGTTCCTAATTGCATTTTCCAATTTACTGATTTCAGCACTTGGGAAATTAAATGATTCTATACCAGAACTTGGAAAAGAAACAGGAAAATCTTTGCGGAAAGTATAAATTATACATGTTTAATGGATGACGAAACGCAAAAGAGCAAAAGCAATACTTTTATGTCATATATATGTATGTATGTATGTGAACATTTGCGGTAGTCTGTAAGCAATTTTGATTGTGTTGATTTTATAATCAAAAATGTTTGCATTTTTTGAATTTTTACTCGAAATGTTATTCCTAGAAATATTATGTAGGTCTTTTAACACTTTTACAATAAGATGGTATATTATAAAAATACTTCAGTATAAGTCCCATATTTCGTATAAGGGATAAATCAAATCTATCAGCTCGATTCTGCTAGTCCGGAGGGAATTTCACTTTATTTTCACTTGTTTCTATATTTTGCTATTCATGCGGTATAAATGTGGACTTATATCAGCAATATCGTTAATGCAGTTGGGTATTCTCTTATATACGTGAACGTTTTCCATCTATAGAGATCAGATCCGCAAATAAAATGTTGCGGACCTGTTCAATTTTTGATTAATCTGTCATCTGGAATGATTCGAAAAATGTATGTAAGTAAAAACAAATTTATTGCTTAAATAAGAATATTTGATTGTCAATAATAGATTATTAACAATTTTAAGGGTAAAACACTATGTACCTATCAACCTACACTTCAACCGGCAGCTCCATAACATTTATTTTTTTATTTTCTTATGTTTTTACGATTTTTTTTTTTTTTTTTTTGAAAATAATTAACCAAAACATTTGTTGAAACTTCTTACGAATTTCACATGAACAGAATAGATCTGTAAAATATACATAAGTTCACCTGATGGATAGCAGAATGAAAAGGTTGGGCAACAAGGAATCGAATGGGTGAGGTGAATTAGCGATCCACGTGAATAGTAGAATAGGACAGCTATATATGCAAATGAAAACGACCCAATTATATCTTGAAGCTTTCCCAAAAGCGTGCATGAGAGTCCTAGAGCTGCAACACTGGTACACTGGACAGCGCGTGGTATAGAAGTCGACCAAATAAAAAAAAATAGACGACCATGACAGTGTTGAAAACATTCGATATAGCTTCACGATTTTTTTTTTTTAGCATAATGGAAATATACAAGCGACACTTTCCGGCCAGGCGATATTATCACTATATTGCCTGGCAAAGTAACACTACAAATCAGCTGAAATATGAATGTGGTATGAACAGACGAGCTAAGAGATGATAAGGAGAAAGCTAATAGACATTTTAAGCGTTCAAGAAACAAAATGACGTATGATCGAACGGATGTTTATAGTTTTTTTTTAAACTCCAGTTTTGCTTAGCTTGGGTTTAAGCAATGTAATTTAAACAGTGTCTATATGAATATGCCCCTATGTGTTTATCAAACGCGCAGCAGATATCTAATCACTTATGGCAGGATGCATGGAATGATGGCAAAGTGATATTTACTAAAGAAAGATTGATCGCCTAGCAGCAATTGTTTCCTGGGTGACAGATTTTTTTATAGATACTATAGGAAGGGAAGCAAACAAAAAGAGACCTCTGGAAGAATGAAGTATTAAAAATCTGAACAAATCAAAGAGCGAAGTATCCGTTCATCTCTAATATGAAAAATGTTTCGTGCCAAAGCTTCAACAGACTTAGAAAAGAGGAGTGTGATGTAAATAAAATGCACGACTGAATATCAAAAAAGACCTTAATTTGAGATCATCAAGTTGTATGGTAGCAAAAATTGTGAATGCTATCTGTTTTAAATGACAAACTTAAAATCTTAACCGAATTTGAAAGAAATCGACTCAGCGGTTATCAAGTTATGGCCAAATTTGTAAAACCGTTTACATCAAATCTCTTTTATGTGCACTTTTAGCCAAGAACCTGAAATGCAGTTTTATTAAGATTACTGCATTTATTATGTACACCAAGTTTTATCAAAATCTTTAGAGCCGTTTTTGAGAAAATTTGAAAAAATTAAAACCGTTATGGCATCAGGTACCCGTTATAGCCGGTTTTAAACAAAAATTCATATTTGTCCTCTAGGAAATAGCCAAATGGTGCTGTAAAGACGAAGTTTGAAGAAAATCCGTCGAACCGTTTAGGCTGAAGATCGGTTAACAGGCAACCGCATCATATACGCAAACCCGCACATCTGCACAGACAGACCGACGGACGGCCTGACGAAACCTACTTTTTAGGATTTCTCTATCATCGTTATGTCATGTTTAATTAAAACCTAGACATTTTTCGACACCTATAGCCTAAACGGTTTGGCCGATTTTCTTCAAATTTATTAATCTGTATTTTTAAAATAATATGCCCAGGCGTTATCCTAGGTCTGAAAATAACGGTACCTGCTATATAAATATAACAGATAATTCAATTAAAAAAAAAAAAAAATACGATAGATTTTGATAAAAATTAACATTACTGATTTTTTTAAAACGGTGATGTTTTTTGACAATTTTTTTTTTAAAACTAGATTTTTAACGGTACCTGCCATACAAGCGTTTTAGAAAATCCAATTTTTCTCGTAAAACATGCGATCGATTTTGATAAAATTTAGTGTGATTGATTTTTTTCCAATAATGAATTTTTTTTGTTAGAAATTTACTTTCAAAATCACACCTTATTAACGGTACCTGTCATATAAACGCTACAGAAAATCCAATTTTTCTCGAAATAAAATACGATCGATTTTGATATAATTTTTTGTGGCTGATTTTTTGTCAATAATGAAGTTTTTCGTTAGAATTTTTTTCAAAATCACCTTATTAACGGTACCTGACATATAAATTCTATAGAAAATTAGACTTTTCTCGAAAAAAATACGATCTATTTGATAAGATTTTGTGTTACTGATTTGTTGCCAATAAGGAAGTTTTTCGTTAGAATTTGTTTGTTCAAAATCACCTTATTAACGGTGCCTGCCATAAAAAAGCTTCCGATTATTATTTATTATAGTTTCTTGCTTATAGTATCCTAAGCCAAAGGTTAGTAATCTTACACTGGAGCAAGTTTGTCCGACCCAGTCGTGCCTTTTATTTTTATCGCATGAAGTGCTTTTCTGTTACACCAGAGGTTTCTAGTTCAATATTTGCACGAAAATAATTACGATGCATTATGATAAAATTTCATGTAATTACCTACCTGTTGCCGACAGTGATGTCTTTCATATACATCTTTTTTTACTGTATATGTTTTTTTAAAGGTACTTAAACATAAATATGTATTCCAAAATTTTTTTTCCAATTTTTTAAATGGTCAAATGAATTTTCCAGTCGTTAAAACGAAAGTAACTCCCAACAAGAGCAAGTTTGTGCGACCTAGTCATGCCTTTTACTGTTATCACCATATTTGTTTTGTCTATAAATATAAGGTCCTCTTATATCATATGTATACCTAGGTTAAGATATAATTTAACATATTTAACTAACATACCATAGTGTCAAATAATATTTGACTCAAATTAGATAACAAATTTGATGAATTCGTTATAACACTGAATTTTCGTAACTTGTATGTGTTTTTAGAATAAAAGGCTAAATTTAAAATTTCTCTTTTAAAGCATCTTTAAAAAATAACTTTTATTTCTACTTTATTGTTATTCTGAGAACAGAAAACGTCTAAGTAAATTTAAAATCTCAAATTTCATGTAAATTGTATGAACATCTTTTTATTTTGCATTCTTCAAATAATAACCAACTGCCAAAAGGTATTTTATCTATAAATATAAATACATTATGTCATATTAAATGCCTTCCTTAAAAAAATTCTCTTAGTAGGTACCTATACACATATTTTTTGGAACAACGTGCTGGAGCAACCAACCTTTAAGTTTGTTGGTAAACATTAAACTCATTCATCGTTATTATTATTTTTAACGTTTGTTCTTTAATATCCAACTGAATTGAAGAAGATAGAAAAGTATATTATTCTCTTGAGACTTGAAAAACCTCAGGCCTTTAGACCGACAAAACGAAATCTTTAAAACATTTATGAAATTTATTTCTGGTCTTTGTTGTCTGCCTTGTTCAACTTACTTGATATTATATGAAAAAATACTCAAATAAACAAACAGTACACAGATGTAAAGTATACGTATACAATGTAACAAAACACCCCAACCCCCCCAAACGAATCTTTCGTATTCGTTTCCTGCAAACCGTTAAATGAATGTGAAAAATTCATTCATTCTTGTTATGTTGCGTAAATATTTGAAGAGTGTAAATATAGATGGGATGGGCAGTGAGTACACTGTACACACAACACGAATACGCACTCATTCATCAAGATAGACATAAATCAGTTCCGTAAATTGGCAAACAATTAACAAGATAAAATGCAAACGTTTCTTTAAATCACTTGCCTAGGTTAAATAGGTATATACAACGAATGTTCTCTGGGGTTAGTCAGGCTTGGGCAATGGGCATAGGGATATATACGCATTTACCTCGAACTAGGATGTTTCGATGTAGGAATTTACATGCTGCTTAGGGTATAATATGAAGACTGAAGGTTTTGGCTAATTCGAATGTTATAAGTTATGGGATCCAGTCAAATTGATGATGCAAATTTGTGGTTCGTTCTAGATAAGGCCAAGAATGTTGGGTATAATCTCTTTTTGAAAATCAATTATTTCGATGTGTTCATTTTAAACCTTGATCTTTAACTCATAAAACATTTCTTTCTTTGCCTGGTTTATAAAGTGTTCCGTAGCGT
The DNA here is from genome assembly GCA_951217065.1 of Baccha elongata. Classification (NCBI taxonomy): domain Eukaryota; kingdom Metazoa; phylum Arthropoda; class Insecta; order Diptera; family Syrphidae; genus Baccha; species Baccha elongata. The sequence continues at coordinate 103,776,498 of OX578272.1, read as the reverse complement.
ATAGTGATTAGTGTATCGGACTACCAAATCGAACGAAAGTCTGGGTTCGAGCCTTGAGTGCACCTAATTCTTTTAAGGGGCACTGCCTCATTCGAGGAAGTGACAAATACTCCAGGAGTATCATTGTCATGATAAGTGCATCTCACTTTAATGGTTCAGATTTGACAAGAATTTAGAAGCTTTAGTTAGCGTTTTATCATAAACACTAACGCTGATTTTAAAATATATTCTTATTTAAAAAACTCATTTAAATATAACTACTTGTTTTGGGGTCTAGGGGATTTTACGGTATTGGATTTTTCCTTGTTTGAGAAAAACTCTAAGGTGTTATTGTCATTGCATTTACTTATTTGTTTTTTAAGGGTCAACTTCTCATAGTAAAGCCACAATTCACATCTTGAAAAAAAATCTGCGAATATATGTATAAAAATATAAAGGGCACTACTGGGTCGCACAAAATTTCTCTTGTATGGCAAAAGTTACCCTGGGGTTTAAAGTACAAACGGAATATACGAAAAAATTGTATAAACTTTATTAAAAGTTATAAATCCATGTCTTATATAGATTCAAACGAAAATCAAAGTAACTATGCAAACAAATTCAAAATCGTTGAAGCGGTTTTCGAAAAAGTCGACATTTTTAAAATAGTTTTTCGAAAATATTTTTTTTTTTTAAAGTGAGTACCTTTGCAAGTTTTATGGACTTTATTTATTAACCATTAATACTAAATTTCATAAAAATATCCATCAACAGGTTTTTGAAAAATTAAATTCACAAATTTTTTATTGAAATTATTGAATTCACAATATTATAAATTTAAAACTTAAAAAAATCATTTTTGACAAAAACGTTTATGTCATGTTATTTAAAATAGCTTGAGCAATTTGAATTTCGTCTAAATTACTCCAGCTGCTATCGAGATAACCGAAATTAAAAATACCGTTACATATGTGACAGGTACCGTTAAACAATTTTTTTATAAAGTGTGGTTTTATAGACCTTCTTCGCTTTATTACATATCTGAATTTTGGTGGAAATCGTTAGATCCGTTTTGGAGAAAAATAAAATTTACGATAATTGTTATATGGCAGGTACCGTTCTAAAAACCATAGCTATCAAAATTCAAGTAAACCCTTTTGGTCTGTAGCGCTGTAGATGCCGAGACAGATAGACAGACAGACAGAATATGTATAGGCATATTCATATACAGACAGAATATGTATATGAATATGCCTAATATAGGATTAGGCAAGTAAAAAGTTTGGTCAAAGTCTAACCTTATGAAAATTTCCATGGCCTTTTATAGGTAGGGGAGAGGTCGGTACAGTGAGACACTACTGATATCTCCGAACTCCTTTGAGCTTTCAAAATTATTTTTTCAATGTTTGTTAAGACACATTTCTCCTACATTTTGCAATTAAATGTGTTCTGCATAAATAAAAAAAAACTAACATATGAGTTTAATTGTTGCAGAAGGTCAAACTTTCTCACTGTTCGTTGGGGGTCTGAAGAGTTAGACAGCGTCGATCGAACAGTGGGACAGTAGAATAACTTAATAAATATTCATATTACAATTTTTATAAAAAATTACATGAACTGCACATCTATTATTATATTTTTGTTTCATTAATTTAAATAATAAAAAACAACAAAAAACAAAATAAACATGTTTTTGTTAAAATATAATGATAAATTTTTAAAATAAATAAAAAAATAGCATTATTGTGTGTATGTATATCTATATATATATATAATATGTATACATATGTATAAAAAATATGTAAAAATCTATATATATAGATATATACATATACATATGTATCTGCTTCATATAATGCATATGTCTTACTGATCGTTCTTTTCATAAGCGATGTAAAAGCGATGTAAAAGCGATGTAAAAAAGAACTCCGGAGTAGTAGTATCAACAGCCAAATTCATCTTTCACATTTCATCTTTCGTTTTTGTTATTTCCAAGAAAAAATAAATAGCACGAAAAACTGGCAATACTTTCGTAATTTTTTGTTTGTAGAACAAAAGAACGCGTAAGAAAGAGTGTATAGAAAAAAATTGTTCATATCTACCTGAAAATCGCAAGTTGTTACACAAATTTTAGCAACATAACAAAAAATGCGTTTGCCCTTTTTTTCCAGTCTTCACCGGGGTCTTCACTTACTGAAAGCAACCGCGCAAAGAAATGTAGTTTGTAGTAGAAACAAAAATTACGCATAATAATAATATAAGAACTTATAGTGCTGGCATCGAAATATCTGTGTGTGTTATCGGGAAGCAGAAAAATTGAATGTCTCACTGTTCGTACTGTCTCACTGTTCCAACCTCTCCCCTACGTCTAAGCAGAGTGTAAATGGGCCTTACTGTCTCACTGATGAGTAAACCGTTAACACTTGAACAAAACAAAAACGGAGTTTTAGGTAAATTTAAATTCATATTTTGAATTTTTTTCATTTTTATTTGCTTTGTGGTGCAACCGTGCAAACGTAATTTGTTAAAACATAAAACATTAGCAAGATAAATCCGCAAAGAATTGTTTTCTGCTTTTATCGGGAATGATGTTTTATTGGCTTCCTATACTTTATGTTAGAATAAATATAACGTATTGTTTCATTCCAACGGGCACCTGGTAACGCATCCATGGTAATTGAGATTTTTCCTAAGTTAAAAAAAATACTTTAGAATACAACTAAAATTTCTTATTTAATGACTGAAAAATTCGTTTGTCGATTTTCGAAAGGATTTTTAAGAAAATTAAAATTAAAAATATCTCTGATAATTATTATTAATATTTAAACTGCTTCTACATTACTTACCTATAGTACATCAATCATCTTAGCTCAGGCTATCCCAAACCCATCCAATACCTACTTTTCCTCCAGAAATATTATTCACATAATAAATTAATAAAATTATGCCTACCTAAGTATAGAAAGGAATTCCTTATCTCGCTATATAGATATCTATCAATGAAATAAGCTTAAAACAGAATTTCACAACTCGTTAAGACATAGAATAGGTACCTACCTCGATTTTATATATAAATTATTTACCTTTTTCATTTCCATGGTAAATTTAATGCTCCTGTTGCTTTTGCCGAAGAACCATATCCGCCCATAGTGTGCTAAGATGAAATTTATATTCCTTCTTTTCTCATAGCCGTAATTAATTCGCATTAATGACTCTGCATTTTCCTTGAGTCTCTTTTGCTGGACTATCGCTATCGTCATCGGCTCAAATCCATTAAAACGTGGGCGCATTGTAATGGTTACCGTCATGTCCTCTTAATCGGCCAGGTAATTAGCAATCAAATTAATGAAGCTGTTTCGTCTAAGACTTTATACTTTGTGTGTGTGTATTTGTTGCGATATAGTTTGCATCAGTTGCGGATTGTAAATTCTCAATTTAAATGCTCCTGGTGCTTCCTTTCATATACCAAATAATACAGAAAATCCTTTTGCTCAGCCTTTCCTCGGTCGGACAGAGGTCACGGTATCCACGGAAGCGCACACCGGATGGCACTACGTCCGTGGCATATAAATCTAAAATCTATATACACATTTAGCATTCGCTGGACTGCGAAAGGATATGCTGTAGAGGTGTGCACTGACCGCCTGCCTGCGAATGCCCAGCCCATACCTAGTGCAACTAATTAATTACTGATAGAGGACGTCCGCTAGGGAATTCAATTTAATGAATTGTTCAATCACGGACAGCTTTGAAGGTGGATTATGGGTGGGTTGGGTTGTGCCTTTGGGGTTTCAGAACGAAAATGATTTAAATATCTTTCTGAGGTTTTCTTTGTCTGGTTAATCTGCATGATGGCGATGCTATTCAATTCAATACCACACAGCTTGGGTTTCATTTGTTAAAGTAAACATTATTTGATTTGAATATACGAGGTTATCATTTTTATAAAACAACAAGTTTCTACGAAACTGTTTTAATTTAAAGCCTGATGCATCCAGCGATTGGAAAAAGTATGTAGTTAGCTTAATTAGAAGGTAAATCCCTGTTATGCGCATTGCAACGGAGATTAAAGTAATGAAGTAATTACATCTGCAGAATTTAAGTTCAGTTTTTAATATGAGGTATTGATTGATATATTAATGTCATTCCAGTTTTCCATTTGAACAAAACCTTTTTTAACCTAATTGAAGAATTATTAGGTGAAGAAAAATTAAGCTTTCCAAAATTTCCCAGAGAAAAAGTAATTCTCAAAAACCCGAAAATCAAGCCTCACTTACTACGGCCTCATCCAGCAAGCTATCTCCCATTTATCTCGGTATACCTACACATAGCCATAGCCAGCTTTGGGCTGTCTCAAACTTCCCACACCAAATAGGTTGAGCTATTGCGCTTAATTTTGTATGGAAATGGGGTCTACGTCTAAGGCGTATACGCCAAAAGATTGAAAGGTTGATTTAAAGACTAATCAAACACCATCGAACCGTTTTGATGTCAAGAAAGGTCTAAGATAGGACACATAACATAAACATAAACGGCACGAGCTGTGGCTGGTGCATTTGCCACTATTGAATTGGAGGCGGAAAATATGAGATTGGTTGTTGACGAAGACAAAATGAAATATATCATCGAGAAAGGAATCTCAATCTGAACTACATTTACTCGGGCAAACCGCCACTATGGATGGATTGAATATATTATACAGGGTAATTGGTTTATTGCGCACCAAAAAGCTTGAGCATGTAGTTGGGGTTAAGATAAGAAAAAAATCGTATGGAAGGGTGGCTTATTTCCCTCGTTTAGGCGGGAGGGGCAATTTTCTAAAAAATTGACTTAAATCAGAAAAAAAATTATTTGATGAATTTTGTTTTGTGAATGATAGAAAACCTTAGTTATATCTTTTTGAAAAGCCAGAAAACTACTCTTTCATTTTATTTTCAAATTAAGTTGTTTAAGTGAACAGTTTTAAGAAAATTAATTTATATACAATGCTATTACATTGAAGAATGACATCAGTGCAGAGATCAAACGAAGAATATCTCTTGTCAATTACTGTTTCTTCGGGCTACGAAGGCAATGAAATAGTAAGGTTATCTCTCATTATAAAATCAAGAAGACTATATAGCAGACCTTAAAAATCCCAGTTATGCTGTATGTGGAAAAAGCATAGTGTTGAGAAATTCAGATAAAAAGTTACTTGAGTACCTATACTTTAAAAGAAAGATTGTTCGAGTGGGTTTTAATCGTGTGGTGTATATTGAATATGGAGAAGAAGATTCAACAAAGAGCTCCTGCGCAAAAAGCTAAAAATACACACTGAAAATAAATTCTACTTATACTATTTACAAAAAAGCAGGTTGAATCAACAAAATTTCTGTTAATTTATTCTATTTTCATGATTCAAGATAAATATACGTCCAACAAAAAACTTTCTGTTGAATCAACACAATTTTACAAAAGAGATTTTTTTTGTTGAAACAACAAAACGTTTTTATTATATAAGTATTTAAAAGTTTAGCGGTTTTGTTTATTTTAGAAAAAAATAAAATGGGGGTTCTGTTTATCTAACCAAAAGATTGTTGTATTAACAAAACTACTTTGTCGGTACAACTAAATGTTTTGTGATTATGACAAAAAAAAAAATATTTTTGAGGAAATACTCTCTCAAATAAACAAAGTGTTTACTTATATATTGTGTTGATAATACAAAAAAGAATGCATTATATAAAACTGATTGTTAAATAAACAAAAACATTTGTTGATATAACACAAAATTATGCGTTCATTTAACAACAATATTTTTTGATTTCACACAAAATATATGAATTTACAAAATTTTGTTTGTTCTAAAAACAAAATATTTTGTTGGTATTAAAGCAAATTTATTTGCTAATTCAACAAAAAGTTTTTTCTTATTTCAACTATTTCAACAATTGTAAATTCAACAAAACGGTTGGTTTCTATGACAAATAATATTGTTAACTTCACAAATTATTTGATTTTGTAAGCAAAAAAACTGTAAATATAACTAAAACATTAATTTGTAATTTAACAGTTTATCTAATATAAAATTGTTGATTTCACAAAAGTATTTTGTTAATTCAACATTTTTTTTTCGTTAAAAATAAAAAAATCTTTTGTTAATTAATAATATATAAAAATACTTATTACCCGAAATGTGTGTTGAATCCGGTGATTTTTACATCTTAATTGCTGATTGATTTTCTAAACGGAAGGCGAAAGACAAACTTTTCATACAAATTGCAATTTTTTTATCATATTTCTCTGCATAGTCATGTTGTCAGATAAGAATAAAAAAAAAACTATATTATTATTTTATATATTTTTGCTGTTTCAACAAAAATTTACAAAATTAAAAAAAAAATTTTTGTCTGTTACAAAATTCTAAAAATGTGGTTTTGTTTATTTGACAAAATTTTACAAAATTATGAAATAAGTTACCGAAAAAAAATCAACTAAATATGCTTTTAAAGATTTTTGTAGCTTAAACGAATTAAAAAGATTTTTGTTACTAAGACAAAATATGCTATTTTAACAAACAAGATTTTGTCATAGGAACAAAACTATTATGTTATTGGTACAAAAATATTTTGCAATTGGTACAAAAATAGAAAATGCAAAATTTGTTTTATTTTTGTAAAAATAACAAAAAAAAATGTATTTAACAAAACCTTTTGTAAAGTTGTTGTTGATACAGAAACACAAAATTTTAATTTGCTATACGGTTTCTGTGAAAAAGTTTTTGTTCATTTTACAAAAAAAGAAAAACTTGTTGTGATAAAAGAATTTGACAAAAAATATTGATTGTTTTTAGTGGAAAAAAAATCTTTTTGTTTATATAACAACAAATCTTGTGACATTGAAAAATGTAATTTTGTTCATACGAGAAAAACAATTTTTCTGAGAACAAAACAATAGCAAGTGTTTTTTATTTGCGATTATAGGTAGGTATACTGATATGTCTGAAGCTAGCTAAGCATTTGTGCAAAAAAAAAAAAAACAGATTTGAGATAACAATCAAACATGACGTTACGATAATAGAAAACACGAAAAAAAATTTCCGGAAATTATGTCTGTCTGTATGTATGTATCGGCACCTAAACGGTTGGGCCTATTTTCTTAAAACTTGGTAAAAACAAAAAGTATTCTTTTGATCCTTGGTGTAAAAATAACGGTTCCTATACCATATAAGTGTTACCGATAATTCCATTTTTCTCGAAAAAAATACGATCGATTTTGTTAAATTTTTATATGAGATATTTTGTGCCAATGGTGATTTGTCTTTTATCTAAAAAAAAATTCCGAAGAAGGTAACTAACGGTAATTGTCATAAAGTACTTTTTTTATATCCATTTTCTTTTTAAACGGTTAACACTGATGTTGACGAAATTTCATATTCTAATAGTTCTGTTAAATTTGATTACCTAATGCTGCAATCAAAAATTTCGAAAAAAGTTTTTTATAAAAAGTAAGTTTTTTGAATTCTATTTCACTCGAAAAAATTACGATTAATTTTGATAAAATTTTATAAAAGTAATTTTTTTATGAAATCTTTGTATGTAATTATGTCCATTCACTTAGGCCAGACAATTATTATTTTCTAAAACTAATTTTCATTTAAAGCTTTGTTCATTTAACGACCTTAATATTATGTCACTTCCATTTAATCACCTAGACATACAATCACGTACTATTGTTCGTGGTGTAGTTATAAAATCAATTTCTTATCCCTTAAACATTGATGGCTTACGTCTTTACGAGGATTGATTTGAATTGAATTACAATTCAGGTATGGACAAGGACGACACGCGAGAGCGAGACCAGGCAGCAGCTCCACAATTTCCTGCCTCAATCGAAGCAAATCAATCTATCAATCAGTGTCTTTGCAGCTGCAAGACAATGTTTAACAAGGAAATATGGGGGAGGTACTGCTGTGTGAGCATGAGTATCAGTATGCAGGAGAGAACTTTTGTATTACTCTTCGTCCTGTCAGAAAACTTCCCATATAGAAGCGTCATGTCGTCCTCGACAGTTTTTGTGATAGTTTTTCTCGTAGCAATTTTTTTTTTATTGCAAGTCCTTTATGCATATTGGGAGACAACCATCGTTCTCGTCGTGCAGGTTTAGAGGATCGAGCGTGTTAAACAATTGTGGTTGGCATAAAGTAGTTACTGCTTTTGAGTTTATCCTGAGGAGATGAGTAGGGTTCTGGGTGACTGACTAGTTTTACTACTGGTTGCATGAAGTAGTGCAAAATCTACTCACTATAACCATGGACGACGACATGTCAACTGTGATGGCAAACGTTATAAGGGTAGTTGCGGCAAGTTGTAGTGGCATGGTATACGAAACCCATAAATATACCAGTCATTTCAGAAAGGACATAAATTTAATGTGATTTTGCTACGAAGATTTTCACAAAATCGAACTAATTGATTTTAACGAGCTTCCACGTTGGGATATCGCCTCGCGCGTCGTTGCCCCATATTTCCCGTCGTGAATTGATATATTGGAACTGTTCGTGGTGTGCTTGGCGGCTAATAGAAGCTGGGCTGTGACATTAATTCTTAAAACGTGGGCGAGTGAGCCTCGAAATTTATACAAGTGGTATAGTATGGTATAGAACTATGGATTTCTTTTTTCATTATATTTTATCATTTAGTATGCCTGATCCCGATGGATGGGATTAAATGGCTCAAATTCATCTGTTTTGGTCAATCAAGGAATAAAGGGAGGTATTGAACTATGATTCAAGAATTAATTAGGTGAATTAAGAGAAGAACCAGTACACCATGTTTCATGACAACCAACTTGATGGACGTTAATTGGATGAAAAATGTTTAAACAAAATTTGATATTGTCTGGGCAGAGAACGTTAAAAATATTTCCTCGATTGAATATCGTCCTTCTTCACTACTAGAAATTTAATATATATATTTTCAAATAATTTTGAATTAATAACTAATTTCGGTATTTATATTCGAAATGCAAAACAAAAATAACAACACTGTCTAATATGCATATATGAACCTAGATATATTTCGCATCGATATCGATTAATTTATAAAATATACATTCTTATTCAATTTTGCAATTTTATGGAAACTATAATAACGACAGTTTTCCATACATATAGCGAAAAAAGTTGCGAAATCTTACCGATCGATGCGAATTATCCCATGCTTGTATTGCATCATGCGATACGAGTACGGGATAGTTCGCTCAAACGACAGTTTTTTTGAGAGACGCCTATTTCGTTGGGTGGATCATTTTTTGCACAATATTGTAAATTGAAACTTTAGTTTCTTGCAAAATTCACATTTTAAGTTCTTTTATGTGTTTTTTTTATTACTAAACTATTACAATGTTATTACGTCAATGTTTCGTCGCGCATTAAGAAAACTACTAATTTCTTTAGGATTTCTAGAAATAAAAAAAAATCTTTTTATATAACGGCGAAACTAAAATAGAAAATAATTGATTATATTTTATAACTAAATTTAAAAAAATTGAATTCGGCATACAAACAAAAAATAAAATTAAATAAATAGTGGATAACCGAAACTTCTTATTTCTTCCGAAAAAAGGCATCTCTGAGGACGATTTGACTGGAATTTGACTAAAAGCATACATTTAAGTTATTTAAGTTATTGTTTGTTAAAGAGTTACAAAATTAAACTAACAAGTCAAGTACATATATGTGTGCTTTTACGGCTTATATTCAACTTCTCAAGTGTCAACATTTTCTTATTAATTATTTAATGAATCTTAAATTACTTCCAGAACAATAATAATAATCAAAGATTAAATTATAGAATAATTTGCCTTGAATTAATCATAACCCCAAAAGTTAAAACATATTAAACAATGCTCCCGTAACGGGGCAAAATCAACAGAGAAGTGTGACCAAGCCTTTATGGCCACAAGGCATCCTTAAAATAATTAAGAAACCATTCTTGATGAGTAATTAGGTCAATATGCATGCCTTAGAGATGGAGAATGAAACAATTCAGTTTGTCGTCTGCCATAAGTCTTGTTATGGCCAACAAGTGTACTGTACTTATAAATATATATGATGTCCTTGCTGTGCCGTTCATACTTGTATTGTACTGAAGTGTTTGTGGTATTCAGATCTATCGCATACAAATAGAATTCAAGTGTGAACAATTTAATCTGAAGACCAATTGACCAATATTCTGAACATGAAAATTCAGACATATTCCCAGCATGCTAATGTGGCTATTCGTTAATCTTAAACATAACTCCCTTTCGCCGCATTTCTGACTATACTTTTCGTCAAGGTGTCCTTGGAAGATGTGTATAACCAGAATGTACACTCGAATGTTGTTAGGTATGCACATATTATACTAGCTTTGGAATTAGGCCATAACATTATAATGAAACATTCATTAGAAGTGACATTGGGAAACTATGAGATGACGGTAACAGACGTCGACTGACACATTTTCCCACATGGGGATATTCTTGATAGAGAGTATTATACTCTTAAATGGTAACGCTGCAGATAGCTTCATTTTGATTACACACCTGCTGCTTAATCCTGAATACATATATTCCTATATGAGCTTTGTGTCATTTAAAAATTTGGAAATGATATATTTTTAAGCTGAATCCAGATTGACCAAAGAAACACTTCCGAAACACTTGTTAAATAATAAAATATTTTCGAAACGTTTCTTAAGGTGCAGGTACCACACTAAAAGAACATTTCAACAGACATTTGCTTAAAACACATTTCAAAAATGCTCCTTTTGGTGTGGACGCTTGAACATACATTTTTGAAATGCTATACTAAAACGTTTCGTGTTTCATTTTTGTCATCCAAGTAACATTTTCAGATTTTTACAACAATAAACACTTAACTTTCTGTGTCATTTGCAAAATATTAAAATTACCTATCGCAAATGCCAAACAGAGAAACATTTCAGAAATATTTATTAATTGTCGTGATCAAAGAAGCAATAAAAAAACATCTAAGAAACATTTCATAAATGTTTTGTTCTTGTGTAAATGTATCTGAAATAATTGTTTCTGGACTAGCGATGATCGATGTTTCCAAATCATCGATATTGTCAGCGATTTCAACATCGAGAGCCAAACATTGAATTCCGATTAAAATCAGACGCAAAATTGATGTTTTCTGTATTATTTTTTAATACTGAAATAAAACTCAGTAAAATTACTTGACCTTTGACCTATAACATAAAATTGAGAAAGAAGAACTAATATTATCGACACGTCCGGAAATTGAAACACCTCCTAATATTATTTTTTGTTCCTTGGAGAAATAGGTTGTAAATTCGAAGCAACAGAAAACGGTTTCGAAGAAAAATATTCTTAAAAGACATATTTAGTTGTGAAAGTTGCCTTGCTCACAAGTCAACATCGATGGTTACCGACATCGAATATCCGATTATTGTCATATAACAACATTAAACATCGATGATCATCGAGCATCCCTATTCTGGACAGTGGACACACCTTTAAATATTTCTTAAATGTTTCCATTAAAATGCTCGAAGCTATATAAACATTTCTGCAATGTTTCTCAGTTTCCCATTTGCGATGGAATTTTGTATGTGACTTTTTTATGATTTGCAGAGATATGAGGAAAACATTTTCAAGAGCATATTCTTTTCTTTTAAAGAATCCCTTTCCAAAGCTTATAAAATAATACTTAAAATGAAAATTCGGTAATTAAGTAAAAAAGAAATACATTTTTTTAACGAGCTTGCAAAAGTTTCTTAAAAAATGAAAATGAAAAATTAAAGGAATGAATATAACTAAATTTCACAAATTTTTTTAAATATAAATGAGAAATACGAACAAAATCATATGAATTGTTTTTAAAAGTGCTTAAACTACTTCAAGATTCAAGCCAAACTATGCAGAAAATTTTGTTGTCTGAATATAATTTCATCTAATAAATAATTCCAAAATCGTTAGAGTGATTTTTAAATAAATCGATGTTTACTTAATAATTTGTATAAAAAAATTTTCTAACGAATTCGAAGTACGCCAAAATTGAGTGCTAATTTATTAGTAGTCATTTTATACAGAAAAAATATTTTTTTTTTAATTAAGCTGTTTTAAAAATATTAAATTTACAAAAAAAATATTAAGAAAATAATTAAAACTAAGCTCTTTAGCAAATTCTTGGTATTGTGGTCTATTCAAATCTTTTAAAAAAATGCTTGGGTTAAAATCGATTACCTATATCGCAAGTTAAGAAATAAAAAAGCAAATATAGTTTTGGATGTTGGTAGATTTGTTTCTATAAGCATTTTGTATTTGCCAATTTTACAGAAGTACACAGCCATAGGATGTTTTTTTTTATTTTACTAGGTCTTAAAATAACGGTGTCTTTACCTGTTATATGACCTGTCAATCGTCATCGATATTTTCACAATTCGAAAAAAATACGATTGATTTTGGTAAATATAAAATATGAGAGATCTGTTGCCAACGGTGATGTTTATTGTTCATCTTCGGAATACATTTCTGGTTTCATTGAAATAAAATTCTATAGAAAACGAAAACCGTTAAAAGTTTTGCTTAAATCCCGAAAAATTATATCAAACAAAAAATTTGCCCAAATTTGCGCACCTTTTTTTTTATATTTTGCGCGCACTCAAGGGATTATGAATACCCTTTATATGATTAACGCAGTACGAGCGTTTAGGAAATTTGGATAGGGGTTGAAAGGAGATACCGATGTACATTGGTTTTGAATGCTTAAAGATTAAAATGGAGGGGAAAAACAGAGCCGGGTAAAGCATTCCACATTCGTGTAGTGTGGCTAAAAAAAGAATCTCTGTACTTAAATGTTCGTCCGAAGTTGGACTCAAGGGTGAACTGGTGGGCATTAATTGCACTACGAGTATTGCGGTTGAATTGTTTCATGGGAGGAACGCAACTGGCTATTTCGTCGGAGCACTCTTTATAAACAAAAGCGATAAAATAAAGAGAGGCATTTTCGGGATTTCGGGAAAACTTTTTGAGGATTTTGGCTTTTCAGAATTTTGGGTTTTCGTGAACTCGACATTTTGAGTTTTCGGAATTTTGGTTTTCTTGATTTTGGCTGGATTGGCGCCGCTTCGAGAAAATTTTGAAAAACGAAAAGCTTTATACTTATAGAAGATACTCGTAAAATTGAAAAAATCATCGTTCAAACGTTTTTATAACTACGTCATAACGTTCCAGGTTTAACTTTAAATTTAAATTCCTCCACTATATAGGGAATCAACCAAATGTACTACACTACACTCGAAGAAAATCCGTTACGGTGAAAAGGTTAACAATTTTTTGAAATACAAATGTTGCACAAAATTAATCAGAAGGTGCGCATTAGAAGTTGCTTTAATTTTCGTAAATGGCGGCGAATTACATTTCTGCTTATAGAAAAAATTAAACGTATGTCAGTTTCTTGAAATTATTTACTTTTTATCGGCGCACATAATACTTTAAAAAGTGAATCATTGTATTAACTTAAAAAATTGTGGTGCCAGGTTACGGTAATTAAAAACATGAAACAGATTAATCTTATAGTAAAGTTGTTAACAGTGCACCAACAACAACAAAAATTAGGACTTTGGTGTGAAGCGACCCTTAAAGTTAAACGATCAATGATTGATTTAGATGGGTTCTAGGCTAATTCACTGTGCACAATTCACTGTGCACAATTCACTGTGGTACACAATTCACTGAGGGAAAATAATTTACTGTGCACAATTCACTGTGCATAATTCACTGTGCACAATTCACTGGGGGAGGCAATTCACTGTGAAGGACAATTCACTGTGTGCATTTCATTGTTGTGCACTATCGCGCTAGCGAATAGTGCACCACAGTGATATGCACACAGTGAATTGTCCATCACAGTGAACTGGCCCCCATGCCATTCTTTTAGATTATTTAATTGGACATTATTCAATATTGTTTATTGAATCATTACATTCATAGAAATAAAGGAAATAAAAAGATTTCGGTTCCGATTGAATTGATAGAATTTAAATATGGTAAACATGTTAAAGTGTTAGAAAAGATATTAATTTTTATTAAATTTTTTATTAGTTTCTCAAAGTTTTATATATCTATTTGAGATGTAATAAAATAAAAAAAAAATTTCATCTATTTGAGATGTAAATTTACATAATTAAAAGCAAATTTTGTAAAACGCGAAGTAAATTAGCTGTGTTTGAAAAAATAGACCACAGTGAATTGTGCTCCACAGTGAATTGTGATCCACAGTGAATTGTGCACAGTGAATTGTGCACAGTGAATTAGCCGGCTTCGATTCAGATGTGTTCGTGAAAATAAGAGACTATACAAACAAACACACACCACATGTTGATTGATCAAACAGATTTATGAGTAGGGTAATTGCTTTTTGGAACAGTTCCAATGCAAGAGAAAAAGACGGAATATTTTTTGGTTTTTTCGACTTTTCTAATTATAAAAGCTAGCTGTAATTAAAAACAAAATTAAAAAAAAACCGTCTAAACGCTTTTATTAAAAATTTGGTTTCGTATAAGTATATTCTCAATTATCCTTGATCAGGTACATACGATGCGAATTCATGACATATTGTCACATCGATTTTCGTTCTGGTAATTGCTCTTAACACCGAAGCTTTTCACTGACAAAGACTATGTACAAATTATGCATAAATGCAAAGGTGTCCTTAACTCAACTTTGTTGTTTAAGAGAAGAAGCCCGATTTTCAAGTGTTATGCTTAATTTGGACAGCTGAAGTTCAAACATATTCTATTGGATTGAATAGGTGAATTTCAAAGGATACACAATAAACAAGGATATACATTCGTACATATATGGATGTATAAACAGATATGAGAATAACTAAGGCATCTAGGATGATATGGTTGCGAAAGCTGATGGGGAGGTATACCTTGTTTCCTATTATCAATGTTCGTGCTATTTGCATGGATTATTGATAAAGTGTAAACATTTAAACGGCCACTTCTGTTGTTTTTGCTGCAGTGCATGTTCACCGTTAAATTGAGTTCTTGCAGAAAGGATGCGTTCATTTGTTGTGATTGGCAAGGTGTGTTTCATTCATTATAGCATGGAGAGGAAATTATTCAGGAATTGATTGTGATGCCTTAGAGAGTATTGAGTAACATATTAAATTAGAGGTATTCAAATATGTACAATCTAGATGAAGGTAATACATACACCATAATTTACAAGTTCTCTTTTGTAGTCTGGATAATGAAAATGTCTTAGGAAATGTTCAGAAATGTTTTATTTAAATTACCCAGATAGCTTATTCTGTCATTGCATTGCATAGGTATATAGATAATTTTTTTTTTGTGTGAAGCATTTAACGTACAGAATTTATTTAGATTAGTGTTTTAATTTAAATGATACCAGAGGCTTTTAACTTTGCAGTTAGGTTAGGTTTGGTTAGGTTTATGTGGCCGTCAGGAAGACTACTGACACACTTAGACCTCAGATAGGTCCGTTGTGATACCACGAAACGATCGAGGGAGTACCTCTTTAATTAAACCTCTTTAATAAAACCAGTTGGAGCTTCTTATAAAGCGATGTAAAGATAGAATATCTACTTTCGATAGATTGCTAGGATCGTTGAAAAAGAAATTAGCCAAGTGTAATTTACGTCTTTGTGAGAGAACTTTGCAATTACCTATGTTAAAATTTTGTAAAATATTTATGATGAAGTATATCTTTAAGTGGGCTGAGACAAATAAACTAAATCTTAATCCTTTGAAAACGTTAAGTATGTTGTGCTCTCATAACCCAGTGAATAATCTTGATATTGTCCTAAAGTTGTTTTAAATGGCCAAATAATTGAATACGTCAATAAGGTCAAGTATTTGGGCTATCAAGTAAACAATAGTTTAAGCTGCTGTGACGCTGTTTCTGAAGCTTTGAGAAGAATTTATTTCGGTCTTCGGTCCCTCAGGTCTTGATCTTATATTTTGAGTCCTGATATGAAAAAACACATTATCAAAAGTTTCATTCTTGCTTTTTTACTTTTAACAGCTCTGTGTATCCTACCTTGGATTTTGAATGCAAACGTAGGCTTAATGTAGCTTTTAACGACTGCTTACGATTTTTTTACAATATTCCAAGATATGAGTGTGAGCTTGTATGAATATTTGAAATATCGCAACGTTATCAGGCTTTACAACATAATTCATGGAAGGTGTTATGAGTGTCTAGGAGAAATGCTACAGTATGCCCAGTCACGAAGGGGCTTGCGTTTGATTCTGCCGCGTTTCATACATGTTATTGCAGAACGGTCTTTTTTTGTAGCTGCTCTTCGATTATGGAACAGTCTTCCAATCGAATTGCAGATAATTGTATCACCAACCAATTTTAAAGAGAAGATTTTCCTGTGTTTCTCAAATCTATCCCAATGAAGTTCTATCTTTTTTTTTCCATTTTTTTTTTTTTATTTTCCACTTTTGTATAAGTAGGTAGATATAATTATTTAAATTTAATTATCCACCTATATTTTTCTTTTATTATTATTATTATTTTGCCTTTATTTGTTTGTAAATGTAATAGGAAACTTGGTAAGCTTTTTTATAAAACTTTTAAAAGATTATAATCTTGTTGTATTTTGTTAATATGAAAAATATGAATAAATATCAAACATCAAATATCAAATATATATATAGACTTATTGTTTGAAGATCGAAACTTAAATAAGCAAAAGCTTAACTGAATTTTGTATTTAGTATTTTTCTATAGTTAGTCTCAATTTTAATAAAATAAACGTACATATATTTAAAAACTGTATGTTATTAAATAAATAGGTAGATAATACCTACAATTGTGGCCATAGGGTAGGGGGAAAGCGGGAGACTGAGCCACTTTTAATAAAATCGTAAATAAAAACTTTTCTGTTAATAATAAACCCAAATAAATGTAAGATAATTTTAAAGCTACATTTATCTTATTCAATTATAAACTCATTTCTTTTAAGAATATGCAAAAGTTACTAAACTAGAGCGAAATGTATAAACAAAGATTTTCGGCTCAAGTATCCCGCTTGGGTGGAGACTTGAACACCTACTTGGGGAGACTGGAACATCACCGAATTTTTTTTCAACATTAAGAACAATAATTTTCATAAGCTTAACAAAATAATATAACTTCAATAAAAATAACATATAATATTTTGTTTTCTTAATATAAAATATGTATGTATCTACTAAATGTTGACTATAAATATAAAATATAATACATTACGATAAATTTGATATAATATGTAAATTAAAATGTAAATTTGACATATAAAAAACCACTGTTCAAGTCTCCCTTCAAAAGATGGTTCAAGTCTCCCGTTCGCTCTTTTTAACACAAATTAATTAATAATTTTTTTAGCGGTGAAGGGTATGCGAAGTTTAGCCGCATGTACTCCTATTGGCACTGATATTGCAACGCCGTGTCTACTCTGTTCCGATTTATTAAATCATTTGATCTTTTTTTGTCGTAGCTTGGACATATCTGCATAGATATTTTACAGTTTGTCAGACCTTGTTACCTTTTTATTGATTCTGAAAGGAAATTATCATATATTTTGACCTTTGACGAAAACCAGCGGCAGGTCTACTGGTTCCGCCTGAGAGACGAGAAGGGCTGTTCCCAACTGTTCCCTATTGGGTAGACGGAAGGACTGATTGATGTTAAGTATTTCCGAGAAAACATCTGCCCCGACTCCATCAACAATTTTTGAGCCGTCAGTGAATACTTTGTTGTCAAAGACGCGGTATCATTTTCCCATTCGTCTCTGGTGGGGAAAAAAAGTTACAACATTTTTCAAAGTTTAGAGGGGGAGTGGTATACATATAGTCAGTCTGAATTCAGCGCAAATCTCTTGGCAGCAGTTCCAATATATAAGTGTGTCAATAGAGTTTTTCTGTCCAGCAACTTGCCTCTCTAAGCCTGGTTGCACTGCAGGATACTATGAATTTGATAAAGAGATCTAAAGGAAGAAGATTTAGAATAACGTTTAAGGCATCGCGGTTGGACATGATTTAAATTACCCCTGTGGCGCTTATGCTGTCTACATTATACTTTTTATTAGGGCAGGCCACAATACGATCGATCCGTATGCTAGAATAAGACGAACCACAGCAGTGTATGTCCATAATATCATCTTAAGCTTCAAACCCCTTTTTTTCCAAAAGTTTTACTACACGCATAGAAGGCTGTGATTGCTTTCTTCACACGTTCTTCGATATTGATTTTCCACCTAAGCTTAGGGTCCAGTATAACTCCTAGATATTTAGCTTTAGTTGATAGTGACCATTTAACTTGGGTAAGGTTAAGGGGGGTATTTTAGTCTTAGTGATAAATAGCATCAATTCTGTTTTATTTTGGTTGAAACCCAATCCACAGCTAGTAGCCCAGATGCTAACTTTTCTTAATGCAGTTTCCATGATATCACTCGTCAAACGCCTGTAGAAAACGCCCCTGATATCATAACCACCAGGTCATCCGCATACGCCACCGCTTTTACACCCACAGTTATCAAGTTCACAAAGAATTGTATCCATGACAAGCAGCCATAGTAAGGGGGATAGAACTCCTCGATAAGGTGTACCCTATATACGAGTTCAGTTAGAGATTCTGTACTGGTAGCTGGGTTAACTGCGTTTACACTCTTACTGATGTTCTTAGTTCTCATGACACGTGCATGGACAAATATGGATAAGTATTAATCTAGACAAGTATGAGGAAATAATTATTACATTATTAATTAATTTTATATCTTAAAATTTGTGCGAATCATCAGTGCCTTTGTATATGTACCCTTTTCGTATAGATGTCCAAACAGTATTGATAGATAGGTAATAGGTAAGCTTTTCAAATCGATTTTTTTTTTCACGGTAATCAAGTATTAGATTTATTATTTCGTATGACATCTTAAAGAAAGTAGCTATACACATGACTATATAACATCTTATTCAGTATTGATTTTTTTTCAAGTAACACTACTCAAACTCCATACTGGTTGTATCTTACAACATACACTTAAAAAAAAACATACCACCAAACTCTTTCAATCACAAAAATATAAAATAAAAAACATCAACACAACTAATATTGTGTTCCTTGTCAACGCACATGCCCTCCTCTGTAACATAAGTACCTAAGTACTTCCAACCTACTCATATAAGCCAGATGAAATATGAGAAATCAATCTTACCTTTCAAATCAATCCGCAGTCATGTACAGATATTTACTTCTTCAACTCAACTGAAGAACTTACATATAGGATGACGACGATAGGGAATGTCGCCACCAAATACAAATTATTGCCATAATCATTCTTAACCAACATTTCACGTTTATTCGTTCAAATCGGGACAAACGAGGGAGAATTCAGGTTCTCTAGAAATAAATCGGATACCTCCAGAAAATAAAAGGAAATTCTCAGAACCCAAACCTCAAATCTACATTCTTTACCTGTTTAAGGTATTTACAGCTTATAATACGTTAATCAATTTTTGTTATCCTCAACTTAAGTCTTATCTGCTTTAAGAGCTCCTAACATTCATGTTTGGCAATATGAACGAGGAACATGAGCTTGTTGTCGGTTCTTGTCATCTTCCTTGCCAATGCCATTGCCATCATCGTTGTTTTTCTCTTCAGCAGAATCAGCATAAATAATTTATCATTCCAAGTGTTTTCCACTCAATGGTGTTCTCACGGTTCCCGCAATGATGGACCGAGTCAACACAAAAAAAAAATAAAAATCGAAAACATGAATCCTTGCCGAATCCTGACAAAGAATAAGAAGACAGCTCATAAACGATTGATGTCGAGCTCGTTAAAGATTTTATTTTTACAAACAAAATAGTAAAAAAAAAAGCGCATTTTCCAAGCACTACTGATGGTAAGTGGAAAAACGAAAACCCAAAACGACCGACGACGACAACAACACGATGATACTGAAATGTCAAGAACACTTAAGAAAACTAAACCAACGAAAAAATAGGGAGAGATAAAAAGCAGAGGAATTGCATTAAGTTTGTCTTTTTAGTTTTCTTCTTATAATTTTTTTGTTTCTTTCTTTCGACAGAGAGAATATTTTTTCAAAAGAGGCGTTAAAATGTAATATTCAGAACTCTCAACAGAAAAATATTTAAAGTGTCAACAAAAATAAGACCAAACAAAATTGTTGAAACTCTTTGAATTTTATTTTCGAAATTTTTTTAACATTGACTGTCTTTGATGATGCCTAAGAATCTATCTATTTTTTAGATGTCGAAATCCTCTTTGTTGCTTTTAGAAAAAAAACAAGAAAAAACATAGTTCTTTTAACATGCATTTATTTATTTTTATTTAAATATTTGGAATGCTGTATACACATTAAAATAGTGATAACTGATATAAACTATAAAAAGTTTAACAAATGATATTGTATATGTTTGAGAGCAAAGCTACCAAAAATACAAAAAAAAACACTAAACAGTTTAAATTTAACAGAGCAGTAAAAAAATATCCATTATGTATATTAAATAAATTTTATTAACATAAAAGTTAAAAAAAATATATATAATAAAACAACAACTTTCTTTGCACTAAGTTCTCTTATTTGGAGTGGGAGGAAATTCCAAAGAGGTGGCATGAACAAAAAATTGACGTTCATACGTCATGCAAAAAAATACGGAAGTGAAGTCTGGTCCGAGGGGTTTGTCACGAATGAAATCACCTGACCAATTATACTTGTAATCATTTGAAATCACGTTGAAATCAGATGCAATCATTATTTCAGGTGATGAAATTAAAAAAAAATTGTTAATTTTCGATTTCAAATGATTTTTTGCAATCATTAAAAATATTTGAAATCACTTTAAGTTTTTTTGCAGTCATGAAATCAAAAACGTCATAATGAAATCACGAATTGAAATCACTATGTAATCACTTGAATTAATTTGCAATCATTTGAAATCAGTAAATTTATTTGAAATCAATGCAATCACAAAATTTTTAAATCACCTGAAATCATATGAAGTCATTGAACCACTAAACTGGTTAGTGACAAACCCCTCGATCTGGTCCTCAAAAATGCACAAAAAGATATTCTGCTATAAAGGTTAGGGGGTTGGTGTGATATGTGAGTATTAGGTAATATTATACAGCATCATTAGAGTTCGGTGTTTCAGGAGGTTATCAAGCTTATAGCACGCTGCATTGCATTGCATTGCAACATTCAACTCACGTTTGCTGGTAGAATTGCACTTTCCAAAGACCTATGCATACCTATGTCAGTATTGTGATTATAAGGGTCTCTTTTAAGAAGATTAAGTGTAAAATATTGAGTCGCCCATAAGGAACGAAGTACACCATGGACTTTCACAACTGTCAAGTTAATGTGATAATTCAAAGTTATAGTTTTGTTGAAGATCATATTCACGTTTTTTGCGCTTTATCGACATATTCTATAGGACCATCATCAAATATGATAGATGGAATATCTGAAGTGTTGATAGCTTGTTTGGAGATAATGATACACTTTGACTTTTTAGGGTTTAACTTGTAGTAGATTTCGTTGCGACTTATTAGAGACTGTTACCAAATCAGCATTCATGACCCTGATACATTGATCGATTGAATCGAAGGAGCTATTCAGCCTTATTGTTTTTGTTTTTTCGCCTGGCGAAAATCTGTTCCCCCGGAATTTTAAAAGCTATTGGGAATTCCGCCCGAACGATTTTTCAGTTCGAATCAACAGTGACATTTCGGATAAGCGAGGCGTGTTTATGCACTTCTTAAAAGTAACATTAATTTACTTCGGAACAAATTGTGACAGTTTGGTTTTTTGATTTCTAACAAAAAAACATCATTAATCTTGATTTTGAAATATTTTCGGTTTGAATTTTACATTTTTATAATTAAATAGCTACTAAGTACTTTCTAAAATGTCTTCTATTATTTTTTTTTTGTAATAAATGCATTCTCTGAGAGAATATTTTTTACTCCTTCAAGTTTAAGAATTTACTTGAAAAAATAAATGAACACACCTAGTTTCTGATTTGACAGATCTAAAGAACAGCGATAATTGTGTTGTGTTGTTTTTTTTAAAAAGATTGCAAAATTAAATTGTTGAAACAATCTTTTGGATGTGTATTTGTTGTGAATATTGCAACTTGTGAATAAAGTAAATCATAGTAAATTGTTAAAAGTTAAATAATCACATCCTTGTATGTAGGTACCTACAATTAACCACATTAGATGGATCAACGAAGTACCTCTTACTTCGTTGATCCATGAAATGAAAAAAGTAAACTCATCCTGACAAAATCAAAGGAATTCATACGATATTTAAATATAAATGTGTTTAGTAGCAAATTATATTTATTTGTTTTGTTTTCAAAAGTGCAGTCAAAACGAAGAGTTCTAAAAGGTAACAGTTCGGAGACAATTTTGAGAGATGATTTGGTGTTAAATGTTTTGAAACATTTCATATGTTTGTGAAAATATTTCAATACATTTATGTTTTACAGATATAAACAATAATACAAATTTGCGTTTCTTTTATACTTGAGCTGACGAAAAATAAACAAATGCCTTGCAATTCACTACTTTTTCACTCGTTTGCCTTCAAAAAAATAAGTGAACATTTTACCTGTTGATCGCATCGCATTTCGCCCGGAATAATTTTTCGAACATTAATTGATTTCGCCCGGAAATTCACAATTTTCGCCCGAACATTCGCAATAGGCGAAAAGTGAAATGTCAATTATTTCGGGGGTAATG
Source organism: Baccha elongata (assembly GCA_951217065.1). Classification (NCBI taxonomy): domain Eukaryota; kingdom Metazoa; phylum Arthropoda; class Insecta; order Diptera; family Syrphidae; genus Baccha; species Baccha elongata. The sequence goes on along the minus strand of OX578272.1, from coordinate 103,753,719 downwards.
TAGTTCGGGTGAACTTCACAATAAGGCTGATTAATGTGGTAGTGGAACTGAGTATCGTTGGTATACATTTCTACAGAGGAATTCGACATGATAGGGGTTCAAGTATTGATCCAGCCCTGTGACAGGTGATTGACAGGGCCCTGTGAAACTACACAAGGAAATCGATACTTTATTGTTAGAAAATACACTTTGCTGTCGATCTTTTAAATATGAAGATATTAATTTAACTGCAGAGCTGAAAAAGTTCAAGTCTTTTGAAGGTTTATCCTGCTCCTTTCCTTAGGGTTAGCTACAATCTCTGGGGTAGCTTAAAATAAATAAACCGCTTATTAAGCAGGTAATCTTATGGACGAAAACCATGTTTTTACAGGTTGTTAAAAAAGTTGCAAATAAGAATAAGAAACAACGTTACAGTAAGAGACCATGTTCAAATTTTAGGCATTTAAAAATAAATGTGCGGGTGCTGCCGACTTACATCGGAATATCAGTAGCCGAAGAGTTATATACGTGAAAAATTTCAAGGCAACACCTCAATCTTGAACAAAATTAGAAACAAGCATAAGGGGCGCTCTAGTCGGCCAATTTTTATACTGAATATCTACTCATTAACCAGAGAGCAGCACACAAACAAAATTTCAAAGCTCTTGCTCAATTAGGAGAGATGTTATATTAAAAATACTGGTAGGGGGCGCTGCAATCGGTCAATTTTACATAGCAATATCAGTAGCCTTATAATTATATAGGTACCAAATTTCATGTCTCTATATCCAATCAGGAACAAAATTAGAAAAAAAGCATGTAGTGGGCGCTTAAGTCGTTCAATTTTTTATAGCACACAAACAAAATTTGAGGAGAGAAGTTATAACAAAAATACTGGTAGGGGCGCTGCAGTAGGTCAATTTTTACATCACAATATCAGTAGCCTTGCGGAGTTATTTACGAAAAAAATTTTAAGGCTCTACCTCAATTATTAACAAAATTAGAAAAAATGTATGTAGGGGGCGCTTCAGTCGGTGATTTTTCATGCAAAATGCTCATTAACAGCACACAAACAAAATTTTTAAAGCTCTAGCTCAATTAGGAACGAGGTTGCTTTGACTATCTACTTTCAAATTTCAACGAATTTCTCGTATTTTTTATCGCAATTTGTTGCGCTTACAATATCGTTTATTTTGATGGGCTATAGGCTTTACGACATTATAGTCAAACACAAACAATTATTTAGATTGCAGGGAATCGATTATCGTAAATTTGTATGCTAAACAATCTTTTAAATGAGACTTTTTGTATGGGAGTTTTGTTTTTAAAGTCATTAATTAATGTAATTAATCTTCATAACTATATTTATTGCATATTAAATGGAATTCATATAATTTATTTATTTAAATTCTTGGCGGCGCTAAAATGCTTTTTTTTAACTAATGTCCCACTTTGATGGGACATACCTACATAAAAAATCGAATTTTGGAATTATGTCACATCAAAGTGGGACATAAGTCCAAGAAATTTAATTTTTGAAGTGAGACATACATACATACATATCAAACTTGCACCCACCCGAACTCGCACCCACCCCAAACCTAACAGTGGGTCAAGAAGGAATTGCCGTGGGGCTGCATGCCCCCCCTACCAATCTCAACTGTTGAGGAATACGGCGCATCAGGGACTTAACTCCTCGGGACATATAAAAAAAAAATATTTAAAAATTAGAAATTAGTTGAAAATTTAATTGAATCTTATGACAGCCGCTATCTATCTTCGGGTCAATTGAGGAGCATAGTGAGCTTTTGCTTCCACTGATGATATGTTTGAAACTTCTATTTCCATATGGTCTACTACTAGGACAGGTACCTCCAAAAGTTTCAAATTCGTACAAAAACAATAAGGAAATTCTTTCTGTCGGTATATGTTCCTACCACGAATCCGAGATTTCCCTTATTGATAAGTAAAAATTATAGTGCGATGAAAGTTTAACTTCAGAATATACCTAAATATTTTTAACTAAAAATTAGCTTACGATACAAAAGTGTTTACATTTTATCTTTAACTAAAGTTAACGTACCTATCTCATCGTTAGACATTTAACTGACATATATTTTTTTTAGACACAATAAATCAAATATTGTGAAAGTCTGGGATATTAACAATCGAAAAAGGTCAATTATTAAAGATCAATCTGTTTTCAAAAATCATCGAAGCAATACTTTTGTTTCATCTAAAAACTCTAAAGATATATTCCCTTGTAAAGTATAGGTAACCTTAACCCACCTCATTTATTAAATAAGAACATTTTTTTTATTGAAAAATACAATCAACTCACTTGATGTTTGTTCATTCAGTCACTTCATCTTCAAGAAGGTCATAAAAAAAGATATATATTTCATTATAACGCATCATTTAACTCGCAGAGAGTGGCAATGTAATGTGCCATTCTTCAACATCCCAAATATTTTTTGTTTTTTTTTTTTTTTGTTTTATTTTTCCAACAGAGTACCTTTCCCTATTTTAGCTGGGAAGACGTCATGTTTGGATTTATTGCCAATTGGCATGGCAACAAAGCAAAATTAGCCCAATAAAAAAGAGAAACATAAAAAATGAATCCTTCGCAAAAGAAAATTTTTCATTTTCATCTCATTAGGAACAGGACCTTAGAAAAGGATAATCATCCAGAAATAATTCATAATTATTTGATTAAGTAAAAAAAAAATAATAGGTAAAAGAAAATAGAATCATTTTTCATGGTCAATAAATTTCCAATTAAATTCTTCACAATTGAATCCATCGAAGTATATATACAAATGTGGATGCTGGTGAAAAACGTGTGGTGCGTGTGTTGGTGGGTTTTGTAATTTATATTACGAAAACAAAATGTAGGAAGGTAGTCAAAAATTAACACTATATGAGGACAAAAATATAATTCTATCTCGAGTTCTATCTGCGATAAAAGTTATTTCTTACGTGATTTTGTGAATAAAAGGAAATCTTTTGAATATGTTATTATACAGAAATAAAAGACACGACTCTGGGTCGGACAAACTTGCTCTTGTGTAAGATTACTAACCTTTGGCTTAGGATACTAAGAAAGAAACTATAATAAATAATTGGAAGTAAAAATAGTTTCTATAGAGTTTTTTTTATCAGGTACAGTTAATATAAGGTGATTTGGTAAAAAAAAATCTAACGAAAAACTTCCGTATTAGCAAAAAATCAGTCACAAAAAATCTTATCAAAATCAATCGTATTTTTTCGAGAAAAATCGGATTTTCTATAGAATTTATATGGCAGGTACCGTTAATAAGGTGATTTTGAAAAAAAATTCAAACAAAAGCTCCACCATTGGAAACAAATTAGTCACACAAAATATCATCAAAATCGGTCGTATTTTTTGGAGAAAAATTGAATTAACTTTAAGGCTAATTGCCACGTATCGTTAATATGTAAATTTATTCTAAAAAAAAATGAAAAACACAACCTTTGGCTACAAATCCATTGTACGAAATTTTATCAAAACCGATCGTATTTATTACGAGAAAAATGAAATTGTCTAAAACGCTTGTATGGTAACGTTAAAAATCTAGTTGTAAAAAAATTTCTGTCGAAAAACATCACCGTTTTCAAAAAATTAGTCATGTTAAATTTCATCAAAATCGATCGTATTTTTTTCGAGAAAAATTTAATTATCTGCTACGTTTATATGGCAGGTAACATTATTTTCAAACCTAGGATAAAAATCAAAAATAAGCCTGGGCATATTACTCTAAAAATACAGAGTACAAAGTTTGAAGAAAATCGGCCCAACCGTTTGGACTGTAGGTGTCCATACATCCAGACTGACAGACGGACAGAAACACAGAATTGTCGGACCTATGTACTTCTTTCATGTTCTGTACTATCGTTATGTCAGACTGGGTCGCACGAACTTGCGCTTGTGGTGCACGACTGGGTTGCACGTACTTGTTCTTGTTTCAAGTTGCCACGAAGATAAAATTTAATTTAATAATTTTTACTTTGCGATTATAGGTACTATAAGACAAGTTATGCATTCGTGCAAAATAAAATTTAAATAACAATCAAACATGACATTACGATGATAGCGAAGAAAATAGTGGGTCTGGAAATTCTGTCTGTCTGTCTGTCTGTCTGTCTATATGTCAGTCTGTATGTATCAGCACCTACAGCCTAAACGGCTTAACCGATTTACTTCAAAATTGTCTATATATTCCTTAGAGGAGAAATTTAAATTCCTTTTAGCTCAAAAAATAACGGTATCTGCCATACAACGATTTTGGATAAGCGTGATTTACTCGACAACGGCTCCAACGATTTTCTTGAAAACAATTAGTGATTGTTTCTGTCTGATTTCCTTAACAAAAGGAAATCAGACAGAAACAATCACTTATTGTTTTTAAGAAAACAAGAAAGCAAAAAAAAAAAAAATTGGAAGGCCTCCCATAGAACCGTTATTTTTTTCTTGAGCTATCTCATGAACGGGTTAATTAAGTTTAAACCAAAAATTAAAAAAAAAAACAATAAATCAAATTCACACATTATTTTCTAAGTGCACTCGAAAACCCTATTTAAAAAGTTGATTTTCTTAAAAGGAATCAACCGATTGTTTTTCCCCATAGAAACATTTTTCTCATACCATCACATAAAAAATACTTATACAATGTCATGATACCCAACGCGGGGTACGATTTACTAAATTCTAAATTTGTTAAAAAAAAAATCTTTTTAATTAGTTGCAATGTAAGTTTAGTACATCACCAAACTAAAAATGAGCAAAGCAGCTGGATCCGATGGTCTACAAGCGGAACATTTTAAACACGCTGGAGATGATCTGATCAGGAGCATACCAAACTCCAACTCATCTGCAATATATGGTCGGGAGAAAGTTTGCTCGATGAGTGGAATTTCAGACATCCCGATTCAAAAAAAAAAGAGAACGCCTGCTCTGCGAAAACTATATTGTCCAGCGTTTTGTGAACTTCTGAAGCTGTTTGCTGATTATCTGATATGTCCTTAACAATGCGGCGTCGGACCTCGAAAATCTACATTCGACCAAATATTCATATTACTTCAGATCCAGAGAAAACCCAAGAATTTTACATCGATTCGTTGATTTTAAAGCAGCGTGGTTATTCATAAATCAAAAATCCATTATAAAACAATTCAAAAAATTAAACATCTTTTCTAAAGTCGAATGGTGGGTGTACTTACCTGTGTATCTTAATTTGTTCAAATGTTGACTTGCATATGTACATAATGTATGCACATACATATGTATAGGTATTTGTTTTACGGCCCACCTCAGAATTCTTCATTATATTCACATCACCGCATTCAAATTGATAGGGTATTTAGATTTGAACAAACGGAATGAAACTTCAAATATAAATATTAAGTCTTAAGCTTTGTTTTGATGTATAAAACAATTTTTCAAAAGGTATAGTTATTTTTTTTTGTCTGCAAATTTGTATTTTATTGATTTTTGTATGCACGATTATATTCTCAGTGTAAATTTCTATTTTTAATTTTTGAGGACCAGAAGACCGCGAAAAAGAAATTGTTTTCAGCTGACAATGAAGGACTCGCAGAAGTCTTTTATCTTTCTCAAGCGAAGCAAACGAATTTTTTCCGACAGTTGATCAGATGGCAAGTAAGTTGAGAGTGTATGAACAAAGCCTCCAACGTCTTATATTTTTGTATACACTTAAAATAATTATTCAAAGAACAAACAATTATATTCTGTATTTAGACCAACTTTTTAATTTAACTTTTATTTCATGAAATAAGTTCAAAATAATGTTAAATTGTTGTTGTTATTAATTAGAATTTTAGTAGAACTTTCAGGTGGAAAAACTGATGTGTAAGAGTAAGTATCTATCAATTTTTAAACAAACACTTTTATTGTTTAAAGCAACACGTTTGTCATGTTTTTAACATCATGAAGAGTATTAGATATTGTTGTCAAGCAATTAATGTTTTTGATCAATCAATCTCCATGTTAATGAAACACAAACACGATTGCAGAATCACTTTTATTTTTAAAGCAACAGGTTTGTCATATTTCAAACATCAGTAACGCTGTTGACAAACAATGAATGCGTTTAATCATATATTTAATTTTGGCAATTATTGCGTACTAGAGAAGGTTTGATGTCATCTAGCTGATGAACCCACCATCAAACTAGGGCGAAACGAAAAACTTGGAGTTAAGGCCACAAAACCTTTAAAATTGAATTTCATTCTTATACACTCCACTTAATAATATTTAATTTGGCTATTTTTAGTCTTTTTATTGTTTATTTTTTTAAAACTTTTAATTTTGAAAGCAATTTTATTTTTCATGTTCATGCAACCACATTTCTATAAGTAGTAAACATGAAATTTATAATGAACATGGTAACGTTTTCAAATATATTTTATCAAAAATAAATACGCCTCATAGTTGAAATCAACAACGAATCTAGGTTGACGCAAAAACAAATAAGAAATGTATTTGATTCTACCAAGGTTTTTCTTTGGGTGTACTTGTGTCAAGTTCCATTAAATCAATATATGGTGGTATTTTGTACATTTTGAACAAACCTCTAACTAAGCAAAAATACTATTGGGCATTTTGCTGATAACAAGCCTTGTGCCGTTGACTATATAGATTATTACCAAAACAAGCGACCCCTTTGGCTGACCAAGCACGAACATTTTATTAAAATAAAATAATCGAACAATATCAATTTTCTGTTAAGCGTATTTTACACTATCAAATCATTGATTTACATATGGTCGCAAGAATAGGACTGAATTAGTCACATAAATTCTATATGAATTCTGATTGACGAAAATCAAACCACTTTTGATTCTGTATGATGGTTGATCAAACAGATTGATGTGTTTAAAGGGCATTTTCGATACTTTCCAATGCAAAAGAAATTTTAATATGCTCAATAGAGCGATGGTTTGGTTAAGCACTTGGTGGAAATTGATTATTCTGAACATTTAAAAAAAATAAAAGTTAAATAAAAAAGTGGAATATAACAAGTGTTTTATTTAACTTTTATTTTTAGAATGTTCAGAAATTTTAAAATAGCTATTCTCGTTTCGATGAACATTTTAAACAAACTTAAGAACTAAATGTATTGATCATTAAAAAAATTTCGCTTCAATTTCTTATCAATGAACCAACACGTCTACTCACGTCTACTCTGTTTAGTGCTCCTAAGTAAATATGCTCAGTTTAAGCTAAATTTAGTATAAGAGGTAAGTTATGTATAAAATATCACCACATGTTGAAAATAATAGAACTTGGTACAAATAATATTAACTTGTAGGAATAAAGAAAGCGAACCATGCAGTTCTTATTATGTATTTTTGTCTTGTGTTGCCTGTGGTCGTTTTTGATATCGTTAAAAAGATGAAATATTTCTTATCATTTTTTGAATTGTCGCTTTCACGTCAATATTTATCCAGATCTTTAAGGCGGAGTTAATAGAGTTCGATGTTACTCTCAAAAGCTTAGCATTAAAAATTACTTTTTACTGGCGCCTTTCATAACTTTTCTCGCAGCTCTTTTGCACAAGAATTTTGATATTAACTTTAAGAATTCTACCGATTTTTTCAATATTGCAATTATTGACAGCTTTTACTTTATATCTGACTTAAATTTTTGATTTCTTTTCCACAAATATCGATTTTTCTTTACCCACAATGGTTCAAAAATCGCTGCCCGAGTTACCTCAATCTTCTATAACAAATTTAAATGCACCAATATTTTTCGAAAAAAATCTCCACTTCTCTGCAGCAACTTACCAATTAATTCCTTTTTTTTAGTAAAAAATAGCTAAAAAGAAAAAAATCATTATTAATATTTTTGAACTTATTTCTTTTATTCTCTTAAATAATTTAATAAAATGTATTTACAATTTTAATTGTATTTTCTTATACAATTTCAGTAAGTCTGTTCATTTCTATTTCTTATAAATATCACTTAATTTACAGTTGTAGATGTATGTAATTGTTATTCTTATAACTAACGTTGTATTTTTTTTTTTCTAAATTTGTCTAATTAAAAAAAAATGTATTATGTCACTTCTATCTTAAAAAAAAAATATTTACGATCAGTAAAAAAAAGGTGATTTTTATTTGTTTGTTATTTGTGTACTACATAAAAAGTTTATTATTTAATATTTTTTTTAATTCATTGTATTTTAATTATTATTTACATTTAATTATTATTTTTTTTAAAAATACCGAATTAATTTAAATAAGTTTTCGTTGAACACAATCTTTGTCTATTTTCGTTTGATCCTTTTTTTTTATTTTTAAACAAAAATGTGTTGAATTGTTGATATAATTTTTCTTGTTTACTTTTTTATTTATTTTCTAATAATTGTCGCTATGATGTATATATTTTTATTTATATTTATAATTATAACTGTTGATCGGATTTTATGTGTGTAATTAATTTTTTTTTTTTTTATAATTCTCACGTAAATGGAGAAAATAGATATTATGTTTCAAGAAATATATGCATATAATTTTTGCTAATAACAATAAATTTACTTTTTACATCAATTATTTATTTTGTGAAGTTTATTCGTTAATTGTGTACAAATAAAACCAAAAGAAATTCTTTTCATTGATATCTTGGTATATTAATAATATAAGAGAAAGCTTAGCTGCTCCTTTGATTGAGTTACTTTGATGTTTATAAGATGGTGACAAACTTTAATATTATTCATGTCAAATACTTTTAAATTGTAGAAAAATAAGGAATTGAAAAAAAGTAATGTGAACATTTCAGAGATTTTCAAAATAAAAATTTCAAATATTTTTTTTTTGAAAATCGGATTCTAAAAATTTCTTTCCATTTGAAAAGTATTTCAAAAATATTATTAAAAGTTATTTTGAAAATCTTTTTATTTTTAACTATCTACTTAAATAAATGTTTTGTTTTTAAGTTTAGCTTTGACAATAAACTTTATTTTTTCGAAATCGTTTTGGACAAGTATTTGAAAAAATAACATTAGAATTACAAAGGACATCCGCCACTTTCCATGCAAATTTGAGCCAATCTTATCTTATCTTATTTAGAAAAAGAAAAAGTCGGTAGACCGTGAACAAAATGAAAATTTTATTTCACTACACCAGAGTTCTTAGCCAGGAGGGCTAAACGGGAGGTTCTAAAAATTTACTTAAAATAGAAATAAAATATTAAAAAATAACGGTAATACATACAGTTCTTTGTTAAACCTTTAAAAAAGACAGAAAACTTATCTTTTATTCAATTTTTAAATAAAGTTCTTTTAGAGAAAAGTTTTGGAAAAAATTAATTGTCAAAGAAAAAAATTTAGAAAAAGCAAATAAAAAAAAATATTTAAATAAATTTTTTTAACTTTAACTTTATTAGGCACTATTTTTATTTTTAAAATTCAATGCTCTAATTAATTTCTAGTCAAAAACAGAAAACCGGAGACTCAATTGTCTTGTACTTTTTGAGAAAATCAAAAATAACAAAAACCACCTCTTCTAACCAAATTACAAAAAATAGTTTTTCTAAGAAGTAGTGGTTTTATTTATTATTAATTTTCTCAAAAAGTGTAAGACATTTCAGCATCCGGTTTTCTGTTTTTGACTAAAAATTAATCAGAACATAAACTGAACTTTGAAAAAAATAGTGCTTATTAAATAAAAAAAAAAATTCAAATTAAAAATCTTTTTTCAAAATTTTGGGTTAGAAGATTAATTTTTCAAAAACCGTTCTTAAAAACAACTTTTTTAATATATAAAAAAAAGATGAATTTTCTGACTTTTCAAAAAGGTATAGCAGAGCACTGTAGGTAAATAAGGAAACGTTACTGAAACGTTTTTTAAAACTTCTTACAATGTAAGAAGCATTGTAAAAATATTTAAAAAACCTTCAAAAAAACGTTGCGGGTGTTTGAAACACATTTGTGAAAGGTTTTTGAAAAGTTTCTCTGTGTCAAATTTGCTTCCAAATATCTTTCTTTCTTTAATATTGGCTGCATTTTATTATCCCTTTCTGATCTGATCCGAATCAGAGTTGCGTCGTGAAATAAATGCAAACAACAATCACACAGATCCAGCTTTGTTTCTTGATCCGTCCCAACCCCCAACCCCACTCCCACAATTTTATTCTTGTTTTGATCCAACCTACTAGCTTTATCTTTTTGGCATAGGTGATTAAACGAATGATTAATAAATAACGTCAACGATGAGCTTCATTTCAAAAGGTGTACATATTAGGATTGTAAATTTGAATGAATTTCGAGTGTTTTTCAAAAATCATATTTTTCATTGTTTGTAATGTAAAATCTAGGTAAATACCCATAATTCCTTACTAGGACCTCCTAATTTGACAGCTATTATTTTACTGGCTATAATTATCACCGAGTCAAAGGGCAAACTTCTTTCAAAACAAAAATATGTTCTTAAAAATTAACAAATTAAACACACAAAAAAAATCAACGAACTTATTAAGTAGAAAAACTATTTCCCAAAAGTTTTTTAAATTTATAAATATTTAACTTATTCACAACCAAGCATATTGGATTTTTGTGGTTAAAAAAAAAACTTATTATATCAAATACGAATTTAAATAAAAACTTAAATTGTATTCCTTAATAATAAATATTTACATCTTCGTTTTTCATATTAATATTTTACTACATATATAAAGTACATAACTAATTTTCTAAATTGTTTGTGATGGTATATGTGTCAAATATATATTTTAATATATATATTAAAAATCTATATAATATTATTAAACATATGAATGCTTCTTATTTGCTATATTTTTTGCTTTATTTTCAATAATCATATAAATTACTTATATAATCCTTAACATTAATACAAAATGACAAAACAAAAAACTTATCTTTAAGGATATTAAAAAAAAATACAAAAAACATAATCTCAGCAGTCAACTTGAAAATAAAACAAAACAAAGTGCAATTTAAGACAAGTCAGTAAGTAAGGACGAAAATAAAAATAAAAAAAGAAAAAACTTGAGAAAGAAAAATTTAATTCCCAGATGCAGCACCACAAGAACTTGGAGCGCTTCTTCAGCTCTTAATATCATTGCTTGTCCTCAACAAATTACTTACACCGGAAACAGACTTCAAAAAAACTCGCAGATAAAACAGCAATAGCACGGGTAATATCCCACACAGCCAACTGTGTCTGGTCCTTGAGTTTACTAATACCACAGATGTTGCGGCATTGTGCTGCATTGCAGCTGGATGCTCACCTGAAACACACAGAAAGAAATTTAGGTTATAAAACAGACCAACAGAATATGGAAGGATATTTTTTTTTTCCTTTTGCTGAATTTTCGATTTTTTTTTTGTCTGGAAATTGAGAACAGTTGAGAGGATAATATTCCATGGAAGGTAATTAAAATGTATATGTAGTAAGTAAAGTTCCCTATATGTGTGTGTATATAGTAATATGTGTCCCTGTGGATGGTGCCACAGAATACAAAAAAAAAATGGAGATAGAAAATGAAGGGATTTCTTTTGACGGCAAAAAATAATACTGACATGTCACTTCTGTAAAAATAATCCTCACATCTCATGACAGGATAATAGGGCTGTCAATTAAGCTTGAAAGTCTTCCAGCTAGTGTATTTTTGTTTATATATGTAGTTATAGGAAAACCGAGAAATTTGCTTTTCCTTCGTAATTTTTTTTTTTTTTTTGAATTGATTGGATACGCTAAGATTGATGACAGATTTTGAGGAATATGGATTGGCAACAGCAAAATTGGCTTAAAAGATTTTCAAAATCAGCTTTAATAGCGAAACGTAGAAAAACTCATCCTTTTTTTTGCTAAATGGTACTTTAATGGTTTGCATAATGTTTGCATACAGATTTGAATAATTTTGATTTTTCATAAATATGTAACTATATGTTCAAAAGAATATAATGCCATCGTTGATAAACTACCACTTATATTTTATATTTGAACGTTTGTTGTAATTTTTAATATCTGGTTTCAGCAATAAAATAAAATGATGCATGAGAAGATGTTTGTATATGTTTAGAAAGTAGCTATCGTATAATTTTACCAACAAAGTTGCTTATTGTTCATAACTAGCTTAAATTAAGTGACCCCATATACACAAAACCAGTGTGTTCGCATGTGCATATGAGAAAGTTTGTAATTTATTGATGAAGGTCCAAATGAATAATTAGTGGATCATCCTTAGGTAAAATTTATAGTGTTACACCTGATATATGGATTGACATTTTGCAGGAAAATGCAAAAAAGAGACACGCATTTAAAGTTGCTGAGAAAAACAAGAGCAACGACATCAGCATTTAGATGGCCTCAGTCCTGAAGCTGTAGCATAGCTGAAAAGAAGAAGAAGAAGAAGAAAAAGACTAAAAAAAAGTCTTTCTTAAGTGATTAACCCTAATTAAAATTTCACGAAAACGGCTCAAATTTCATTTCAAATTTCAACATTTGCAGAGCCTTATTTATTAACTTATACTAAGTATTGATTTAAGTTACGCCGCCTTGCCTCTAATCAAGAAATCCTTATTTATACAAAAAATTATGTGGAGTGTTAAGTAAAGGCTGAGTAAGTTAAAATGACCTCATAGGTTAATAAGAGCCTGCGTTAGCCCATATTAGCATCTACATGTTAGTTCTACACAAAATTTTCAAAACGTCATTATGAAATTAAAATTTAAAAATATTTACAAATTTTTCGTGCAATTAAACTAAAGCCTGTAACAATCTTCGGAGAAGATTTTGATTTAGAAAACACATTCGAGAATAAATAAACTTTAATAAAAGAAAACATAAAACATTAAACAACAAAAAAAAAAAAATAACAAAAAGCGCCAAATACTGGTAAAAAAGTGCAGTGCTGTCAAAATATAATTTACCACTTTTTTCTTCTCGGAATCGGTTTATAGTACGAAAAAAAATGTTAAGCTTATTTTATGAGAAAACGATATAAGCTTTATTTTTTAAAACTCTAATTTTACTGGTCTTATTTGGCACCAAGTGAGAAAAAATAAAATGCACGACTGGGTCGCACGAACTTGCTCTTGAACAAAAATTTAAATTTATTAAATTCTGAAGAAAAGAAGAAGGAAAAATATCAAAAAATGGCCTAAACTTGAGATCAAAGTTGTATGGCAGCTATCATTAAACGGTTTTTTATCAAAAAACTGTAAATACCATCTTGTGGCACTGCCTGAATTGACTGAGCCGTTACCAAGTTGTGTTATATTAAAACTTCTACAAATATAACGTACACCAAGTTTTATCAAAATCGTTAGAACCGTTTTTGGGAAAATTTGAATTTCTTCTATAGGGAATCACCAAAAAGTATACGAAACTTGAACTAAATTCGTTAAACCGTTTAGGCTGTAGGTCGCTACACAGACAACCTACGCACATCCGCACATCTGCACATCCGACCGATGGACGGCATGACGATACCTACTTTTTTAGGCTTCTCTAGTATCGTAATGTTAGTTTTGATTAAAACCTCGAAGTAAAAAAGTAAAAATATTATAAGAATATTAAGAAAAAAAAAAAACAATATGCGAAGCCAAATATATCGCAAACTGTTTTTTTTTTTTTTTTTAATTGAATTTTGTATTTTAAATTTAACTTACAACTACTTAAATGCTAGACAAAAACCTTAAAAACTAGCTTACAGAAATCTTAACTAACTTACTGGCCCCATGCGGGCCCTCTAAATTATACTATAACTATGTATTAAAAATGGATTTCGGCGTAAAAACTAACTTATATTAAAATTCAATATTACTTAAAACTAAACGAGAAAATTCTTAAAAAACTCGTTTTTCTATGACATTTTTATATAAAAACTTAAAACTACCCTTAACCTAAATAAAACTAAATTAACCTAAATAAAACTAAAATATACGTAATAACTATACGTAAATAGCTTAAAACTACTTAAAAATATTTAAAATAACTTAAAATTAGAACAGCCACCAGCAGCATTTTTTTTTCGCAGCAGCCTATGCATATGCACACACGCTTATAAATATGCATGTATTGACTTATATACATATTTAACAGCGCGAAATGCATATACCCACAAACAAATGCAATTTTATGGATTTTATAATTTTTTTTGGTGCCACCACTGTCCTACATAAAATATACCTATAAATACCTAAAAATACGTAGGTCGGCCAAGGCATCAACTTTGACTAACCATCAATATCAAGACCATCAGAATTGTTTAACTTGCTTATCCAAGTCCTTTCTGTTCCGAAGGGGCACAGCTCTACTGAACCGCAGATGCTCTGCTCCGTTCCCAGAGCCGACGTCTCGGTTATACAGGAGTCGCCGATCCACAGTTCGACGGCCGACGTGGTAGATTAACGGAACCGCCAATCTATCCTGTATCAGCCCCCGACTGTCTAAATAGAGGAATGTCTCGTGCGGAATGAAACCGTTAAGACGAACGCTCTCACTATATTCATCATTGGGGTAGTAAGCCCCGAAAATAAGTCCATTGGCTGAGGTCATCGCCCTTGCAACGTGACGCCGAATCAGCATAATTAAAAAGTTATCTATCCTGTTTATATTGGCCCCGTTGTATAAGAACTCGTTGGCATAATATTGTTTGTACTCCAACTCTGGTGTTCTGTGTAATCCAAGACAGATATTAAGAATCTTTTTCATTTTAGATAAGGCAACGTTAAACCACACAGGGCACCCATAGGTAATCATCGGCCGGATGAGGGCCATGTAGCAAATCACCTTCACCCTGTTTTCAAGGCGGCTGCTATAAAAAAAAAATACCGCAAACTGTGTGGAAACAAAACCGTTCACATTCACTCCAACAAAACTTGATTCTTCAATTCTTCGTTCTAAGAACTCATGATGTTTTCGAGTAATTCTATTTCAGTTCGATCCGCGTTGATGTGACCCTAAATCCGGATTCAATTCTCCTTATAAACGTAGTTATTAATTGATTTTATAGTTTTTGGGTCCCATAATTTGCTACAAGAACAAGTTCCTATTGTGACTTTTTTTTTTCAAATAATGTGTATGGTTTGCAACACGACATTTCCTGATTATTTCAAATCTCGATTACACTACTTCTTACTAAATATAATTTTGTTAAAAACCTTGGACACGACAGACATTATTTGTAATTAGTATATTATGGGATTGCATGTTCCCAATTGTGTTCGGTATAATAATCATTCAAAACCAAGGTTACAGTGAAAGCAGATCAAGGACCTAAAGGACATTTCGTTCAAGTGCATTGTACGCTTTGTTTTTTTAATGAAAAATAGTACAAAAAAAAAAACGAGATAATGTGTTTTATTTTTTTCTGCAAACTGACCTGTCCGATGACGACCAAGGTTTAACCAACTCCATCAACAACAACCACAATCATAACATATTCGTTCTGTACCTATCTTCATGGCTATCGTCCTTCTACCGCATGGTTTCTGTTTTGCTGTTGTTGTTGGATTTATTGTATTATTTACTCTATGACTATGTATCAATGTTTACTCAACTTATAGAGAGGCAAATACCCTGCTGCTGCCCCCCAAAGTAAATAGTTTTCCTTTAAAGAAACCAAAAAAAAAATAACCATTAAAGGGTTGTTGCATGCACGTGAAAGGAAACAAATTTCTGGAATCGCCCGAAGGATGAGAAAATAATTACTTTTTTGCTAGTTCGTTTCTCCCGTTCACACATAAATTTGGAAAAGCATCGAGTTCGACGACGACGATAGGAGCAAGTGCGGGTTTATCGAAGAGGGTAATATGTATATTCCAAGATCGCTTGTCGTACCTCAAGAGATGAGAAATTCGAAGGCGATTTTATTCAGATGGTATAAAAGTGAATGGAGAAGAAGATGAAACACAAACGTTGAACGTGTCGCATTAAAGTTTATCAAGGATTCTCTACTCGCTTTTGTTCAGGTTGAAAGCTTATCCTTCACTTCTACTTAAAACTGTTACTGTTTTTCGATTGCTTTCGGCGATTTTATAAATTAAACATGTATAAAATAAAACTGTTTGTATTTTTGTGTGTCTTTTTTTTTTTTTGTATTCGTGTTACAGAAATATTAAAGGCTTCAAAGGGGCTTTTTGTATCTCGTTCTATTTTTATTTTCCTCGCATTGCCATTGGCCTTAAGGTTTACTTTACAAATAGAACAAACAAAAAAATATGTGTGTGAATGTTATGTTTTGTGCTTTCGAAATGGAGGAATAGTGTTAAGGACGATCAAAAAGATTTGATAGTTTTGTAGAGTTCAAACATTTTTTGAAGGTACAAGTGGATTATACATTTTATGTCAGTCGATGTCGGTAGAAGTTTTGGTTGGTTTGTTATTTTCTGGTAGTGATTGTTTCCTTTTAGCTTGAAGGTATAAATGGTTTTTAAATTGAAAAACATATTGAAGGAAAATAACTTTATGTTACAAAGGAATGATAAGAATTGAAGATATGAAGGAATTTCAAGTCAATTCTTCTATATAAATTGAAATTTAGTTTTTGCTTTTGGCAAATCTATATTGTTTCTTTTTCAAAACATAAATATAAAAGGGTTTATGTATATATGACTAACTGGTACCCGTCAATTTTCGCTTCACTTTAGTTTTGTTTGTCTATGTATTTTGTTTATATTACAATATATAAGGTATAGGTGAACTAAATAAAGCCCGGCGCCTAATAAGGCCCAGTGGACAGAAAACAACAAAATCAACAATTAACGGCATTTTTTATCTTGGTTCTTCACATTTCATCTCATACAAAACAAAAAAATACCGGTTATTTAGATCGTGTAGAATTTTGTAGCCTGTTGAAGTTTTCGAAGCGTGGATTTTATAAAAAAGTGAATGAACAAAATTATTTTTTTGTGGACAAGTACCTTTCATATTTTTTTTAGCTAAATACATATTGTTTAAATTTATTTTAGCTTAACAACACTTGTTTACCGGCTAGATTTTTGTTGTTAATTTTATAAACAAAAATCTATCATGACCCTAATTAGGCCCCTGCAAAATTTGAGTGGGCCTTATTAAATATATGAAAAATTTAATTCAATTTTCTTCCCAACGCAGCTTCCCCACCGAAACCGTCATCGTCTAAATGGGAACCCAAGCGAAATCAGGGAAGAGGAGCGGTGTACTGTCACACCTGCAAGATAGATAAAATGAGGCAATGCCAAGCTCTTGGTACATTATAAACTTTTGCTTAGAACGCAAATTGCAATTTTTTTTTAAAGTCTTTTATTGTTATAATTACATAATCGCAATTATTTTAAAGTAATCTGTATTATTATTTTGCTCACCCAGAATGCTGATTTTTGTATTGTTTTTTAAACAAATTTATTTATTTTTTTTTTATTTTTGGTTTTAAGATTTACTTTGATACTTTTTTCTGTAAATCAGACGTTTTTATGTTATAAATTTATAAGTAAGAACTTAAAAATAAAAGTTTTATAAACTATTTTGCCTGTTTTGTTTTTTTTTCCTTTTTTGAAGAAGAAATGCAATATTGTTTGAGAAAAAAACTGTGTGGGCCTTATTAGGAGCACATGTTCCTAATAAGGCCCATCAAAAGGTTTTTTTTAATTATCGCTTAAAATATTTTGCGATATTTTACTAAAACCTTAGTGCTAGTTTCTGTATGCATATTTGAACCAGTTTTCATAATCTATTTAGTTTGCCTACATATTCAATAAAATAAGAGAGTTATTAAAGAAAATAAATAAGGTTCACCTACTTTAGGTATTACTGCATGTATATGCTGCTATGTATTTCAATTTACATTGAGAAGTGTTTAAATGAACCAACAAGAACCTGTGTACAGAAAGACTATTTCTTGGGCATGAATTATATTTGTTTTATGTCTGCCAAAGCCGATAATCAGATTCCTAAAGGGGTGTTTATTTGTTAGATTAGATCTAACACACGTTTATCCGAAAAACACTTCATTTGGTTTTGACTCGGGTTTTGACGATGATGGGGCTCAAAGCCATTCATTTAATAATAATTAATTTCCAACAAAAATAATTTTTTAATTTCTTGTAATTTAATATGAAATAATTAAAAACATTTAATAATTACAAACAAATTATTGTGAATTGTCCATCACAGTGAACTGGCACCCATGCCATTCTTTTAGAATATTTAATTGGACATTTTTCTATATTGTTTCTGGAAACATTACCTTCATAGAAAAAAAATAAAATAAAATATTTCTGTTCCGATTGTATTGATAGAATTTAAACATGGTCAAGTGTTAGAAAAGATATTAATTTTGATTACTTTTTTTATTAGTTTCTGAAAGTTTCATATATCTATTTGAGATGTAAGAAAATAAAAAAAAAACAGCGCTACTTTGATTTTAATTAAGACATGACGAGTTTACCTTAGTCTAAGTAATACAATAATAATATGTTCAAAGCAATAAAGATATTCAGTGACACTTTGACATCTCTAAGGTTAATTTTTTAAAAATTTGTAGCATAATATGTATCAATCATTTTCTAATATTTCATATCAGATAAATATGTATATTATTTAATAATGAAATTGTATTTGTTTTAAAAGATACTTATTACTCTAAAACTTAATTTATAAGATTTTTCTCAAATTCAAAGATTACTGACGGTATGGTTCAGTTCGAGAAAGCGTTGCATTACTAAAAACAAGTTTAGAAGAAATTTTCTAACGAATGCGAGATGTGACACGTTATGCGCACAGTAGAAGTTTTACCTCGAAAAAGTTTTTAAAAGAGTTTGACTATGAGAATTCGGGAAGCATGTTTGATGCTTTCAAAAAGCTCGCGATAACTCAAAGATGAAAAAACTTATGTCCTTGAGAAATGAAACTTAGTTATTAAAAACATGATTTCAGTTAAACAAGAGTGAGAGGATCGAAATTCCTTGAAAAATGCCACTGGATATAATATACATACTTAAAAATTAAATTCCAGTCAAATAAACAGATATAATGATTTAAGTGAAATAAGTAAGTTTATCCATGAAATTTCACATGATAAAATTTATTTGTTTCACAGAATGTGTCCCAGTTGGTTGCAATGAAAATTTTTAAATCACTTTGAAGTAATTTTCTGTGTTATTTTAAGTCCTTTGAAATATTAATTTCTGTTTAAATGTTGATATCGATGATAAAGTTTTTTTTTTCATTATCCGAATTTTTAATTCGGATTCAAAACAATTTTCAAGTTTCAACAAATAAAATATCACAGAACGAAAACATTTTTGAAAAACATAAGAAGAGTCCATTCATTTGAAGGGATTTTTTAACAAGATGGACGAAATTTGCAATTTTGATTTTATCATAACCATTAATCAGGTATATACCTATATGTTTTTGTTTTTTTTTTGACATTATCATGTAGTTAGATATTAATGGTAAATATATGTATATGGTTAATGATTTCTTATTTACACAAACAAATGTCCTATTTTTTTTGCTGCAACAAGAACATATACATAATATAGTCAACAGAATTCAAAAGAAAATAGGCAAGACAAAAACCAAATTCGAAATCGATATTTTCATTTCATGATAAATTTTATAAGCAAATACAATCTCAAAACCAACAGAAACAACTGCTATCTTCTGAATTACAAATCTCTTTGCAATATCTATTAATTTGTATTTATATATTTAAAACTATACACATTTATAAAGTAAAACACATGAGAAATGCTTTCTAAGCTCAATATTACAGTTTCAATTTTCATTTCAATTGAACCTGACACACAATTTTAAAGAACCTCTCACATTCGTTGTGTTCACACTATGAACAGTTCCGTATTTGAACAAGTTGATATTTTGAATACATTATGTACCTAGTTAGATATATGTACGATTAGGTTGTCTATGCTGCTAGAGAAGCTATTGTGTCTGTCGGTTTTTCTTTGAGTTAAATATGTAAAGATACTCTCTAGTTTTGGTGAAAAGTTTTATACAGATCGCTTTAGAAAATGTTCTCAAAAGAAGGTGAATGATTTCAATTTGCATTTGAATTTTGTAATCCTTAAATTATTTCCACATCTACATTTTGAAAAGATATAGTTGAGTGTTATAAGATTCATACTGAGAACTTGTGAATATAAAATTCTGATAAGTGTTAAGCTTGAAACTAATGTCTGACTAAAATTCGATAATTACTCGGGTTGTGATATTAAGAAAATCCTGATTAAATAGCACTGATAATAATACAATACTATATGGTAACTTAATATTGATATAACAGTTTAAAATAAATAAAAATAGTAAAAAAAATGTTTTCTTAATGAAAAATTGATTATATTCTTTTCTATTCTACATTATAAAGAAATTAACATTTTTATTAATAAAAATTTGGAAATTTTGAATGACGACAGTATTGAATTATCAGTGTGAAAAATGATTTTTGATTTTAATGTTTTTTTTTTTTTGATTTGAGGCATATCTGCATAATATTTCAATTTTTTCGTTTAATCATTAATTATTAATCACACACATGTTAGGTACAACTTTAATTAAACTATTGTGCAGTTTGTCCAAGTATTTTAAATGGAAAGGGTCACCATTGTTTGGCAAAATTCATTTGGCAATTTTTTGTTTCGACTTAATTAGTCGTTAAATATTGTTTTTACTTCGCAATTATTAATTGGCAATTTACGTTTTGCTTTTTACTCATTTTGTTTTTTGATCATTTCGCAATTATTATTTGGTAAAACACACATCTTTTTTTTTTAATTTTTTTCAACTATTCGCAAAATTCAATAGGCAATTTGATGCTATGCTTTTTTTATTGCATTGTTTGATTATTTAGCAAAGTGTTTTTTCGACAAAGAATGTTTCACCATTTGGTTGTTTCGCAAAACAGCACTACGCCGCGCCGTTTACTCATTAAGTTAATAGATTCTTTTGCTATTTCACTGATAGATCATTTCGCCGTTCAGTTATTTCGATGTTTGACCATACCTTTCGCATTAGTTTTTTTTTAGATTGGCCGTTTTTTGGAGCAGTTGTTCTCTGTGTTCTTTTGTATCTTCTTTGTTTGGAATTTTTTTTTTTACTATCGTTTGTTTGGAAATTTATTGCTAAGCTTTTTTTGTTTGCCATTCAATTCTTTTGCAATTTTTTAGCCTTCGCGCGAAATTTTAAGGCATATAATTTAATAAAGCTAAAAGATTGCAAAATAATTAAATACCAAACAAAAAAATGCTTAACAATAAATTGCCAAACGAAAAATAGCAAAAATATAAAATGCCAAGCAAAAAAAAAGTGAAACGAAGAAATGACTTGTAAAATATTGCTAAACAACATAATTGCCAAATAAAAATTTGCTAACCTTCAAAAAGCTAATGAACCAAAAAACCAAATTAAAATTGCGAAATTTAAAACGCGAAATGGTTATTTGACATACCTATCATATAAAAAGCGAAACGCTATTTGCGAAACGTGAAATATGAAACAACAAAATGCCAAATAAAAATATTGCGAAACGAAAAACGGCTAAATGAACCACCGCCAAACGTTAATTTGCCAAACGTTTTTGGCGAAACCTACCATTTACAATATTTATAATATTTTAACCAGTTTTGAATGAAAAAAACAAAAAACAATGAGCTTGAATTCTATTTTATTCAAAATTAAAGAATAAAAAAAATTTTCCATTTTAGAATTCAATTTTTCAATTTTCAATTTTCAATTTTTAATTCATTTTATTCAAATTTCAAAGTTAACTTGTATTACAATTTAATGAATTTAAAGCTATGGCATTGCCGTCAGCTCAGTCATTTAAGAATAAAGTGATGTTAAAGGTATCTTATCTTAATACCTAGGTACTTACGGGAAAATAGGCAAAAGATTTCAAATCAAAACATTCCTTTTAAACTTTGTTAGATTTTCAATGCATTTCATCACTTCATTCTTATCAGAATTTTCAACGGGAAAGCTACAGAATCCCGAATGCGAATATTCAAAAATCCCGAATTTCAAAATCTTGAATTTAAAAATCCTGAATGAGAATAATTCGAGATTCTTTCGGGATTTTCTCCTTTTTTTTATTTTGTTTTTTTTTATAGGCACGGTTTTAACATTTTTTGCGTAAGTTTTGATAAAGTTTCTACATCTTTTGATACCAAAATTTGGTAGAAATTTTCAAATGAGTAATTCTTCTTAAGTTTTTGTTGACTAAACAAAATCATATATATTTATGCGCCTGCCAGACGACTAGACATACCCTAAGCGGAGCAACGAAGTTGCGTGAGCGGGACTTACAACAGCAAGGGAGTTAAAACCCCTTGAACCCGCGAAGGCCCACCCAGGTACGGTAAAACAAGAAGACTGCTGACGAATTATGGACAAACCTTTAGCGGAGCATGATGTGTATTGTAATAAATAAAGTTAAAATATATCATATGGTATGCGAGAAAGAATACGTATTTCCTTCCAAAAACTTTCCCTAGCCACACATTTCAAACTGAAAAATTAAAAAAATAACTGCGTGGTATATACTTAAGGTCTTTAAAATTTAGTTTGACAAGTTACAACAGATAAAGAATGTAGATAAAGGTTCAAAAAAAAGTGTCTAAGGTTTCCGAAAATTATATCGGTTTTTTAACTTGATAACAGCTCTGAACGGATTTTAACAAAAATTAAGTATTTAATTTGGTGTTTAATTTTTTTTCAGCTTAACAATTTTCTTATAAAACGAAATAGATTCTCTCCTTAAATAAAACTTTCATATATCTGACAAAAATTAAAATGATTTGTCCTTTTGTTTTAAGCCGGAAATCTGCTTGGCATAAAACCATTATGCAGATATCCACTTAATAAGTTAATATAGATTCTGTTTGTTTTCAGCGAAACATTTTTCTCCGTGTAGCTAGTAAATTGTATGCATTGTATATGTAGCAGTGAAATTGGTATGGGGGGGCATGATGTCCTCCTGCAAGCCTCTGCTTGACCACACTATAAGATTCGGTTTGGATGTGAATTTGGGTGCATCCAGTTTCTTTTGGATTTAGTATTTATTTAGTGGGATTTTAGTTTGCGGGATTTCTGTAAATGCGAGATTTAGAAAACAGGGTTTTGTGATTGCAAGTACCTTGAAACGCAAGACTTTCAACTTGCGACATTTCGTTTTCCGCAATTTAAAAAAAAAGGTGCGAGACTTCGTTATTCGAGATTTTAAATGGCGAGATGTTGTGACGCTCCCTTTTTCGATACGTCCTTTGCAGTCTAAAAGCGACCATTTTGGCTGTAGGTTTAAGAAGTGTTTTGTCAGATGTCATTTTTAAATGGCAAAATTAATTTTGATGGGCAAAATCAAGAAAAAAGTTTTGGTAAAAACGTAACTTACCATTTTAACTATCCCATACAGACTATTGTACATACAAGTCAAAATTGGTCCAGTGGTTAAAAATAAAGTTGAATACAAAACAAATCTATACGGTTATTACCCAAGGAGCATTTCAGAGCTTCATAACATTTACTGAACGTTAACATCGTAGCTGTAATGTTTCAGGCGTATATGAAATGTTTACTCCCTGTACCCAAAATGTAAACGGTTTTGGGGAATGAAATGTCGTGTTGACAGTATATGAACAAATTCTATTTGATGTACCTGATTTGTACATTTACAAATGTGAACGTTCAAAAACTCTTCAAAACACATACCAGACAAACTACTTTTTAGTAACAAATCGTTTACAGATACTATTCCTGGACTAGGTATACAAACGTTTACAAATGTAAACGTTCAAAAACATTTCGAAATAAATAACATAAAAACAAACTTAGGTACAAATCGTTTACAGAAAAATATTAAACTGTATAGGTAAATACGTAATGCCATTTGAGATCATATTACTTTATGTATACAAACCAAAACTTAAACAATTTCCATCTTGTTCTTGACATTATTATTATAATATGGGAGGTATACAAATATTCAATAATTATATTTTTCGTGCAAGTAAAGGCAAAATATCGAACGCGAGAAATATTTTCTACCAGTTTTGTAAAACAGGTCGATAAAAATAAGGGGCCTGTAAAAACTTTCTTATTTTAGAAATTATTTCTAATAAAAATATTTGAGACAATTTTTTTTTCCCACAAAAACCATATTTTTCAATATTTTGTCAGATAAAATTCAAAGTCTTATTTCAATCAAAACCTAAACATGCTTTGTTTTTACTAAATATCAACAAAAATAGATTTTCAATGTTTTTGGTTTTCTAATTTGATAAAAAATGGAAACATTATAATGGCCGATCAATGCTATACGTGTTACATTATCTGTAAATGAAATATTTTACAGTATGCTTACGTTTGAAGATTTGATGTGACTATTCACTGTAAACGTTTTGTAAGAGTAAAGTTTTGGTAATGGCTTTACAAAACTGCTAAAAATGTAAACGTATCGTGATATTGATTTAACATTAACGATATTTGATTTACAGTACGTTTACGTTTGAAGATGTGATGTGACTATTCACTGTAAACGTTTTGTAAGAGTAAAGTTTTGGTAATGGCTTTACAAAACTGCTACAAATGTAAACGTTTCGTGATATTGATTTTACATTAACGATATTTGATTTACAGTACGTTTACGTTTGAAGATGTACTGTGACTATTTACTGTAAACGTTTTGTAACAGTAAAGTTTTGATAATAGCTTTACAAAAGTGCTACAAATGTAAATGTTTTGTGATATTGGTTTTACATTCACGAAATTTGCTTTACAGTACGTTTACGTTTGAAGAAGTGTTGTTTCAACAACATTTGTGTGTTACAATTTGTTTACCAATCATCCAATTAGTAAATGTAAAAATACAAAACATTTTTTCAGCATCTGTATATGAATTGTAAACGACATACAATAAATTTGTAACCTAATAGGTACAAAATGCTACTTGGGTACCGCTTTAAAATTTTTTTTTGATTAAGAAAGTCTTACAATAAAAACAAGCAATGGCTAATAATTATACAAAAGAAATCTTAACAAAATCATTAATGCCCTTCCGGAGAAAACAAAAATATTTTTGATTAAGGATTTGGGTCACTTTTCGTTATTTTAGGACTAAGAATGCGTTATACTCCAAGTAGCCAATAGTATAATATGTAGTTCGAAAAAATCCATACCGCACATTTTGGTGTGTCAATGATCAAGGAACTTTAGTAACTTTAGACTGGAAGAATTGCTTATACCTATACGTTGTAGAAATGTCCATCATCGTTATTCCACGTTTTATTACTCGAATCCTATAATCGCAACTAAGAACACTCATTTTATTTTAACAGCATCATTTAATTTCGCTAAATCCACAGGTATTTAAAATACATGCATATAGTGATATTGTCCTGAAGGATAACCATCAGAAATTGTTTGAATTCACTGTTTTGCAAATGTCCCTGCTTAATGACATGATGGCACACACAAATGTGCAAAAAATTTATCAAATTTATTTCATTATCATTTCAGATTAGTGGGAAATTTCATCCCTTCCCACATGAAAAAAAATTAGGAACAAAACCTTTTTACATTAAGTTCAAGACCATTCTTCAGAATACCGGCATATAATCACCACCATTTAGCCAAGAAATGCTTAAAGGGCCATTCCTGTTCCGTTATATCCTTATAGAGGTGGTATGAGTGGTGAAAAGGTGCCATTGGCACACAATGGCGGCCAAGTATAATGACCAATTTGTGAACTCATTATCCACGTATACAACTACAGAGTGTGAACGATTTAGGCAGACACAAGGTATCCATTCCCCATTCCCTAAGCAATTACTTATCCTAATGCATTTCAGCACTCACTCGGAGTTGCGAAACGCAAAATCACTCAGACTCATGTTTCTCTAACTAGAAGAGGAGCTTATGGCAGCCATATTATACACTATAAAACAAATGGAAGGACTAATAGCATTGTTATTTGCGCCCATTAACCTGTGGGTATTTCCTGCAATGGACTCATCATAATATATTTTTCACCGTACAGGAAGCAGTTGGGTTTGCGTTTTCTTTCAACTATAAGTATAGATATATGCTCGCCAGGTAAACGAAGAGATGAAATTGTTTTATCGAATTTAGGAACCTACAATATTATAAATGAAAGGACTACCCTTATCCAAGGTGAACCAGTTTAACCTTCTCATGTCAAAGATTCCTGCAGAGTATAAATCCACGGAGTAATAATCAAGATCATAACCTCTCTTAAACGAATATAAGGACGAAACAATGTTTGATGGTAGTGTGGGTGAAAATTTTATGGACTTTCACGGGTTGGTAGATCCATAGACGTACTATAAGGATAGCATGCATGTAGGTAATACTGGGTCACTTTAAGGATAGACTATATATAGTGTGGTTTGGTCTTCGGTTTCCTAAGGTCGTTAATTTTCCATCACCAAAATGCAAGGTAAATATAGTGATTTATCGATGAAATTAAATTTTCGTTCCGTTAATGTCTGAAAGTTTTTCCTTGATGGTGGTCACCGACCGTTCGGATACCGCAAGGATGTGGGAATATGTATGTTGAAAATTCAGGAAAAGGAATTAATAAAATTCTGTCATGAGCAACATGGTACTGGGGTGGGGGGAATTTTTATGGCCACGAAATTCTCTTGTGTGAATATAAATGCTTCAGCACGACTTTTATTTTCTGTTAGTCTCAATACTTACCAATTATAACGTGAACGTAAACGCTGGTCGATTTTGCTATAGTCGGGACACATGTGTAGTTTCCCGTATCACTGGTCATGGCTCTTCGGATTTTCAATCTGAAAAATTAATGAGAAAATTGTTATATGGCATGTATTTTATATATAGATATACGTTTTTGGCGTTTTCATCCAATTAAGTTTTTGGGCACATTAATTGAGTTCAATTGGAAGGCTATTAAATGTTTATGATGGGCATATTAGTGAAATGACTTTGTGATGTGTTTCTGATTAATGAAATTATTTATCATATTTATCTCTATAAAATGGCAGATAATAAATCATATTATATATTTAGTTTATTCCGTTTTATGAATTGCAAAGAATTTCTTAAGACCGTTCATCACCACAATCTACTTGATTGTAATGAGGACTATTTGAAGAGTAGTAAATAAAGCCTTAAGTTATTCATGTCTAAAGACTTCATTAACAATACAAACCTTTAGGTCTGAAAAAGAGTTTCCATATTTAGCTAAATGTTGACTCAGCTGTTATAGAATATACGCAGCATTTTTCACTTTTGAAAATAATATCAATAAAAATCTACATTATTTAACAAAAAATAAAATTAAAAGTAGACCAACTGAAGAAGCAGTTGACCAAATTGGAAACTTGTACATCTTGGACCAAATCGGAATTACAAAGCTAAGAGGTCTATACGGAAAAGGTAATTGGCGGTAGAAAGAAAGAGTTTTCAGAGTTAAATGTGCTTTAGTTGGGGAAAGAGATGGCATATGTACGGTGACCATTTATTCGGAGGCAAAAAAGAGGACAAACTTTTTTCATAAACGCCCAAAAATTTAAAAACGAATAATTTTAATTAAAAGACTTGTAATTCTTTTTACATTTCACTGTAAGCTCACACACTACCAACTGATTTTAGGCAAAATAAGTGGTCACCCTGGATATTAGAGATGATATGCTCGAAACTCGTATACAACTTCATACTAGCGTTCTAAAAGTTGTCTGCAAAGGTTAGTGGCACTGACGGCTCCGAAGAACCGCGGCCTAGTGACATACACCAAATCCTTTTGTGTGCGTTGTTAGTTCTACATGGATTGAGGGGGAAATACAATTTTTCGTCGAAACTGAACGTCTAAGATGAGATGCATTTTTTATGACAATAGCTTTGGAAAATTTTTCAATTCCTCGCAAGAGGCAGGACCCCTGAAAAAACATTAGGTGTACTCAGGGCTCGAACCCAGACTTTCGCAATGTTAGTTATTCAATGTCAAAAAAACAAGAACCGCGTGTTTCTGGATTATCTCGGTTTCTCTCAACTGTTGACATCTGTTATCAAAATTGTAGAGCATCATGTATATCTAGAGCATATAAAGGGCGAAAACCGCATTGCACTCAGCTATACATACTGTAATGGAAGGTCTTGCGTCAGAAAAAAGTTCTTCCTTCGAAATATTGTCCAGGCTGCTTAAGGAGTTAACATACTAAAAGTCATGACGTCTAGAAGGTGAATCGGGAAAAGGGAAGGATCATAAAATTTCTCTTTTTTGATCTTGCGCTTATAGCAAACAAATTATGCGTTGCAGTGGAACGTTCTGCGAGACTGAACTACAGCTCATAAAATTTACTACAACTGTAGCCAATCAAATTAAGTAAAAGGATGGAGTTAAGGTGAATGATTTACAGCCGTTTTGAAACTATCGTTCATTGATATTAAGAAACTAAAATTGGTTAAGTACGATAAGTTTAAAACTTATGGATATTGTTGAAAAAATCAATATTTGTCATCATTCTTGATAAAGGAACTTCAAATTCTACCCATAGAAAAGATCTAGTCATTGATTTGCAATCCTATTATATATAGTAAAGATGACTAGAGTAACTGGAGAAAATGTTCCAATATTTGTACAACAAAGAAAAGTCTTTTTTTAAGGAACGCTTAAGGCCGAACACGAATTTTTTTTTTTTTTCAGAAATAGATGCAATTTTTTTCGGCTGGTACATATGTTTCAACATGAGTTTAGGATACCCAGAACGTGGTGTATTGAAATATCGAATCACTGAAATTTTTTTGCAGACAGCAAATTTTTTATCAACTAAATATAGGAAAAAATGAATCAGATACTGGCTCCAAACAATGTAAAAGTGTAATGATTTCTAACATCAGATGTCAATGGACAAGAAAAAGTTGTTGAATAGGTACTTTAGTACAACATTAAGTAAAACAGAACCTATCAATTTCTTACTAGATTACTAGAATGGCACTATAGCTGGTGGAGTGCGTAAGATTTTTTGTAAATACGTATTTATCGTTCTGCACGGAGGTGATGTTGCTACAATTCAAAAATCGGGGTTAAATTGCGAAATATATTGAAATGCTTCAGACTAACCATTGAGCACCGCAAGGTACTAGAAAAAAAGGTCCTAGAACATCTGAGATCAACAAATATCTATATTCATTCTCATTATTAAAGTAAATTATTTTAACTCACCTCGATGTTAATCCTTCCGTCCAATCATTATCCACACTTATCCTATTGATGCCGTCAATTTCATTTTGGTTCGTTGCCAAATCAATAATTTCATTGCCTATAAAAAAATTGTTATTCATATTATTTGATAGGTTTATCATGATTATTTTTGAATGAAAACTACTTAAGAAGTGTAGCATTATTATAGTTTGTAAGTAGGATAATTTTAATTAACTTACCTTTATACCAAAGTATATTCCCCAGTTCATGTGGCCCTTGAAGAATCTTACATGCAAGATTTATGTCACTGCCTGTCTTCACGTATAAATCAGTTGGACCTGTGATAGTCGCTTTTAATTCTAAAAGTAAAAAAAATAAATATTTTATAATAAGCTATATTGTTATAATTTTGGTTTAGGAAAATCTACAATAAGCTTGAAAGATCTTTAGGGTTTCGGCCACGCTTAATTATCAAAACTAAAAACTTAATTTGATTTTGATTCAAATTATTTATTTAAAAGTGGCAAAATTTTAATGAAACCATATTAGTGCAATTTAACAAAATACCTATTTGACTAATAAAAAAACCGCATTGCTAGTCAAGAAAATGTAAAAACATTTTACATTGAAAGAGTAAAGCATTATAAAAGTAAAATTTGTGTATAAATTCATTTCAATTATCTCATTTCAATCAACTCAATCATAATTTAAATCATCTCATCAAGCATTTATATCATTATCTAAATCATTTCAATAATCATTTCGATCATCTCAATCAATATTTCATTTAATTTAATTTATTTAATCGCATCACAACCATCATTTAAATCATCTCAATCATAGTTTCAATCATCGCAATCATATCAATCATCATGTTAATTGTCATATCAATCGTCATTTCAATCATTTCAACCATCATTTCAAATATTAAAAATCACAATTATAATTTCAATCATCTCAATCATCATTCATCACAATCTTAATTTTCATTCATCATATTACTTTAGGTTTGGTTAGATTGAACGGGGTTTGTAAAGTGCACAATCCGACTACGACACTGTAGCTTACACGGGGGCCTCTGAAGATCCATTTTGAATTTTAAATACAACTATTCCTTAACCTGTTTAGCATATTAGCCTTAAACTAAAATGCTTGAAATGCGAATACTTGCGCCTGACAGAGCGACAGCTTCTACAGAAGGCCGGTGCGATAGCGCCTAACCTTTAAGCCATATGACATTTCAAAACTGTTTTAAATCAATGTACTGCCTTTTATCTGAAAGTCTGTACGCTCATCCGGGAGTTTAAATGATTCTCTTAAGCGAACCTTACACGGCACGGTTGATATCAAATTTCGTGTACTATATATGGATTGACGCTACCCTTAAACACTCAATCATTTTGAAGTCAAATTTAGTTTTTCATATCTTCGATAGACTTATTACAAAATTTTTGGTCTCTTTGTCTTGATTTGAAAAGTATCAAACATTATTTTTCGCACATCAGTCATCATGAAAATGGTTTGATTTTTGTCAGCAAGAGTTTATAGAATATACCATATATATACGTGACGCATACAGTTCTATGGTCGCTTTATAAGTGTCCCAGAAAATCCCGGCTCCTGTACAATCCTCCATTTTTGTCTTTTTGATCAATCTGATGGTATAAGTCAATTGTGTAGTTGGGGTTCCACGTTAATGAATTTGAATGGTTAAAATCGACTGCCAGTTTTGGGGTTTTGGGGTCTCCGTCTTTCAAATGAGCAAATGGATATAGTTTGGCTACTATAGTTTGAATCGACTTTTCGAAGTCTGGCCGCTCCATCCGTTTTCTCTATGAATTTACAAGATTTGTTTTTGACATTTTTTTAATTATCTAGTGTATGAATTAAGTTAAGTTAAAGTTATAATGTTCCTCTAACTTACTCATTCTGGTCTTATTGAAAAGTTGTCTAATCCCTTTTCACCGTTCCACTATGATATGGATAAGGTATGGATAAGTGGGGTTCAATCTTAGCTACGAGACATCGGAAAGTAAAGCCAGTACTTTTTTATTTAATAATTTTTGTTTTATAATACCAATCCTATGTATGACATAATATGAGCTCATCCAGTTTATCTTTAACTTTACCAATAACATCCTTTATTTATGAATAATTTTTGTTTTAATTCCATTCCATTGTGTCTATTTGCTTTAGCTCCAAGATAAAAATGAAAAATTGATTCATCATGATGAAAATTGTATTAGAGGTTTGAATGTTGACTGTATATATAGTTGTTGTACCTGAAGATCTGTAGTCCACCCACATAATACAATTAAAGAAGACAAAACTATGAAAAAAAAAAGATATTTCAACCGTCATTTTCCTACAGCATCCACGTTATGTTCGTGAGCATTTCATTCCGGAGCCTGCGGTCCATTGTCCGAACATAACGTAGCTTTTTTTCATAACATCCTGAGGCATGTGTATCTGGACGTGTTAGTGTAAGTGTGAATGCGGAAAGAAACTGAAAATTAATTTTTCTTTCTTTCATTTTCGAAATAACGAAAAAAAGAATTCAATTGCATACCGGACAAACTGTGTGTCGGTCATAAGGTGAAAAAAAAGCCGAAGAAAATGGTGGGTGGGCTGGCATCCGGTATGACCATCACTACGACCATGACGACCACGATGTTGGAAGAGATGTATGAAATGAAATTGAATGACTGTGTTGTAATCACTAGAGCGTGGTCAATTGTTGCTGGATAGCTGAGATATTACGTTTTTTTTTTTTTTTGTTGGCCTTTGTCAAAGGGTAACCAGAGGCAATTTTAAGGTGTGAGGAGGTGTTTTTTTTTTGTTTTTTTTTGACGTAAGTTGTGGGTATATGAACAGACATTACAAAAGAGCATAACTAGGCAAGAAAAACGGAACAAGAAAACATCCTTGTGGCTTTAATTAAAGAGTATACTGTAATATATAATTTAATTAGATAGCTTTCATGAAAAAGAACACAAAAGTAAATGAATAATATGGTAAATGCATGTAAACATAAAATTAACAACATAATATTTCATACAGTAGGTACAAAGGTTTTCTGAATAAAAACTAAGCCCTGTTAATATTGAAATATTAATATTCTTTTCTGGACATGCGTAAATTATCTCGAAGAGGATCACAACTCTATACCCTACTTCAATCTTAGGGATTTCTTTCTATAGGTTCACTGAATTGACCTCAGTAACCAATTTTTATGCAAATGAATGCTGGTGTCATGGTTTTTGTTTACAGGATTTTTTTTTATTTGTGTTATATTGTAATGGAACGCGATGTTACCGTGTTGTAAACGGGTTTTCAAGAGTAGAAATGGCTCTAATTTTATTATTCATCTAAATCTAAAAGAGCAGCTTTCAAATTCTAAAATGATACCATTTTCACACAATTTTCTTTTATAATTACAGTTCACATCTCGTTTTAACGATATAAATTTTTCATGCAATTTTCCTAGAATAAATATTTTTCAGCGATAATACAATATAACTTTCGAATTAATTATATTGTATTATCGCTGAAAAATATTTATTCTAGGAAAATTGCATGAAAAATTTATATCGTTAAAACGAGATGTGAACTGTAATGATAAAAGAAAATTGTGTGAAAATGGTATCATTTTGACTGGCTTAGGAAAACCAAACCAATTTACAATTTAGTTGAACACGGGAAATCATAATTACGATAAATATGTCTAAATGTTGTTTGTCGTGGGGAGCTGTATGGATTCGGGGGTAAGTTTACATTTTTTTTTAGAAGAAAAAGTTAAGATTTTTCTATAGGAAATTGGCCGTATAATAAAACAGTTCTGTAATTAAAGCAGCGCTAATCGGATTTTTTTAAATACTCCGACATTCCTACCTTACCTTTTTAACTTAACTACACGTATTCATGCATTGGAAAGTAGGGTATAAAATAAAATTTTGACATAGCAAAACCAGGTACAAGTCGATTCCCGATACTATGTCGAAAGTAAAATCTTAGTAGAGCAACTCATACTGAACTGTTAGCGCACCATGCCCTAACCATGGCTTAAGATATCATTAACTTATAATGATGATCGTAAGAAAACATTATTTTCGTGTAAAAATATTAAAGAGTAGGCTTAGATTTCGATAACGAATTTTTATAGAATCGCTGGAAATATCGAATTCCCGAAAACTCTATAGCGATACCTATACGCGAATGAGAACCAAAAGAAGTTCTTATACCATTTTTATGAAATAATGACATCAAGATTTGTTTATTCTCAAATCATATACAAAAATTATGTTTTCATATTTCTTATATATGTTTACATGTTGACCATCACTGACATTCCTTTTAAATCTGAAAAAACACTTCTATCATTCAAATTTCAAAAACAATTCTTCAAAAATGTAACTTCCTCATGGTTTAACCACTTTTATAACTGCAGCATTTGGAAGTTTTCTAAAGCATTGCTGCCAGCCATTTCTTTCAGACACAAGATTTGCATCAGAGTGCATTGCGACAAGTTCAATCATTGTTCCATCAAAACAAACCAACAGCTATTTTCGCTTAACCTATAAAATATGTGTATTTATATATTTTATTGAACGTTGTATTGAACCATTTATTTTTTTTTTCTTAAAATATTTTATTTCAACAAATAAAATCGATTTATTTCGTCTGCTCGGTGTGTTAGTGTTTTTCCTTTTTTTTTTTTTTTGTTAGCATGTCCTTCACATTTTGTTGTTTTAAATTCCCAATCGCGTCATCATTTTGTGGATAAACCCTTGTTTATTCAACCAAATTTATTGATTCCAATATTCCTAACGGAGGAAGTGCTGAAGCGTTCCCCAGCGGGTTACGAGAACCAATCAAAACAAAAGCAAATACAAAAAAAAAAAAATGATGAAAGCAATTTTAAACAGATTTTTTTTCAAAAAAAAAAAAAAAAAACACATTGAAAATATTTATTATGGAATGAGTATGATCATTGCTTATTGATGATAGTCCTTATTGGGTTTTATTTTTAATTCAATTGTGTTTTTGCCACAAAACCAATAAGAATGTCTGACAAAAAGGGTGAGTTATAAACGTGATTTAAGCTTAGGCATAATTTTAAAATTTATTGTGAAGACATTGAAAAGTCAACCATTTCGATAGATAGGTATAACTGTAAAGGGTTTAAGTGATTTCTGTTTAAATGTTATGATAATTCAACAACTTTTCTTTATTAAACATTTGATGCGAATTTTTGGAAAGATGTCAAGGAACATCACGATCTGAAAGTCTTTAGCAATATAGTAAGACAATACACTCGACCCGGCTTATTGGAGAAGACTTCGGTCATTCACAATGATGGAACGACACAACAGTATATAGCTCCACCTGGTAATGGCTTGTTTAAATGATTGGAAGAAGTTATCGAACAACTCTTTTCCCAAAGGGTTCATCATACAAAATCGAACTAACATACCGCCATTGAACTTTAGCTTCGGTCCGAATTTAGGGTACATTGTAGGATATGATGATGACATCAAAACAAATTTCAAAGCTTTGACGGAAGATCAAAAATCAAGAATTGTGACTAAACCCTAGTTCAAGACACGTAAAATAAAGGAATTATATCCCAACTGTGGGTTTCTTGCAAACCCCACGGTTTTTATTAACATCTAATTTATTGTCTATTATTTACAAAGTGATGCATTGTTTTTATTTGTTAATCAAGAAGTTGGCATTTTAGGTGTCATATTAAGAAATACGGAATTTGTTAAAAAAAAACTGTTCAAAATAATAAAAGATAAAATTTGAAAGTTAGTAAAAACGAAGGAAAAAAATACTAGTTTTTTGACCTGTGACAAGGAATTTACTGATGGGAAAGAAGTATTTTATAAAGTAAATCCAATATTATGGTATATGTATAAGTATTTTACATACATTTATAAATACATATGATGATGTTCACATTAGACGTACTCATCCGACGCATTTTGACGTACGTCCAGTCTGCCGTGTTCAGACTAAAAGTAGTGTGAACACATTGGATGTACAAAACCACACGAAACAAAAAAAAAAAAAAAAAAAATATGTGAAATGAAATGTTTACAATTTTCTTTATATGCTCATGTTAAATTTAAATTTATAATAAAAAAAAAATAGCAAATGTCAGAATAGCAAATGTCAAAATGCATCCATGAGAACTTTAAAACAATTTAAAAATCTGGACGTCTCTTTCTTACAACGAAGTGGGAAGGGAACAAAACATATAGACATCAAAATGCGTCGGGTGAGTACGTCCAATGTGAACATCGTCTATAATATTGTCTATAAGTATCTGACAAAATTGCACTGGGGTTCGCGTCGCGCGATATATTCCATGGTCTTAGGTTATCTTTAACTTTACAGAATACGGATGCTTTGTTAATTACAGACAGCTGGTTTTATATTAAGTCCTATCGAGGTATCCGTTCGGAAGAAAATTTTGTCCAATTCGTACAAAATCGGAGAATTTTTAATCGAGGCATCCGTCCTGATACACAAATTGGAGAAACTTACGATAGAATTAAGCGCAGACTATTGATGTAAGATGCGAAGCGTTGATCAATTTATTTTTGACAGCTACACGGAAAATATTTTCAGAAGTTCTCCGATAACAAATTGCTGCGGAACATTAAATAAAAAAATATTTTTTAAAAACTTGTTGCTGATTCGATTGAAAATAAATTGGTTTTGTTATTTACTTGCTATGCTTTGTACAGCGTAGAGAAATGAGAAGAGAGTTCTTAATAATTGAAACGCAAACGATGTTATTAGGTTAAAGGTTTACAGTCAACTGAACTGTGATTTATTTACTAAGTATAATTAGAGTATGATCTAGATCTGTACATAGAGAGTAAGAATCGTGAGAATGTGTATTCATAAAGAGAGTGCATATGATTTACTGTACACCTTCCCCTTTTGGAAAAAGGAAATTCTATTTACTTTTACAGTCAATGCTTACTTACTACCTTAACTTATAATTATTACTAAACCTACTAATATTTATAATATTTAATAACTATAATAATTTTTACAAACAGCGCTGTCGGTAATTAAATAGAAGACAAAATAATAAGATACAATTTCGATTTAAGTAAATGATAATAGATTCGGTTATTAATTAAACTAAATGAAAAACTTTAATTTAAACTTTTTTATTTTGTTCTTTTTTTTTTTTTTTGCAAAGATACATATTTAAGTTCGGTTTCCATATTCAAAAATATAAAATAAGACTCAAATTCATAGTTTATTTCTGTTTTGTTTTGTTTTATTTTTTTTTTTTTTCTATTTATATATATATTTTTTTTTTTTTCATTTTTGTTTCTAGTAATTCAAGTAATCAATTAATTTTTTTTCATTTCAATTTTAATGATATTTTACATTTATTTTTGTTTTTGATGATACAAAA
Organism: Baccha elongata; assembly: GCA_951217065.1. Lineage (NCBI taxonomy): Eukaryota > Metazoa > Arthropoda > Insecta > Diptera > Syrphidae > Baccha > Baccha elongata. Next base: position 103,717,099 of record OX578272.1, on the reverse strand, counting down.
ATCAAAGGTTAAAGGGAAAATTTGAAATATTTTGTACGATTAAATCGCTTTAGATTTTTACAAATTATATAAATGTTTGTACCTATTTGTTTTTATTTTTTTTTTGTAATTTTTCATTTGTGACAGTTTTAGGTAAAGCAATTTTTTGTTTTACAAATTTAGAAGTTTATCAAATAATTTAACTTTATCTTTATGCACTAATAGCTTTTTTCCTTTATCAGCTGTAATGGTTACGTTTGGTTCGTTTACATTTGTTACGGTGTATGGCCCTTTGAAAATAGGTTCTAGTTTGTGTCTTGGTTCATTAAGAAGAAGAACAGAGTCTCCCGGATTTAAAGTCTGTGGTCTTATGTTCTGGTCAAATTTTTCTTTTCGTTGGACTTTGTATTTTTCTTGGAATTGGTGTGCTCTTTGAGAAGCAACTTGAAGTCGAAGTTTAACTTCTTTTTCGTATGCATCGAGATTATAGCATGGTTCGACTTTTCCTGAATTAAGACATTCGAAATCAGATGGATTTTTAGCGAATATAAGCTCGTATGGACAATAGTTACCAATAGCCTCCGAAGGTGTTGTGTTAAAACAATAGGCAAAATATGATACCCACGTATCCCAATCATTTTTTTCTATATTAATATAAGATCTAAGATATTCGTTCAGAGTTCTGTGTGATCTCTCTACTATACCCAAAGATCTGTGATGGTAGCTTGTTGATTTCTTTTGTTTTATATTTAATAACTTGCATAATTCTTCAATTGTTTCATTTAAATATTCTGTACCTCTATCGGTAAGTATTTCTTTCATAGGTCCATATATTAAAATAAAATTTTCAAAAATAGCTCTTGCAATTGTTATTGCTTTTTTATCTCGAACAGGAACAATTACTAAATATTTTGTGAGATTGCAAATTATGGTAACGGCATATTCGTTAGAACTTGGCGTTTTAGCCAAAGGCCCTATTGTGTCTATTTGGACGATATCAAAAGCTTTTTGAGGCGTAAGCGTATGAACGAGAGGTTCCGAGTTTTTAGATTTAGTTTTGTTTTTCTGGCATTGGTTACATGATTTTACGAATTTTGCAACGTCTTTCGATATATTTTTCCAAAAATATTTAGATTTAAGTTTAAGAAGTAATCGTTTTTGACCGCAATGGCCGCCTTGTAATGGGTCGTTATGAAACCTTTCTAATAGGAGATCTTTGTCTTTTCTATCTGAAATCACTACAGGACTTGGCCTTATAATTATTATTAAATTATTTATATTACTGCTAGCTATATTTTTAAAATTGTCGACGGAAAAAATCCTAAAGAGATCTGCAGCTCTCTAATAGCTAATTTTTTGACATCGGTTTCAAGTTTTGACAGAAGTCGCCCTAAATCGATCCTGTCATCAGTAATGAAATTATCTATCATATATTTAATGAGTGTGCACTTTCCTTTTTTTAAAGTTAAAATTGGTCTATTGGGGGTTAAATTAAATTTTAGGATTGGTGTTTTCTTTGTTTCGAAAGCTTGTAACGCTTCATATATTTTTGGCTCCGTATTTGTCGAATTTGATTTATTTTTGGATAAAGTGTTTGAAGATTGCTTACTCATAGACCTGGTTGTCATTTTCGCTATGTTAAAATAAAATAAGGAATTTGATTTTATATCTGCAAAATCTATTCTCGATAGTGCATCAGCACCAACATTTTCAGAACCTTTTATGTAACTAACTATGAAGTCATATTCTTCCAAATCTAAACGCATTCTCGTAAGTTTAGAAGACGGATTTTTTAAAGAAAAGAGGTAAGTCAACGGTTTGTGGTCGCTTTGTACAATAAACTTTTTTCCGTAAATATATGGACGGAAATAATTAATGGCCCAGTGAATCGCTGTTAGCTCTTGTTCAATTACGGATTTATTGCTTTCACCTTTGGTAAAAGTCCGTGAAGCATATGAGACTGGATGTAACTTTCCCTCATATTCTTGGCTCAGCACCGCACCGCATGCTAACTTACTAGCATCTGTTGTTATAAAAAATGTATGAGAAAAATCAGGGTATTTCAATATAGGTGGATTAATAAGAGCATTTTTGAAATATTGAAAAGCTTTTTCACATGATTCAGTCCAAATGAAGTCGGAATTTTTTCTTGTGAGACTTGTCAATGCGTAGGAATTATGAGCGAAATTTTGAATAAACCGGCGATAATAATTGCAAAAAGCAACGAATCTTCTTACCGAATCCGCATCTGTAGGTCTTGGATAGTTTTTAATGACTTCGAATTTGTTATCATCAGGCAAAATGCCATTTTTAGTACATTTATGTCCTAGGTAGGTGATTTCATGTTTAAAGAAACTACATTTGTCAGTGTTAAGTTTTAGGTTACGGTTTCTACAAATTTCAAATACACTGCGAATGTTTTTCAACATTTGATTTATCGAAGAGCCAACTACAATTAAATCATCCATATATACAAATGATTTGTCGGGTGATAAACCAGAAAACGCGAGCGACATCATGCGCTGAAACGAGTTCGGTGAAATTTTCAACCCGAAAGGTAACCTTGTGAAGCGATATGTACCATTATCTGTAGTAAAACTCGTTAAATCTCTAGAACTTGAGTCCAGTTCTATTTGATGAAATCCGGAGAATAAGTCAAGGCATGAAAAATATTTTGCCCTACCAAGTTGATCGAAAATTTCGTCAACCCTCGGAAGGGGGAATTTATCGGCTAAAAGTTTTTATTTAACTGTCGGTAGTCAATGACCAACCTCCAGCGTTTCTCAGGGTTGTTTGGAAGAGACTTTTTGGGAACCAAAAGAAGTGGACTATTGTATTCCGAACATGAAGGTTCAATTATTTCGTCTTTTAACATTTTCTTTACTTGCTTATTTATTTCTTCTTTTTGGGAATTTGGTGTGCGATAATTTTTAATGTAAACCGGAGTACTGTCGTTCAGTCTTAATCTTTGTTTATAAAAATTATTAACTGAAAGCTTGTCATCTTCGAGCGCAAAAATGTCAGAAAACTCTTGACACAGCTTTGTCATACCGTCTTTTACAAAATCAGGAAAATCATTCTTTAATTTGTCTAGAACGATGTCTCTCCTAGTGGGAATGTATTTATCGAACGAGTATATTTTAAAGTCCTTTAGACTTTCAAACGCAATTTTCACATCAGTTAATGTTTCGACGTTTGGAGTTGTATTAACGATTTTAACGAATGGGCTAGTTTTTGAAACAATTGTTCGCGCGACGAAAATGCCATTTTTAATTTGTTGGTTTGGTATTAAAATTTCGTTTTCCTCGCTTAAAAATTCAATTCGCCGAACGACTTCAGCTCTAGCAGGAAGCGTGAGGTAATGAGGTGCTATTGAATCTAGGATAGGAATGGCTAAATCTCTAGAAACGAAGGAGGGTCGAAGGACGAGATGCCAATCTTGCCCATAGTCAAGAACACAATTAAATGTTTGTATAAAATCGAAGCCTAAAATACCATCTACAGGCACAGGAAAATCATCATTTACAATGTGAAAACTATGTTCGAGCCAAACTTTGTCAATATAAAGACGAGCTACAGCCTGTCCTTCGGTAGCAAAAATTCCTTGAGAGATTCCTGATAAGTTGCATTTCAAGTTTGTGTCAATAACTATATTTTCTAATAATTTCGATTTTCGAAGCGTTGATACTGTAGCACCGGTGTCTACAAGAAACATACTTTTTTCACCCGTTAAATTACATGAGATAATAACATAACTGCTTAAATTTAAATTCATTTTAAAAATTTGATGCGTAGGCGTCACCGCTACTTTATTTTTTATTCGATTTATTTTTAACAATCCCCCAGTCTGACCTCCTGAGGGAGCTCTTCGTTTCCCTGACATGCGTATCTAACTGCCCTGGTAGTATTATTCTGTCTGACGTAGTTGTTAGCACTTGCGGTTCTATTATATCTAGCATTATTATTATTCCATCGGTTGTAAGATGCGTTATAACCACGAGCGTTGGTTCTGTTGTTACCTATATAACTACCTCTAGAGCTTCCTCGAAAATTATTATAATAATGCCCACGATTGTTATATCCGTATGAGTTTCCTCCACGGTTAGTTTTTCTAAAATGAAAAACCGAAGAAGTTTGACTAGCATCAGTGCTAGACGAAATGAATTTCGTGACTGCCTCATTCATATTTTTAAAATGTCCCGCTTCCATTATAAATTTAACTTTCTCATTAGAAGCATTTGTGGTCATAGCTTTTACTGCGTGATTAACAGCATAGTCGTCTGCCAACTTAGCAGGAACGCCTTCTGTAATGAAAGCTCGTTTTAAGGATGACGTTAAGTCTTCTACTTCTTTTATATACATGTTGGCTGACTTATTATTTTGCTTTACATTGAGCAACTTTGCCGCAACGACTTCCGATGATTCGCTTTTAATATTTGTTTTCAAAGTAGTAATAATTGATTGAATATCTGATTCGGTTGTAATATAGTTTCTTGCTGATCCTAGTAGCTTTGTTTTTATGATTTTTACTGCTATATTCATATGATTTTCTACTGTCAGCTCCAAAAGTTCAAGGGCATCAATAAACCTTGTAATATTTTCAGGTTGCCCATCGAACTCTGGAACAAGCTTTGTAGCCAAGGCTAAAAACTCTACCTGTGAAATTGCCATTTCCTCGTCTACCTCTTCTTCAGTATTCTCTTCGTTAATTGCTGTGATATCTATTAATTTGTCTATTTCAAAAGGAATATGAACGTTTTTGCCTAGTCTGATGCAGATTTTTGCGTACTTATCTCTCAACGTAAGATGTAAATTTGACGCTTCAGTTTGCTTTTCTTGTTTTAAATCTTTAAAAATCTTGTTCCAAAAAAATTTGATTTCGTTAAATGTATTAGTTAACCGTTTAAATGTGTCATCGCTATTATTAGGAATTTTTCTTTTGTTCAAACATTTATATAGATCCAAAAATCTATCTTTGATTTTTTCAAATTCATCCATATAATAATATAATACCTAGTAAAAAGCAAAAATGTAATACCAAATATAATATTAACTAAACAAATGCATGCACAAAAAATAATATATAAAAATGTAGTAATGTTGTATGTAGTACTCTTTCTTTTATTATATGAAATTAATTTTAATCTCTTTTTTTTTTTATTTTTACTGTTAGATGTACTCATATAAAATAAATTTATAAATATAATATTATTAAATTAAATGCTGCTGACATGATGTTCCTGTTATGTTGAAAGTTGTCATCAAATGATATCTCTCTCATACTCTTGTTTTTTTTTCTATTGTAGCGGTTTTTGTAATGTTATATAGTTCTTGTTCTTTTTTCATTTATATGTTGTTCCGTTTGATTTTGCACAAACAAGGAGACAGAAAAATTTACAGTTTTATATTTCTATGTTCACTTTTATGATTTTATATGGGTAATACTCATTTTTTTTTTTCTTGTTGGATTTATATTTCAAATTTAAAAACTGTTTTTTTAACACAATGTTTTATATGAAATGAAATTTCGTTTTAAATCCACGGCTTATCTCTATTCGACAACAGCGAAAATAGCTTGACTTTAAGTATAAGTAATTAAGAGTCACGTGGCGGCGGAGATGACTATGGCAAAATGTTAATTTTTTGGTGCAAAATTGGGCACTTTTCACTTGCGCTATTTTTATGGGTTTTTACTTTTCTTTGACAAGTTTTAATAGTTTTAAGATAAGCATGTGTTTTTTTTTTCAAATTTAAAAAATTTTTATTGAATTTTTCTTTTTTACTTTTTTTAAATTGCACGGGAATACTAGTGTCACGGTCGCCATGTACAGCGTAGAGAAATGAGAAGAGAGTTCTTAATAATTGAAACGCAAACGATGTTATTAGGTTAAAGGTTTACAGTCAACTGAACTGTGATTTATTTACTAAGTATAATTAGAGTATGATCTAGATCTGTACATAGAGAGTAAGAATCGTGAGAATGTGTATTCATAAAGAGAGTGCATATGATTTACTGTACAGCTTCCTTTTTCAAGCTACAGAATAAAAAAGAACAATTATTTTTGATTTCTCTTGAATAATTGTTTGAAGGCATGTACATTATACAATTCTTACTTCATTGTTAATAATTAAGTTTTTTAATTATCAGAATATTTTTCACATTGTATGAGAATGAAGCATTTGATGGAAAATTTCAAAAAGTCCGTTTATATACTTTATTTATTCTGTTCCGAAAGGGATACCTCGATAGTTCCGATCTTTCCGATTTGAGTTCCGATCTTTAATCATTTCGATCTGAACTTCTTCCGAATGGATACCTCGATAAGGGCTGATTGTTCATTTCATTTCATCTTTAGTTTGAAATTCAATTGGAACACTATTCTTAAATGAATACTGGAAAAATATGGATTATTAGTTTGTTTTTCGGATTTGAATCATGTCCTGACTCATATGCTTCTGATTTTATAATTTTATTTTTGTTCGTAAGAAGGAACTAAAATTATAACTTTTTCTAAATCCCTTTTAATTGGCAATCCTGATCTTCTGTACAAATTTACGAAAACAAAGCACGTTTATTTTTCAATTAAGGGTATTACTGCTAAAGGTCCTTTCTAATTTCAGTGCAATGACAATCAAAAAACAAACACTACCAATTTCAGAGCAAAAATAGTTTTTTCGATATTTCTTTTTTGTTTCTCTTCGTAATACAAAGACGAGACTGAACAAACAATTAGCTGTTAAAAATTCTTTCAGAATAACCTTCGTTTTTCAATACATACACACATAACTACATAAGTATATAATATTGCAATTCCAATCTTTTTGCATTTCTTTTTTCGTTTCTTGTATTTGGTATCTATAAAGAGTGTATCTACAATCCGATTGTAGTTCATCATGCAATTAGATAAAAGTAAAAGCATCAGTGCAAGTAATTCCAGTTTGAAGTACACCTACACAGAGAGACACTATCAGACACACAGGACGAATAAAACAAAGAAATAAAAAAAGTAAGTGTAATTAGTTTGAAAGAAAAGAAGTAAAGAAAAAAGTTTTCCAGCTGAAGAACAAGAACTATAATACTGTGTTGCTCGTCTGTGTCAAGGGTTGGATTTTTATACAAAAGCAAAATGAACTAATTGCAACATTGAAGGGTGAATCTTTCAAAAGGGTTTTTCCTTTGAAACTCTTTACATTGTCGTCATTTTTTTTTTTTTTCATTTTTGCGAAGAAAAACTCTAGTGACCCAATCAATCACTTTTTCTATTGTCACATCAGAGGATAAGCAAAAAAAAAAGTAAGACTCCAGCAAATGAGGATATACATATCTGGAGTATTTTTTATGAGTTTTTTTTATCTGTAACGATACTCATGTGATACTCATGCTTGAACCTTATTTGAACTCGCACCACTTTATTCGAAATGATACCTTGTTGTAATCCTGATGTGATGGAATGTTTTCTTGGTGATAAGTGAGTTGACAAATTTCATTGTGTTGAATGACATTAAGTGAAATTGATTGAACACAGTGATTTATGTGCTGATTTTTAAACGTTTATGATAAAAAATGGGTCCTTTGTTGTATGAGTTTGGCATATTTGGATGATTACTAACTTAAAATGTGTTGTGATATCTTTTTAGGTCATGGAGATCAAAATTGGTCTTCTATGACGTTATATATACAAATACACAATACTAATACAAAATTTTACTTATATATTCAATATATTCAAAGTTAACACCCTGAAACTGTTTTCTCAGCCAATACAGACAAAACCAAGTATTTTCACAGTGTATGCCTAATCAAGACCTTTCCATTAAAACCCATTTCAGCCCAATCGGTAATCCCCTAATTCAAGAGAGCTTCTGTAATAATTTTGAACATGTTTAGTGACTATTTTTTTCTTAGTTTGGCTGGACTAGAATGTTTGAAGACTTGTATCAAATGAATCCAAAACTAATGCAAAGTTAAAACGTCCCTGTTGTCAAAGAACTTAGAAGAAGTGATCAGATAATAATGAAAGAATCACTGTTTTAGAAATACAATGGGGAGCATTCATACAGACAAAGTTTAAGTTATTTTTAAGAAAAAATCGAGTTTGTCTTATTTTAAGTAGATTGTGAGTTTAAAAACCAATATTTGAATATGCCTCAATATGTTTATACATAGTAAAGGGTGGGTAAGGTAAAGATTCTGAAACAAGATTTAACTATATACCAGGGTGATTGGTATAAGATGTACCAAAAAGCTTAAGCGTGTAGGTGGGGTTAAGAAAAGAAAAAAAATCGTATGAGAGGGGGGTTCTATTTCCCTCCGTTTAGGCGGGAGGGGCAATTTTCTAAAAAGTTGACTTAAATCAGAAAAAAAAATATTTAAAAACAACGGTGAATGATACAAAGCCATTGTAATATCTTTTTGGAAAGCCAGAAAACTATTCTTTTATTTTATTTTTAAATTAAGTTGTTTAAATGAACAGTTTTAAGAAAATTAATTTTCAAACTCAAAATTTTGAATAAAAAAATTAAAAAAGAAATGTTTAAACTAATTTTTTTAAAAATTTTATGTAGTTAAGTATTATTTTTTTTTTTTCAAAATTCAATGCTCTTATTAATTTTTAGTCAAAAACAGAAAACCAGATGCCAAAATGTATCTTAGTTTTTTATAAATTAAGAAAAACTAGAAGTAATTTTTCCAAGAAAAACACTTTTTTTTTGGTTTTCCCAAATTTGACCTGCTCAGGTCAATTATTAATTAGGGAATTATCCCTTTTTTATTTTTTATTACATACCATCCGATTTTAATCAAATAATAAAAAAAAAGAATTAACTTTTTACTTTACTTACTAGTTTTACTTTTAATTTTATTTTAATTTCTCAAAAACTAAGATATATTTTGGCATCCGGTTTTCTGTTTTTGACTAAAAATAATAAGAGCATTGAATTTTGAAAAAAAAAATAATAGTTAATTACATAAAATTTAAAAAAAAAATTGGTTTAAACATATTTTTTTTAATTTTTTTTTTTCAAAATTTTGAGTTTGAAAATTAATTTTTTTTAAAAATGTTCACTTAAATAACTTAATTTAAAAATTAAATAAAAGAGTAGTTTTCTGACTTTCCAAAAAAATATAACAAAACTTTGTATCATTTACCGTTATTTTTAAATAATTTTTTTTTCTGATTTTAGTCAATGTTTTAGAAAATTGGTCCTCCAAGCATTTAGCTTGGAAACTATTTAGAAAATCTTAGAAAGATTTAGATGTATAAACAAAACTTCGGTACCAACATTTGCAAAAGTGCTTAGTTTTAGTTTCAATTTTTTTAATTCAATATTTGGAAAAAAAAAATTGTGCATAAAATTTAAACTCTTTAACACTTGAAATTGGCGTTTTTCAAATTCGTAAAAAAAATATTTAGAAAAACCATTAAGTAAACATCGTTTTTTAAATAAATCCGCTATAACGATTTTGGAATTCCTTTTTTTTGAAAACTTGCATTCAGACAACAACATTTTTTGCATACTTTGGTTTTCGTTTGAATCTTCTTAAAAAGTAGTTTTTCATATGATTTAAATTTTTTTTATAACAGAGAAATTTATTTTTGATTTTCAATTTCTTCGCTGATTTAAATTTTAATTTAAATTGTATGGACATTCCTTTTCACCTCCTTAATATCCCTTTGTCCTCTGACCTTCCCGAAAACACACGATAAAGAAAACCAAAAGGATTGGACGATCCAATCAGAAAACTAAAGTCATCTAGTTTCTATATTAGGTTCACAAAGTACTAGAGTAAGAATTAATTAAATTTCAAATTCAATTATTCCAGAGGTATACCTTCATCCCTTTGAATGCTCCTTGAGTATTTTATTCCTCCTCTTAACTGTATAGGTTTCTAATATGAACTCATAGGTATTTATAAGATGATCCAAAAAACAAAGACGATTTTATTATACAGGTCCACCACCTGTGTGGCAAATAAAATATAGATAGATATTCAACTTGACTATAATGTGTGTAAATGTGTTCAATAAAATTTAAATTGAATTGCCAAGGAAAAGGATATTATACACTCTCGTATCCATCTTGTGGCTTTAAGTAAATCTTTATAAATAAATTCCAAAATATTCTGTAACATACCCAATAATCCCGCACTGAATGTAAATAAATGCAAACAATAAAGAAGATTGAAGATGAAGGCAACGTGGCAAAAATCGAATTGCATATAGAATTACTTATTATGCAGGGTGTTGCATAGGACATGACGATGGATCGATGCATGGGATGTTCTTGGTCGATGTGTGTTGTGTTTTAAAGATTTCCTTTATTACTTTTGTTGTTGTTTTTTTTTTATAAAAAAGTCAATTTTTCATCTAAGTCCAGAACTGCCAGTTGTGCTTAAAGAAGTATTTTATTACTTTATAATGGGGTTATTATATTTCAGGACCTCTTAAGATATTTGATTTCATCATATCGAGAATGGAATAGTTTCATTTTGTGTTCCAATCTTACCAATTCTATTGGTGGATTCTGACATTCTATATCAAGTTGAATGTAAATTGTATTGATTGATTCATAAGTTGAATCATATTCTATTGAAAATCATGAATACGTTAGTTACAAGGTTGATACACAGGGGCGGATTTGCATGTAGTAACTTTAATAATAAATATAAAAAGTAATTTTTAAATTCCCTGTCTTTTATTAATGATATAATCAATTAAAATTACTTTATACCTTATTCATATTGTTGTTATAAAAATTTTTAAATCAGTTTAAATTTTGTAAACTATAATTAATACGTTTCTTTACGTCGACAAGGTTATCAGGAAAGAAACAGTAAAATACAAAACCAAATTAGCTTTCAGACTTCAGGTAAGATTGTGTTTTTTATTTATTTAAGTGACAATTGTAACGAATTTACACAATTAAGGTATACATCAATAGAACTGTAACCGATTAGGATGTCGAAAAAAGCACTGCATAACTAACCTGGCTGTTATTTCAGCATGTGTTTCCATTCTTCTTTAACAGCCATCTATTGCTTTAAATAACGGAACTAATATAACTTAACAATAATTCACATTTTGGTTTAGCATTGTGAAGACTACATAAAAGCTGCCAGTTTGTGATAGATAAATTGTTATTAAAACGAAAAGGTAAGTCAGTAAACCAATGTTAACTTAAGATTGACGATGCCTCTATAAGTGTTTATACAGTCTGATTCGAAATAGTTCAGATACATTTGGAAGAAATCACTTCACGAACTTTAAACTTGTCAGTTGCCTAACGTTGTCCTCTCTAGGGGAGAGCTCGCAACAGTGAGACACTTTTTACTAACTCTATATTATGTACTATAACGCAAGTCTTGGATTCGTGCAAAAAAAAGTTTTGAGATAACAATCAAACATGACATTACGATTTGACATTCTAATTCAAAAATTTTGGAAAAAAGTATTTTTTAAAAACTCAGTTTTTTTAATTATATTTTTTTCGAAAATATTCCGATCAATTTTAATTCGGAAGAGTGAGACAGCATCGATCGAACAGTGCGGGACAGCACAATAACTTAAATAAATATTCGACCAACAACTATTTTATAAGATATTACTTGAATCACATCTATTAACATATGTTTATTTTATTAATTTAAATAATAAAAAAAAAAAAACAACAAAAAAGAAAAACTAAACATAATGATTACTTAACAAAATAAATTAAAAAATAGCATTATTGTATGTTTATATATCAATATATATGTAATATGTGTTTATATTTAATAATAATATGTAAAAATCTGTATATATAGATATATAAATACATATATTATATATATATCTAATATATATAGGTATATATTATGACTCACTGTTCGTTCATACACATGTCTCACAGTCTCACTGTTCGTTCTTTTGTTATTTTCAATAAAAAAAATTGCTTGAAAAACTGGCAAAGCTTTAATAATTTTTTGTTTATAGATTAAAAGAATATTAAATGAAGGTTTTTTAATCATAGTTTTCCTTCAAATGTAATGTCATTAATTCAAAACTATAAAAAAATATTTATAAAATTTTTCAGTTGTAAGATTTAGTTTAAATATCGAATCTCTGAGCAAGCTGCGTATTTTGTAATGCTTTTATTTATGAAAAAAATAAATTATCTATCTATCTATGTATATTGAATAGATTAAAAGAAGACATAACAAAGAGCATATATAAAAAAATTGGTTCATCTACCTGCAAATGGCAAGTTGTTGTACAAATTTTCGCAACACAACAAAAAATGGTTTTGCCCTTTTTTCTGGTCTTCACTTACTGAAAGCAACCAAGCAACTGGATTTTGTTCTGAGTAGAAACAAAAGTAACACAATGAAAAAGAACTTATATTGTTGGCATCGAAATATTCGAAATATCTGTGTGTGTGTTTGTTATGGGGAAGCAGAAAAATTGAATGTCTCACTGTTCCAACCTCTCACCTATATAGCTAAACCCATGATTAATAAGTAGTCATCATATACGAACTTTCAAAAAAAAAAAACTAATTTCTTAATTTTATCAGAAGCTTACGTTACAACCACAGTGCAAGATCGGGTTGGGGTTCTCCGAAACATTTTAATTAAAGCTCAAATCTTGAGCCCTATCATACAAAAAAAAATCATACAGAAACAGAAAAATTTCTAAACATCCAAGTAAAAATCCATGTTAAAGACCAAAATATTTTAGCTTGAAAAGATGTTCGAAGAAATACGTTGTTGTTTTTCTTAAAAACAGAATCTTAAGAAAGAACTCAATCTTATACAACGAAATTGCCAAAAATCAATCGAAAATATCCAAGGATATGATGATACAAGGAATTCTAAAAAGTTCGACAAAAATCATTGTTGAACGAACATTTCTTAGAAAATCTTAAGCCAAAACGTCTAACTCCACTATTGATATATAGAATATAGGGCCTATAACGGCCATTAGACAACCCTGATGTTCACAAACTTCAAAACTAAGTTATCCTTATAAGCAAAATGATATCAGTCGATTTATAAAGTGTGCGTGTAGATTCCTTAAGGACGATGCATGACTGCGAAACGTTATTTCCATAAATTCCTAAGCTATCAACTTCATACCCATCGAGAAGTGAATACGAAATTCGAGAGATTTGAGAATTGATGTTTGAATGCAACAGGGATATAGATACCTACTTTTACTTATATTGTATATCTCCTCCTTTTATTTCTGAACTTGTCTTCTTCGAAACTTACTCCTATATATATATATAAAAGGTAAGTATATGTGTCTGCAAATTCTTCGAAGGATGAACGATTTAATGCAGGAAATATGTATGACTGGCTTTATTCCCCCAATAGAATATAAGAACTAAGATGTCAATGAGAAAAAGGAAATGTTTTTTTGCATTATCCATGATTTAAGATAAATTGAATGCACTTAACGCTTCAAATTGAAATTTTACCACGAAAAATTGGAATTCTTTCCACAGGGCAGACTTGCAGGAAGAGAAGTGTGTGTGTGATGTTGTGTAACAATTGGAAATGAAAAAAAAAGGCTAATGGAAAGAGAAAGGACCTACATTATTATGTTTTCTGTCGTACTGCACTATTATTCTCAGATGATGTTGGTTTTATTACGCCATTAATATCATGAGGGTCCTCTTTTTAGTACCTATAGATATTCTGAATAAAATAAATGAAGTGGAAGCGAAACAGATAAAATAGCGAACATGAGCGAGAACAGATGTTGTTTCCGATGGCAACAATGCATTTCGTGTTAACAAAAAAGTTTAATTTTTGTTAATATAAACATATTAATTTTATGAACATTTGAACAAGAATGTTTTAAGGATGCAATGTTATTTAATGACAACACAATATGTAGGGTAATGTGTTGTATACCAACAGAAAATTTTCGTTAAGCAATCGATTGATCTTTACAGTTTAAGACCGATTTTGGATTACATATTTAACGTTTGTTGAATTTAATCTGTGTGGTAATAGTTCTCAAAAATGATATTAAATTACTTATTTAAAAACATATTTGAACGTTTGAACGTTTGTATTTTAAAGCTTATTTTTCAACAAAATTTAGTCGTTGGTGAAATCATCTGTTATAATTATATACCTAGTACAAATTCTGGACAACTTGATAAGTACTGGTGTTGAAGTTGATTAATAATTTCCAATAAGTATTACTGAACCACGATTAAACTAGTTATAGTTCGTCCAACTGAGATGAATATTCTTCGCACGACAGCCGGAGAGTAAAAGCTTGACCAAATTAGAAGTATGAAAATTCAACAATGGCATCCTGTGAAAAATACGACATTCCAATTTATTTGTGAAAAAGAAGAGGTAGGTATAAAAACTCCTCCAAAAAGACAAAAGCGTTCGGTTTGCCTCCGTTTATTAGAACAATTCAAATCCGGGAATCTTTGCGACTTTTGCTATAAAATTTTCTGATAAAACCCGAATATGTGCATGCACTGCGAATATAATTCATTAACAATGTATTCTTAATGAATTTTTAAAACATCTTAAACGGTAGAATTTTTAACCAAAAATAAATCTGTCGCATTTGTTCAACATTTAAATAAAATACACTTCATTGTATGTCTACCATTCGGTCGATAGTTTTGTTGTATTAGTTCCTGCAGCAGGAGTTCACCTACCAATAAAACATTTAATTCACATTTTTAAATCAATATAGGTATAGCTACATTGATTAATTTATATATAAATTTCTTCTTTGACTATAACTATGCATACATAAAGCATTTCATGAACATTGCAAGTACTTAAAAGAAAAAAAAAATTCCAAGAAATCCTTTTTCTTTTAATACAACATGCTCATTAATTTCAAAAACTCTCAAAAGTTTAAAACTCTCATTAGCTGTTCTTGCATCAAAATCGACAAGCCACACACATCTATCTTGTATTTTCTATATATATAGTTCTTCCCTCGTTTGTTCCTTTATCCTGATTAACATGATGATTTGTCTTCCGCCCGATGAGTTTGTCTTCGCGGAAAATGCGTTTTAATTGGAAATATTATTTTCGTTTAAGTTTTCTAAGGAAAGTTTTAAAATAGTTTTATGTTACACACGTCATCACATTAAAACTCATTCATTTGAAAATGCAGAATCTACAAAATTTGTTTGGTAAATTCTTCATTGGTTTGAGTTTATTTTGTATAAGAAATGGAAAAAGGATTTTTGAAGTTTATATCAAAAAAAATTAAAGATTGTTTTCACTGAATGTTTACCTTCTTCACACACAGCCATTTCAATACTTATGAATGATAGTTTCGATGGTAATGGGTGATTTTTTAAGAGGTTTAGAACTTTTTTTTTTTTTAAAACACAAAAAATTCGAAAAAATGAATGAAATATTTATTTGAATCGATAGTTTGAACCTTGCAATTTAATGTTTAAAGATAATTTCATGCAAATGTTGACCGCGGCTGCGTCTCAGGTAGCCCATCAGCTGAGTCCAATTTTGGCATACTCTTTCACACATATCGGCCGGTATCTCACGAATGAATGCATGGATGTTGGCTTCCAGTGCGTCAATCGAAGCGGGCTTGTCCCTATAGACATTAGCCTTGACATACCCCCACAAAAAATAGTCTAATGGTGTCAAATCGCACGATCTAGGCGGCCAATTGACCGGCCCGAAACGTGAAATTAACTGTTCACCAAACTCGCCTCGCAATTGCGCCATTGTTTCGCGTGCTGTGTGGCATGTGGCACCGTCTTGTTGAAACCACATACTATGCAAGTCAAGAACTTCCATTTCGGGCAAAAAAAAGTTTGTTATCATCGCTCGGTAGCGTTCACCATTGACAGTAACGCTGCGATTCGCATCATCTTTAAAGAAATATGGCCCAATAATGCCGCCGGCCCATAAACCGCACCAAACAGTGGCTTTTTCGGGATGCATTGGTAGCTGTTGCAATGCTTCTGGCTGATCTTCACTCCAAATGCGGCAAATTTGCTTATTTACGTACCCATTCAACCAAAAATGAGCCTCATCATAAAATGGAAGCAGCGCGCGATGAACATTTCGAACCGAGCAAGAATTTTGATAGTAAAATTCAATAATTTGCAAGCCTTGTTCATTTGTAAGACGATCCATGGTTAAATTGCAAACCAAACTGAAGCTGTTTGACAGTGACACAAGGTACTAAACACACGTCAGCTGTCAAAACCAGTGTTGCCAAAACCAAACCAGCTAAAAAATCACCCGTTATTATTGTTGTGTTCAAAACAAAAACCATCCAAAGACTATATGAACTTAAGATTTAGTTGTTCCGCCCTACTTTCAACGAATAAAAAAAAATAAAGGGCTATAGACTGGGTCGTTAAAACTTGCTTTTGTGGCATGTTACTTTCGTGTTATCTACTAAAAAATTTATTTGACCAGTCTCAATAAATAAAGGGCATGACTGGGTTGCACGAACTTGCTCATTTGGTGTACGACTGGGTTGCACGTACTTGTTCTTGTGGCAAGTTATCACGAAAATAAAATTAAATTTAATATTTTTTTTTTAACATAAAGGTAAAAAAATTTTCACAAAAGTGCTAAAATTTCTTTTTACAAAGATTCAAGCCAAAATCAAAGTATGCAGACAATTTTTTTCCCTAAATATTTACCGGAGTTTTTTTTTCGAAAATCGTTAGAGTGGATTTTAAATAAATCGTTGTTAACTTAATATTTTTTATAAAAAAGTTTTTTTTACAAAAATAAACATTATTTTTTATCAAGTCGTTTTACAATTATTGAATTTACAAAAAAAAATAATTAAAAAATAAATTAAAACTAAAATTAAGCTTTTTTGCAAAATTTTGGTATTGAAATTTGTTCAAATAATCTAGACCTTTCTGAAAAAATATTTAGTTTGAAATCGATTAACCCGTTCATGATATAGCTCAAGAAAAAAATAACGGCTCTATGGAAGGTACCGTTAAAAGACTTGCCAAATTCTTTTTTTGCGATTTAACAAAAGGAAATCAGACAAAAACCATAAGTAATTTTTTTCAAGAAAATCCTTGGAGACGTTTTCGGGAAAACTAAACTTTTCCAAAACCATTATATGGCCGGTACAGTTATTTTTTGAGCTAAAAAAAAATTTACCAAATTTAAAGTAAATCGGTTATGCCGTTTAGGCTGTAGGTGCTGATACATACAGACTGACATACCAGACAGACAGAATTTCCAGACCCACTTTTTTCGTCTTCGCTGAAATGTTTGATTTTTATCTCAAATTTTTTTTTGCACGAATGCATAACTTGCCTTTTAGTACCTATAATGGCAAGTACAAAACTGTAGGTACCTAATATATTTTGAAATATTTTTTCTTTTAAATGAAAGCAATGAAAAAAGATTTAAGTTGCATAAACACAGGTCAATTATTCTTATCATGCATGTAAGAATGTTTTAGTAAATTTTTATCCAAAACTCCAAATTCATTACCTAATTTTTTGTGTGCTTGATCAAAATAAAAAAAAAAAATGATTTTTCGTCAAGCAAACACCACAACATGTTTTTTTTTTTTTGTCACATGGCAATCTTGCAAGATATGGCTTTCCTGCAGAATGAATAACCCACTACTTCCAAAAAGGCTTTCGTTGATACATCCAGGTACTATAACTGCAATCGGAGAATTTTTCGTTACTGTCAAAATAAATTTCCCAGCCAACAATGTCATGCTCCAAATTCTTCTAAAAAAAATCAACTTAAAAAATAATTGGGACTTGAAATTTTGACAAGTAAAACGAAAGCTTACTTTCTCTTGAAGTGATCATAGCAATCTCTCCTCAGGACCCACCCCTAACTATTCATCTTAGGAAATGATGTTAAGTATTGTTCTTAATGTTTAATTTATTTCTTACTTTGGTTCTTAACTGTTTTGCCGCAGTAGCTGAATTTTTTCCCTACTTCTTCACTAATTGGTCCTTGAGAAACTCGTCACCTTTTGCAGTAAATCTTCTAAGCTTGACAGATTTTTTTTTTCTTGTTTATTCACCATCGTCACCGACGACGTCGCCACCATCCACCATCGTACTCGGTCACCATCATTATTGTCCGGTTGTTTTTTCAAATAGAAAATTTAATTTAATTTGTTTAACTTAAAAAAAAAAAATAAAAATATAAAGCGGAGGTAAGGCGACAAGGGACCTTTTGTCTTCTGGTTGGTAATTAAAAAGAGCGATTCTATTCATTTGAAGGTAAGTACTCAAGAAAGTATTCGCACATATACAATCAGTCCTCATAACCTAAATAAGGAGAAAAACACAATTTTTCCCTTTTTGAGCATTTTCCTAGGTTTCCAAGTCCTTTTTTTACTGCTCTTAGAATATTCTTGCGTTTTTATTTAGGTTTTCATATATATATTTTTTTTTCTCTCCACAGGTTTTTTGTACTTTGTCTTCGTCAGGGTTTATGTGTTTTTCAGAAATAATTTATAGGCACATTCTGCTGCTGCTGTGTTGCTGTTGCTGAATGCTGCCCTGGCCAAACCCAACAGAACCTGGATTGTGCAATTTCTGTTGTTTGATGCAGAAGCACTTTCCAGAAACTGGGTTATGCATTTTGAAATTCCTTAAGGACCAACGCCTCAACTTGGCTTGATGTTGTGTGTATGTTTTTAGAGAAAATGTGTGTTTTGTTTGTTCGTATTGGTATTAAATTGTGTTAGTAAAGATATGTGGGCATGGCATTTAATATGAGTGGCATGTTCTACTCAGAAAATAAATGAATCTGTAAACATTAAAGTAAGTAAATAAAAAAAAAAACTGTTGAGAAAAACATTCCAGTTTGGAGAAGAGAATTCGATTTTAAATCATGTACATGTTCTGAAAGTGTCACACAACTTTTCTATATAGGTTGCTAGTTTCTGTAGAGTATTTCACATCGATTTCGGTAAAGGTATGTTACTTCCTTACCTTGTCTACATTATTCCAACAGCTTAAAAGGCATTAGTGACTTATACGATAAACTGCTCTATTTGTTGTGTGCATGAAGTAAACGTCTCCTTGTGTTCGCAGCTTTGACGACGCTGTCATTATGTGGGTTGGTTATTAAAATGGGTTTGAAATTTATGTAACAAAATCAGGTGTTTCGTAATTTCGTTTTAATGATGTAAGGTTAAAGCGATTATAATTGATAAAAAAGACATATTACTTATGGGTGTTTGTAATATCGGCATGACTAATGGGTCGCACTCTTGTGCTAAGTTATTCACAAAACATATGTACTAAGCTTTAGCTTCTAGTTGTTACTTATAGTGAAACTAGGTTTGGTCTTACCAGAATTTATGTGATGAACTATCCTAATAGCAATGGTTTTATTAACAGAGGTCCAAATCATTTCTCCATGTTACCGCTTCTCAAATTGAACACTATCACAGGACCAAAAAAAGGAAAACGTATAGCAAGTCATTCATCATCATCATCATCGGCTCTTTCAACAAGTCTCTCCACCTATCCCAGTCTCGAGCCAACGCCATCCAGTTTCGCACCCCAAGGCTCCGGGAGTCCTGGTCTACGCAATCTCTCCAGCGCAAGCATGGTCTACCACGCTGTCGTCTGCCAGAGAATGTACCACAAAGAACTTTCCGAGCATGTTCCTTTTCGCTCATTCGAGCTAGGTGCCCTGCCCACCGGAGTACCGAGCCTAATTTTTGTCACGATATCTGCTTCAAGGTAGGTTACGTACAATTCATGATTATACCGTCTCCGGAATCGCCCTTCCTCACATATGGGGCCAACAATTCTCCTTAAGACTTTTCTCTCGAAAGCGGCTAAGAGGTCAGAGTGCCTTTTGCTAAGCACCCAAGTCTCGGATCCATATGTGAGTACTGGCAGGACCGCATGGTCCTGTACAGCAGCAGTTTTGAAGTTAGACTGTAGTAGGCTCTGTTGGATTTGAGAAGCCGCCCGCGTATTTCTTCTTCGGCTGCTACTATTGACCCAAGGTATTTAAAGGATTGCACCACTTCGAATTCATGCTCCGCTACCTTGATTGTTTGACCAACTGTTCCTCTCGCATTCGACGCCACCATGTACTTTGTTTTACCTTCACTAATGTGCAGCCCCAGATTTTATGCCGCCTGCTCGATCTGGATGAAGGAATCGTGTACAGCTTATTTCAGCTTAGCAAGTCATTAGCATTCAACCATATTGCATTAGAATGCTTGTTTAATGATGGAGGCGAATCCATTCACATGTAAATTATCATTATCAATTATTATTATTGATACCGATCGGGATCACTACTTTTTCACTACACCATTTCACACCTCTTAGCCGCGTTCGAGAGAAAAGTCTTAAGGAGAATTGTTGGCCCCATATGTGAGGAAGGACGATTCCGGAGACGGTACAATCATGAATTGTACGCAATCTACCTTGAAGCAGATATCGTGACAAAAATTAGGCTCGGTAGACTTCGGTGGGCAGGGCACCTAGCTCGCATGAGCGAAGAGGAAGCTGCTCGGAAAGTTCTTTGTGGTACATTCTTTGGCAGACGACAGCGTGGTAGACCATGCTTGCGCTGGAGAGATGGCGTAGACCAGGACGCCCGGAGCCTTGGGGTGCGCAACTGGATGGCGTTGGCTCGAGACCGGGTTAGGTGGAGAGACTTGTTGAATGAGGCCAGGACCGGACCCCGGTTGTCGAGCCGATGATGATGATGATTTCACACATAGGGATCTGCTTTTGGGGGTATGTCGGGTTGAACTCAGAAAACTTGGTAAAAGCCTTTCAATTTTGAATTGTTTCATTTCTGAGAATGCTATAATATAGTGTCATTGGATTTGTTTTTTCCATATGTTTTTATTGTAACGGAATTCCGTATAATATAATAATGGATATCTCATGTTTAGCATCGCAACACATCGAAATCATTGAGACATTTTTATTCAACCGTAATTGTATGATATATATCAATATATTTTTAAATTAATCAAGATAAGATCACTCAAAATGCAATGCTAACATATCAAACAAAATATTATTGGGTTATCGGTTGTCGACAAAGTTATCCAAACCAACATTCAACCTCAGATCTTAAAATAAATACTTAAACTTTTCAAATAAAACCAAAACTCAAAGAAACTGTTTTCTACTTTGCTTTTCAAAATCCATCAGTTTTTGTGTTCTGACTATACGAGTATATCCTGTATGTTGACTTGTCTTGTGTTCCATATAAAATAATATACAATTTATAGAACTGACCATCAGGCCGTAGTATGCTCTTGGCTCACAGCCAATAAATTGCTTCTTATATTTTGTTCATTGTAAATAGCTGCAAGGAACTTTTACACGTAAACTCTTCCTTTAGTAAATTTTTGTAGGTTAAGTTATGGCTTTGGAGAAAGAACATAATAAAAAAAGGATTCTCCTTTTCACAAAAAGGAAGCTTGCATAAAATATACCAAAAAGCCATATAATATGAAAACCGATTCAAAATGTTTTTTTGAAAGCAAAGTGAAAAATGGAAATTTAATATCAATATCTTTCAATAGAATTTTCTCTTCGTTGAACCTCAAAATTACACCAAGAAAGCTTTATGTTACAGTGAAGCATTGGTCTATTGAAAGTATGGACTTGGAGTTGCAATTTGAGTTATTAAAGGAGTTTATGGTCGATGTGGGCAAAACATGTATCGATAATACTGTTTGCAGTATGTTTGCAATGTCATGAATTTTAATGGATCAACTAAGCAAAGGTCTTGTGGAAGACATAGCTATATAATATAATTATTATTAAAATGACTTATGATTTTTTGGATTTTCGGTATTTTGAATTCTTTTGAGTAAACATAAATAACGAAATAAGATTCTTCCTTTGAGTATCCAATAAGTGATTTTGTTTTTGTTGACAAACATTTCATACCCCCAACATTTTGAATTCCTTTCAATTCAACATCAGCTATACATAAATTAAAAGACAAATATTTTAATTTGATTTGGGTGATTATTGGTCAGCCAAAACGTTGACTCGAACCACAAAACTTCGTTGTATAGCCAAAGTAATGCTACGGATATCAAGAACGAAACCAAAATGTCGAAATACTGTAAGGAAATTCGATGTCGGCAGACTAAAATCGCAAAAGATCGCCAAGTCATTCTCTGATCGAGTCACCCGCAACCTCTTTACTATAGTCCTATGCCACCAATTTGAAACAACGAAAATCAGTGGAAACATTGCCAGGAAGCAATTAGAGATGCCGCCTCTGATGTGCTCAGGATTACACGACCACCACAATTAAACCTCTGGTTCGACGAAGAAATGTCGGCAAGTATACATGCAACCAAGCAACAAGCGTTCAAAGCGGCGCTACAAAGAAGAACTAGAGCAGCGCTAGAGCTCTACGAGCGGGAGAGGAAAGGGGAATACTGACTTCTCAGAAGAAAAAAAGAAGGAGCGATCGGGGAGATAGAGGGATGCCATTGCAGGAATGAAGTTTGGTAGTTTTACCAAAAGGTAAAAAGAACATTACAAGGCACCTACAAGGCCCGAACCGAAACCTGCAAGGACCACCTTGGGAGCATTATAGTAAATTGCATTCGGTGCTGAAGATATGGACAGATCGTTTTTGTAAATTATACAACGGCGATGATAAACCGAATTCCGCCCCTATGCAGATTGCACCATTCCACCCGACTTAGATGAAGTGAAGATAGCTATATCTAAACTTAAGAACAATAAAGCTGCTAGAGATAATGGCCTTGCGGCCGAACTGTTCAAAGCAGCTGGCGATGAATTGGTTAAAATTATGCACCAGCTCATCTGCTAAATATGGTCGAAGAAAAGCAAACTCGATGAATGGAACCTCAGCATTGTTTGTGAGATTCTTATGAAAGGCGACCCTCTGGACTGCATCAACGACATCAGTCTCCTTAACAACGCATACAAGATCATCTCTGCTGTACTATGCGAAAGCTTGAAGCCATTCGTCAACAACATGATTATCGTCCATATCAGAGTGGCTTTAAAACAGAAAAGTCTACCATCGACCTAATATTGGCTCTACGGCAGATCTTTGAAAAAACACGGGAATTTCAAATCGATACATCCACCATCTTTTCATCGATTTTAAGGCCGCGTAGGACATCATTTTTAGGGACGAACTATACAGAGCAATGTCTAGTTTTGGCATCCTTAACAAACACGTCCGTTTGTGCAGGTTGACGATGGAGAACTCACGATGCTCGATCAAAGTCGGTAAAGACCTCTCCGATACCTTTTGATGTCAAGAACAAATTAAGACAAGGCGATGCACTACCATGTGATTTCTTTAACATCATCCTTCATAGAATATCTCACGTCAAAACCAGAGGCACAATCTTTCGAAAGTACATCCAATATATGCTGCCAACAAGAAAGAACACCTAACATACCGACGTCTTTGGCCGTGGACAAAACGTCACCATAGACAGCTATAACTTTGAGGTGGTCAAATAAGACTTTGTGTGCCTATATTCCTCATAATCAACTCAGTGAATAACACTAGTGCTAAGATTGAACGAAGAATTACTATTGTCAATCACTGTTTCTAAGAAGGCAACAGAAGAACAAACCCCTCTCTCGAGCAACTAAAGTGTCCCTTTATAAGACTCTTATCATTGCGGTCCTTTTTTATAGTGCAGAAGCATGGACATTACGCACTTTAGGCTCGTAAATGGGGAATGGAGAAGAATATATAACAACTAACTGTACGCTCTGTACAGCGACACTAACCTTTTAACAAACAAATCCAACCCCGTGGGACAGCGTAGTATAGGAAGATAGCTTAGCAGGTCGTGGCGCACACAAGTGGAAACTGGAGGCAGCTAGCTAGAAACTGAGCCACCTGAAAGAAGCTTATTGGTTGAGGCTCTGGCGCCACCTTAAGTAAGTGCAGCGAAATTTTTTTTTTAATTATCTCCAGAAATAATTTGTCAGTCAAGTAAGACATCATCACCCGATAAAAGTATCTAATTAAAATCTTATCGAAAATTAAAGAGGGTGAAGCAAATAAATGATGTGTATGGATTTGTCGCGCAAATTTTTTTAAAACTTGACAAAATCACGTTGATTTACCAGTAAACTCATTAGCCGAGTTGATTAATTCAGTGAAGTATATTAAAACTTAGAGCGTCTTTCACAAAAAAAAAATAAATTTTTCGTATTTTTTTCAAACATCTCAAGAATATTTTTGCCGAATACCGTTTAAGACCGAAAATTTCTTCGGACAACTCTCTTCAAATCATATCGACATTCTTATATGCAGTGTCTACAACCCAGTATCGCAAGACACGCAATGAATTGGATTTATTTTACCCAAGGGCCAAGATGGGAAGAGAAAAACCTGACGCAGAATAATCAAAAGAAAAATTATTTCAAAATCTTTGAAATAATTTAGGAAAGCATAACCACATTTCCAGAAACTTCGGACACGACGGCGAAGTTGCTATTTAGTCACTTAGAATGGTATTGATTGCCAATAGACTCCTTGAACAAATAAATGTCTCAACAACAGCTCTTATACATACTTGGCATCAGACATGGAAACAATCGAAAAGAGGCTTGACGAACTTTTATGCAGTCTACTTAGCAAACCCTAAAATAGGATCAATAAGTTAGCAGTCAATTGGGAGATTTTTGGTCTTACTCGAAATCATTAAAATTATGACGAAAAAGAAGCTCCAGCTTAAATTTACAATTTAACAGATTGTTGACAGACTTTTTTTAGGAAAAAAACTGCAGAACATTTTTTAGCTCAAAATTGAAAAAAAAAAACGGAATTTTTTCTAAAAAATACTTCAGAAATGTTGAAAATTGTACCACATAGTTTTGGAAATGTATATGCAGACAAATTTTGTTCGGTTCGGGTTCAGTGTTTTGCGTTTCTCGATATTCTCATTTAGCGGCCTCTACTTCGGTGAGTTTACAACCATTTTGATTCCTCTATGTGTATAAACTCAATGCTTTTACTTATTGATTTGTTTTAATGTTTTCAAAAACATTTTATTTTAAATTCATTAACAATTTGCAAATTATTATGTACCTATACTTATATCCTTTAAATGCATACAAATCCTTTTTTTCCAGGACATTAACAACTTTAAATTCTCTAAAATATACTCAGCTGGTGCTCTTTAACTTATTTGTATCTAACCAACAACCAGGTTATTTGTTTATTTTCATCCTTAATCAACGAAAGTGACATTAAATTAAAAACAAACGATGTTAAAATCACACAGTCAAACCCACCTATACACACAATATGAACAAAAAAAAAAGTATGAACACAAACCCTGATGGCAATAACATCTTTTTGCAGCTTTATTTTAATCTCGCTTTCTCTCTTATTTGTTTTCTAAATTAATTCTTGAATTCCCACTATACTTTGGCAGGAAGAATATGCCACTCGACCTTATACCAACCCAAAACTTTACCTGGCCCCACAGCCACCACAAAATTACATCCTGTTTTTCAGAAAATTGTTTCCATCCTTTATAAATATATATACTATACATACCGTTACCTATTTTTTGTGTATAAAGAAAAATTATGATAAAAAAAACTATACCTACCTACGATTCCTCTCTTGGTTCATTTTGTCATTGGAAAAAAAATTCTTTAGCTTCGGCAACAACCTGACAGAGTGTACTCAGGTTTTTAATGAATTATTTCTTTATCTACCCTCGGTTCCTTTGGGAAAAATAAAAAAAAAAAATAATCAACACCAACAACAACAAGGGTTTACTGACTAAAGTGCGACACCATCATGGAAGCAACACAGGAAAAGTCATCGCAGGAAACTAAAAACAAAGATGAAAGCAAGTAATAACCTCCTTCTGTTTTCGTATAGAGCAGGCCTAGGAAAAGCAGATCCTAGAAAAACCAATACATGGATAAAGACAACCTACCTGAGAAAAATTATTTATTTATTTTTTGCAGAAGTTCTTCAGAAATTGATAAATAAAATTCTTGAGTTGTGAGTTGGAAGGGAATTAATGATATAAAAGAAGGGTTGAAATAAATATGTAAGCCAATTTCTTTTAACTTTGAAGAAACAGTATTATAATTATATTATTGGCTACCAAGGAGATTTTCAATTTAAAAAAAAAAAAAATTAAATAAATTACCCACAAAGGTAGTAAATTAATATTTTTAAGGTTTTTCATAGCCAAAGTAGGTTTAATCCACAGAAAGATACATAATACTCTTATTAAAACACCTAGCTGTGAACATAAATAAATCACCTTTAATAGTCCTTTGTGCCCGAGTGCTAGCGGCGGAAATATCATCTTGTCCTTGTCACTGACATTAAAATATTAAGTACCTATAGGCTCTATATAAGCGATGAGAAGATACAGCCTATAGGAATAGCCTTAAGAATTTAATGTCAGCACAGTAATGTCCCTTTTTATATAGCTAGATGCGGCGGCGATGATACTTTAATTCCTTGTTCAAGAGAAAAGACACTTCCATATTTATTCTATTTTTTTTCTTTTAATACTCAAGTTTACACGTAAATTATGTTAAATTTTTCTTCATAGAAGAGGCAAAGGAAAAACAAAAATGAGATTATAACAAATAATAAATCTTCGGGAAATATTCTTTGGAGAATGAACTCGAGGGATGACATCTAATTAGAAAAAGTCTTTCAGAATGTAATGAGATTTTTTGTTGTTGTTCATGTTGCTGTTGTTGATGTTGCTGATTGTGCAAATATTATGATTATGGTCTAATTTCTGGTTCTATCAAATAATACAAAAAAAATTATATAATTATTTTATTTGTGAACTTTGGGAACTTTTGTATGGATCATGGAAAATTTTCAGTCCCATGACTTAAGCTGGGTTTGGTTGAATTACATATTTTAATTATCTTTTTTATTCAAAACTAATTTTGGAAAGAAAACTTTGCGGAATAATTTATTTAGATGTTTTAAAATAAGTTTGAGATAAAATGAATTCTTAAAATCATCAGTGCCATTAATGATATACATAGGTAATATGAAAGTTTATAACAAGAATATTTATTTTTGTCCATTTCATCGTGATTCCTTTTTTTTCATGATTATGGCAGTTTCTAAATCCAATGAATGCCTGGCCAATCGATTGGAAAGCTTTTTTCTAAACAAATTGATGAATCAACAGCATTGTAGACCTTCGCAAGTTTCCACGCGGGTAAACCAGTAGTTTACACTGAATTAATTGCATCTCTTGTGTTAGACTTTCAGCAATATACTGTGGAAAGACGCAGTCCATAACAAAGAACCGAAAATTCTATTGAAATAATTCGATTGATCCCGATGAAATTTTATATAAGAGATTTGATGTCAATACTGATGATGTCTTTCAATTGGTTATATTTATTGCATACATTTGTTTAAGAACTCTTGTGGTCTATAATTAACCCACTTCTCAATGTGAATTTGATTATATGGAGCGCAAGGTACGTAGCCTAATTGCAGTACAAACCCACCTTTCGATTTTGTTTTTTTTTTTTTTTTAAATAAAATGCCTACCTAAAGATTTTTTTCAAAAATACTATAACCAAACGAATTTTTCAGTCGTTAACACGAAGATATAAATTGCCACTTTATTTCAATTTTATTTAAAAGAGTCCAGTAAAATTAGGTTCAAACTTACAAAAAATACTGTAGTCGAGATTTTATTTTTATTTGAAAGAGTACCGTTTGGAGAATCTAAATCCACAAAGTTCACACAAAAAAAAGTCTTGCGTTGTCCGCCATCTGGCAAAAGGCGTTTGTGTGATTATCTCAAGATCTATAGGTTGTAGAATGATTTTGTTTTTTTGTATATTGAAAGAAACATATTTTCTACAACTTTGTCTCATAATTATTTTTGACAACTCTTTTCCATAAAAAGTTGTTGACGAAAAACTGTCAAATTTTTGAAGATGGAATTGTTTTTTACCGATTATATCGATTTGAATTGATTAAATCGAAAAAAAAATTAACATATTGTAAGTAGAACTTTAAATTTCCTTCATTTTGGTATTTTCAAACTCTATATACATCAAAAGCTGGCCAAGATAGGTAATGACAAAGTTGACATTATGCAACCAAAATTTTTTCATGAGAAGGTATAAATAGTCGCAGTCGATATGTACTTTAACCTTGAAAAAATTGCGCACTTAATGAAACTTACATAGATTGTTCGGGGGTATACAAGGAAGAAACAATTTAATTTCTTGACCTCGAGGACCCTGTGCTAACTTGGGGAGGGACGAAAAACCCCTAATTTTTCCGAATTTTTTCAGTTCTTCGCTTATATTTCTTAAACTACGCACATTTTTGTATACCGCAACAAAGTTAAATACCATTAAATTTCCTAAAAATTGGTTCGTA
Source organism: Baccha elongata (assembly GCA_951217065.1). Lineage (NCBI taxonomy): Eukaryota > Metazoa > Arthropoda > Insecta > Diptera > Syrphidae > Baccha > Baccha elongata. The sequence goes on along the minus strand of OX578272.1, from coordinate 103,688,751 downwards.
AACCAAATCTGTATAGGCCCAATATTGACTGAGATTTATTTTTGTGATATTTTGACCGCTACTAATAATATGTTATTTTTTTTCGATTTCATCAATTAAAATCGATATAATCGGTAAAAAACGATTCCATCTCCAATATTTTGACAGTTTTTCGTCAACAACTTTTTATGGAAAAGAGCTGTCAAAAATGATTATGAGACATAGTTGTAGAAAATATTTTTCCTTACAATATACAAAAAACAAAATTATTCTACGACCTTTAGAACTTAAAAAAATCACACAAACGCCTTTTCCAAGATGGCGGACAACGCAGGAATTTTTTTTGTGTGAACTTTGTGGATTTAGATTCTCCAAATGGTACTCTTTCAAATTAAAATAAAATCTCGACTACAGTATTTTTTGTAGATATATGCTAATTTTTCAGCTTATTTTACTGGGGTGGAATCGCGTAATATGATAGTTGATTGTCACATTTTTGATCATCACTTGTGATAAAATTGATTTTTCCTTCTGCGTAAGGTGATCACATCCACCAATTCAACTCAATTCAACTTTGTTCAATTTGTCAGTGACATTTGTGAAAAACATTGTTGCCGTAGTCATATTTTCAAGTAAATTAATTTAAATTGTTATTTTTTTAGTGAATAAATGCAATAACTCTAAATTTAACCATTTATTATCTTTTACTCATATGGTAAAAGAAATATTGTTTTTGATTATTTGGTGACTAAAATTGAAAAAAAGTTGAAAACTTTATAATGTTTTGTATGCGTGTGGTAACTCTAGTCACATTGCCACAAAAATAAAAATGAAAAGTCAATTTCATGAGAAGATGACTATCACAATATTTTGGTGATTGGTTTTTAGCTATCACTGTGATGATCACCTTACGCAGACAGAAAGTGCAGATTTTGACTATCACTTATCACAAAACACCTTAGCCGATTCCACCCCTGGACTAAAACTAACTGGTGCCAACCGCGTTGCTGCCAAAGAAATAATAATTGTGAAAATACCTATAAAAAAGTTAGTATGTAATTTTGAGTTAAAAAAGTCCATAAATAACAATTTTCGGGGAGAAAATGTGAACGCCACCTCAAGGGTAATTGAAAAACCTTTGATTACTCATTTCTTAGTCATTACAACTTCTGCTACCTGCAAATTATCGTCAAAATCCGCCATAGTTTCCATGCAACTAGCAAACAAATTTATGTTTTGGGGATTTTGACCCCAACCCGATTTTTCGGCTACCTCTCCTAAGATACTCCTAAAAAAAGGGAGAGCTGCAGATAACCTAAGCATTTATATCCACCATCATCCATTTCTAAAAGATTACATGATGTTTATATGTCACAACACAAATTAAAACAAAATACCAGAAAAAGCAGTACCTATATACCTACTCCTGAAATACCTACCATAACTTTTAATAATCATTCAGTTTGCTGACTGCGTATAGCATATAGGTACATGGGGATGATGGATCAATGCCTAAAGTAAGATCCCAAAACATTTTTCACATGACGGATTTAAGTGATTGAAAAACTGGTTTTACCTTGTAAGTTTTTTAACAAAACAAATTGCAAAAACATTCTTTTCACTCATTCCAAGCCACTGCGTTTGCACTTTAGTAATTTAAAAAAAAAAACTCATACTATTAACCTTTGGCAAGCTACATTATTATAGTATAGGTACTCTCTTTCTCTTAATTATTCATTTTGATATTTACCTTTAACCTAAATACATCCGAAGTCTTGTATTCAAAAACCTCACATAATAATAATTTACAAAAAAGCTCAGAAAATGTGCGCCAAAGTGCAATCATTTTTTAATTTTTTAAATTCTTTCCATTGAATGATTGCGTCGGGTTTGTATTGAGGTGTGGGAGTGGGTGTATAGGTGTTGGGAGGCTGTGAAGCTGGCACCTACTTTTGCTATACATTGCTCCAATTTGGACACAAGTTAGGGAGGACATGTGTGGCGATGTGGTTCGTTGGAAAGCAAAGTGTATGTGGTGGATGTGCTTTTAGAAAAATGAAAAATGCTTACACCACACAAGAAAATCACTTTGCTCCCTGATTTTCATACAAAAAAAAAGGGTGTCCCAAAAGTCACGATCTTAATAGATAACACTGGTTTTTAATAAAAACGAATTTATTGATTTGATATAAAAATGAAAGCGTATCGGATAAATGACATAAAAGGTTTTCCTTGCATATATGAAATCATCTGAATGTGCAGGATAGGATTTTCTTAGAAAAAAATACAATCATAATAATATGTATCTAATGTACATATGTATATCTATATAATTCAAAACTGTAACTTCTGTTATTGCCTAGGACTCCGCATTGATCCGTCTAGCCCAAAACCCAATCAAAACTATGAAAATTTTCGATTACATGTACCAATGTTTTTCAAAAATCAGCCTTTGATTTCCTGGCCTTAAAAATGACAATTTTCACGTATGACAAACATCAAAATTGAAAGCCCGTTGTTATTTCTTGTAGCACTTTAACTACCGGCCCGCATTTACCACAAAAATGGTGACAAATTCATATTCTGCATATGAATTTTCAGGACACCCTTTAAAATCTGCCTGCTCTCTTTACTTCCACGTGGTTTTGGGATGTAAAGTGTTATCTACTTTCCGAAAATGGATGTGGTCTTATAATGCATAAAGGGTTTTGGATGAATCATTTTTTTTTTTTAGTTTTATAGATATTTACTTGTATACATTTTTTGTTCATATTTTTTTTCTATTTTGATAAAGTAGAAGCGCTTTTGACTTGTTTAGTGGTTTTAGTTTTTATTCGGGGTCAAAATGAGTAGACGAATCTTATCAAAAAGTTTATGACTTCAACCCGTCATGAGAGTCCAGATTTATAGATATATTTTATAAAAGCCAGAGGGAAATAACAGTTGACGAACGGAAATAAAATAAAAAAAAACGTTTGGCTAAAAATATTTAAAATTACATAAATTGGTTGATAAAAATGAATATATGAAAAAAACTTTATCATGTGTTAAGTTGGATTTAGTACTACTCTTAAAGAATGTTCATGATTGGATCTTAAAATAAAATCAAAATAGAAACGATGAAAAATAAGTTATTTTCTATCAAACTTTAAATTGGAAAAAAGAAAAAAGAAGAACAAGAAGATGAAGAAGAAAAAGTCTAAACTTCTTGTTCTTAAACCTTAAGGTTTTCATGTCGTGAAAAATAACTTTTCCCGATTGGGATTATCGGTAAACGAAAGTGTTAAGAAGCTCATTTTGATTTTTATCTCTTATTATTATGCATCGTACTTAACACCATTTTTCGCTGTTTAAAATAGTGTGCTTCATTTTGGTGATTGCATTTGCTTAATTAGTTTTTCCATTGAATAATTAAAAAATTAGTAATTATTCAATAGTTTTTCTAAAACATCTCAACTAATTGCACTTGTTCTTTTTTTGCAATTTTGGTGTTGTTTGATAGCTAAACCATTGGATTAATAGTTTTCGGCTTTTGAAAATGATTATACCATTGAGTTTATACTATTCGAATTAGTAGATGTCGCTATATGAGCATGATATCGATTGATTATTTATATACAGGGTGGCTGATGAAAGCCGCTACCAAAAAAAACTTTTATAACTTTTTTTCTATTTAATGGATCTGGTTAATTTTTTTTTATTTTGCAGATCGATTCTTAGATTTTACAAAAATGGATAACTGGGACACTGAAACAAGGATTTGGATTGTCCGCCGCTATCACGCACTGGAGTCCATAGTTTCGGTCCAAAGAGAGTACAGGCGCACGTTTGGCGGCAATCCTCCGAGCAGATGGACCATAATGCGACTTGCTAAGAATTTTGACGAGCATGGGACAGTCGAAAGAAGACCTTACCATCGAGAACCTTCAGTTCGGACGGTAGAAACAATCGCTGCTGTAGCTGCTGCCGTACAAAATAATCCAAGCTTTTCGACAAGGAGCTTATCAGCTCAAATGGGAATAAGCAGGCAGTCATTGCAGTCAATTCTGCATAATGATTTGGACTTATTCCCATACAAAATTCAAATGGCCAACAAACTCAATGCATCAGACTTGCCGATTCGCTTGGAATTTTGTCAAAAGATGCTTCGAATGTTGGAAGGAGACGGAAACATCTTGAACTGTCTTTTTATGTCTGACGAGGCCCACTTCGATTTGAACGGCAACATAAACAAACAAAATTGTCGAATATGGAGTGCTTCCAACCCACAGATACTCCATGAGACGGAATTGCATCCACTTCGTGTCACAGTATGGTGTGCAGTTTCTGCACGCTGTATTGTCGGGCCCTACTTCTTCGAAGAAAACGGTCACACCGTTACAGTCACTGGAGACCGTTACTTGAGCATGTTGAGAGAGTTTTTCTATCCAGAATTACGCCGAAAGAGAATTCCTTTCAACTCTGTGTGGTTTCAGCAAGATGGTGCAACTCCTCACATAACCCGGCCTGTTATGACAGAATTGCAACGGAAATTTCCCAATAGGCTGATATCCAGAAACTCCACATTCCGTTGGCCCCCCAGGTCACCTGACCTTACTGCACCTGACTTTTTCTTGTGGGGTTATTGTAAACAGGAAGTTTATAAAGCAAAACCAACCAATTTGGATGAACTAAAGCAATCCATTCGAGAAACAATTGCGGCTATTCCTGTTTCAACTCTCCAAGCAGTTATGAACAACTTTTTGTTAAGATGCCGCACATGCGTCAACCAGCAGGGGGGGCATTTAAATTCCATTATTTTTAAAACTAATTAAGCTATATTTAATAAAATTTAATGAACTTTAACATGAATAAAAGAAAAATTAATTCCATACACTGAAAAAAAAGTTATTTGAGTTTCTTAATGTAGCAATATTCATCAGCCACCCTGTATTTTCCCTGTAACGAAAATCACTCAAACCGTTGTTTTTCTTTATTTCTCTTGAATTTTAACTCAATAATAATTGCTGTAGGTATACGAGAATAAAAAAACAAGTCGATAGAAACGACATCCTACGAGTGGTATTTCAAACTTACTCACGTTTTCTCTATTTATATAATCTTATTAATTTATTAATCTTATCTATTAATCTTATCTATTTATATAAGCTTATACACATAAAAAATAGTCAAATCAAGAAAAGTATCTTTAAACTGATAATTTGATTCTTGATTGATAAATTATAAATCTGTTTTTGCTGCTTCATAATTCACAATTTAACAAGAATTGAAAGTTCTTTGGATACCAATCTTTATTTTTTTTTTCAGTGAATCTTATAATCTATAACTTTTGGAAAATATTGACTTCATGACAACACGGTTTGTGATAAACCATAAACATGTCTTTTCTTTCTTCCAGAATATAAGATAAAATGCTAATCAAAAAGTGGTGAATATACCCTCAACAATTATTTGGTCAACTTAGTGCACGAGGGTATTCATCATTTGAATGATTAAGTTGATCAACTAAGTGTACGAGACTATTCAACAAAAGATAAGTTGATCAACTTAATCCACGAGACTATTCAACAATAGATAAGTTGATCAACTTAATCCACGAGACTATTCAACAATAGATAAGTTGATCAATCAAGTCCACTAGAATATTCAACATTGAATGAGTTGATAAACTAGGTCAACTACTCAAATAGATAAGTTGATCAATTTAGTCCACGAGAGTATTCAACATTTGAATAGTTAATCGGTGACGTGAAATAACGCCAAACGAAATAAGACCAAATTTCGATTATGGTCTTATTTCGTCTTCCAAAGAGGAAATAACACCAATTTGGTTTTATTTCGTTGTGGTAAACGAAATTATGCCAACAATGTTTTGTTTGATTTTAGAAATAGAGCCAAATCATTTTATAATAAAAAGTGAGGTATGTATGGGGGACATGCTGCCCCCTGCAACCCCCCTGTTCGGGCCTATGATAGGATATGGGGTGGGTGCGAATTTGGGTAAATGCAAAGTATTTGAATATAAACAACTCTGATGCCTATACCCAAACTTGCACCCACCCTTGAAATCCTATCGTAGGCCTACGCTTGGGGTTGCAGGACGCATCCTCCCCCATAGCAACCTCAATTTTTAAAAACCGCAAGCCTGAAATAACTTGTTCTTGTTGATTGGAAATAAATCCCACGAGGGTATTCAACATTTGAATTGGTTGATCAACTGGGTCAACTAGGTGTACGAGACTATTCAACAATAGATAAGTTGATCAATTTAGTCCACGAGAGTATTCAACAGTTGAATGAATTGATCAACTTAGTGCACGAGGAGGGCAGTCATCATTTTAATGAGTTGATGAATTAGTCGTACGAGACTATTTAATAATAGTTAAGTTGATCAACTTAGTCCACGAGGGTATTCAATAATTGAATGAATTGATTAACTAGGTCAACTAGGTGTTCGAGGCTTTTCAACAATTGAAAGAGTTTATTCAACTTTGCTTACGAAGATATTAAACATTTGGAAATGTTAATCAACTCGATCAATAAAGCTATACAACAATTGAATGAGTTGTTCAACTTCGTATGCGAGGGTATTCAACGATTGAATGACTTTGTCATTCAAATAGAATTAACTACATGACATGACATGAAAAAAAAAAAACGAAAATGGTCACGTTACGTTGCTCCACCCGAAAAAATGGTGGTTGTTCATTAGTGAACGAGGCTCTTAATTTGCTTATTCAATTCAACCACATATATGTTTAGTACTGCTGACACATTGATTCCAATCACTGTGTTTAATATCGCCATTAAATAAACGTATTGTTTTTTTATTTAAATCAATAAAAATTCAGTTGAATTGTAAAAATGCTTACTTGTGTAACCTAAGACAGAGTTACACCATGTTCCCACCGACCTGATTTAACTGTTTAGTCTGAACTTTTAAGTCAATCTTGACTCCTTTCAAAACGTTCTTTTTTTTTGGTTTTGTCTTGAGACATTCCTGTAAAGATTATAAAAAATATAAATAATTAACAAAAACACCAGAAAACTTACTGGTTAAAGCTAATCGTGTAAAAAAATTACTGATATTCTCAATAGTTCTTCTTGTTTATCTTGCTTCTTATCTATACTTTTTCTTAAAACTTTAAAGTAAATAATAAAAGACAAACATAGATTCAATCAAAGTATTTCCTTAGAGTGGAGAAACGGTCTTCAAAATAGAATCATTGTATATAAATTTCTATAGTACAATCATGGAGCAGCGCCCTCTAAAGAAAGTTGTGAACCGCACATTTGGAGGTTCTTACATTTACTAAGTGTATATTCTGTTAAACTAACAATAGTCGTCAACAAAACAAAACAAATCAACAATATTTAATGTATTTTATTGGCTCTAAAATCCATATTTCCTTGACAAGAGTCGTAAACAAAACAAAAATCATATATGTTTACGACAGTTGTCAGGGTAACAGAATAGACAACTAATAAATGCACGAACCTAAAAATGTGTTATTCTCAAGTTTCTTAATATGGCCAGGCGGTGATTATTCAGCATGAAAATACTATGGAAATGTATATACAATGACAGCATGTGTATGAATCTTTGTTTAACATGAACACATCTTGGACTTTATTCATTAAATATATATTTTAACTTCTGTATTTCTTCAACTTATGTCTATAAATCTGTTAATAAATATGTAAGGGAATACCACAACTGATTTCTTCTTTCTTTAGAATATTTATCTTAATACACTTAAAACCTAATTTCTAAAATTTCTTATCGGCCCTTAAGTGTCCCACTCACAAAGTCTTTGATGGACTTTAACTTCTTAACATTATATCACACATCAAATACAAAAATCTTGCCTGGGGATTTTCCTAACACTTAAGTGATAAGGATAAACTTCTCATGCAGATAAAATGTTCAACACTTATGTACAAATAATACTTCAACCTGTCATCTATCGCATATTATAACTCTATGCAAACCCAAATCATTATAAATCCTTTAATTTTCAAAAGATAGAAAATTTAAGGAGCTTTCATAAGGTTATTCCAAAATGTAAATCTTCTCTTCAAAGAGAATTCTAAAACTTAATGTTCATTGTGTGTGTGTGTTTATGTGTGATTCATGACTGACTTATAGGGTCATCTGCTCTCTCTCAATCTTAGACTTTTCATCGCCCAAGATAACGAATAATCTTATTTTACATCCATTTAGCTTTTCAAAGCAAAAGTCTACTTTAAGAAGCGCATCCTGATGCCAAAAATTATATACATATCCTATATATATGTACCTATATCATCAGCTTTCTTTAGGTGGAGATATGTTGACTTTGAAATTTACATTTTGACTTTTTGCTGCATGAGATTTGGGAGTTATATGATATGGCATGTCCTTGCGAAAATACCATCAGTAAAATAAAAAAAAAATACATTCTATAAAGATAGGGAGTAACAGGAAGCTTGTCATGATGATGATGCTTGAAGATGTTATCTTAATAAAAAAAAAATGAGCCGGAAATTTAATTAAGATGCCTTGTCTTCCCCAGGACTTGAAATACGACAAACAAAAAGAAATTATTATTTTAAAGCCTTAACTGTGATAGAACGTGAAATAGTTTCTTGAAATAAATACGTTCTTTCTCTTCCAGAAAAAAATTCCAAAAGAAACGACAAATAATACCTGCAAAAAAATATCCCCCACGTATAAACACTTACCAATGACGTTGAAATTGTATGACAAGGACATTTTTGGCTCTGTGTTGATTTGGCACTCGTAAATACCAGAATCCCTTGGCTGGGGATACTTTATCTGCAGTGTCCAATTGCCTGAGTTTTCCGGTCGTATCACCTGCAACAAAACAACACAATCAAATTACTACACAGAGAGGAAGCTACAAAACAAAACAAAAAAAACTTTTATCGAGCATTCCAAAGGATTTTACTCATATCCTTTAAGCATCAAGCCAATAAAAAACAAATACAAAGAAAAAAAAATAAGAAACCAACATTACAATGGGCCTTCAATTGCTGCACGAACAACTTCGTGATATATATTTAGTCACGCAGCAGACAGGCATTCAAAGGATATAAATGCTGCTGCTTCTTGATCGTCCTGTATATATGTATATTCTCGATTATGCGATAGGAAAAACAAGAAATAAAATAAATATCAAAGCTTGAGTAGTTGCTAGCTTGGCCTTGCTGAGACACTTTATAAAACTGTTTTCCAAATAGAATATGTTATGCATGCAATGTTGTGTGATGAAGGACGAAAATCTCAACATCTTCTTTTGGTCTATACCTGACATCTTTAGCTTCCAAGATGGCATACAAAAAATAAAAGCTTAAAGAAAATCGAAATGTGTTTTGAAGCATGCAGATTGATTCGGCTAAGTTTATTCATTCGTTATACTTCCGATAAAACCAAGAAGGACTGGACGGACATTGGGTGTTATTTTTTTTTTTTATTTCTTACCTGAAATCTCTGGTCAGATGTGTATGTTGTGGAACCTGCCGTAAGGATGTGCAAATCACGTTTTCTGATCCATGAAACCTGAAATAATGATAAAACAGAATGTGAGTAAGTGAGTTAGAATTCTAGGAATCAATAAAAGGATGGGTTCTTATACTTGTTTTTGGTCTTGGAATTTATTTTTCAATTTAGCTTTTGTTTTTGTTGTTAAATGGTGTTCTTTGATATTCATGTAAATACAATTGGCTTTGATTCTTTTGCTTTGGATTTTCTTACGAAAAAGCTGAAGGAATTCAATTGGAATATCTTCTAAGTAAAATAGAATTACACTTATTGATGATATGCAAATGAATTGTAGGATCATAGTTTCAGTTATTTAGAAGATTTAAAACGATTGAAAATATGTACATTTATACATAAATGTTTTGCTAGGATAACTTGCCATTATTATTTCTTAGCAAGACATAATGCATTTTATATCTTTCTAAGAAACTTTTATCTTACCATTATACAAATGATATTTCCAAGAAAGACTTACATGTAGTTATAAACATATTTTCTTTCTATTTAAACTCTCGAAATAATTTTAAATATTTTCAGATTTAGTATATATTTCTAAGTTATATACACTAATGCCCTAATGAAACCTTCATTTTTAGGCGTAAATATGTTAAACAAATGTGCTCATTCACCTCATTTCAGCAAGGCTCATCTTTAAATATATTGTTCGTAGATGCGATGGTATAAACAAGAAAATAACACTGCAAGACCGTTTAGCACTCAATATAAAGCCGAAATATAACCAAATGCAGCCGTTTAAGTGTACACGAAATGAGTTTTATACGTTGCATAAGCTAGAGAAAGTAGGGTAGACTGGGTACGGTTGAGACAATTTCGCTTATATCGTCCATAATATTGATTTCTGTAATTCGAGCAATGAAGAAGGCATGTTCAATGAAAAAGCGGGTTTTCATCAATATTTTTACTTGCTCAATAGGGCAATAAGTATTGGTTTCATGGAAAAAAATTCGAGGTTTAAATCAAACCTGACATTACCATGATAGAGAAGCCCAAAAGAGTAGGTTTCGTCATGCCTTTCGTCTGTCTGTCTGTGTATATGTGCGTATGCGCAGCAGATGTGCGGATAGAGGAAAAATTTGAATTTTTTTTAGCCCGCGGCTATAATGGGTACCTCCCATATAACGGTTTTAATTTTTCCAAATTTTCTCGAAAACGGCTCTAATGATTTTGATAAAACTTTGTGAACGTTATATGTATTTGGAGTGCTTTTAATATTACTGCATTTCAGGTTTTTGGTTAAAAATGCACATAACGGAGATTTCAAATTATACATTTAACACAAGATGGACATTCACAGTTTTTTACTAAACAACCGTTTATGATAGCTGCCATACAACTTGATCTCACGTTTAGGCCATTTTTTGATATTTTTCGAACTTTCTTCAGAATTTAATGAATTAAAATTTGTTTAGTCCCACAATTTGCTAAAAGAGCAAGTTCGTGCGACCCAGTCGTGCATTTTATTTTTATTAGTTAACTTTAAAAAGAACAATGAATTTTTTCATCAATTGGTTTTTACTAATTTTTGTACAACTTCCTACAATACCCGTGTTATCTTGGAAAAGCTCTATCCGTTGTAAAGTTGGATTTTCCATATAAAATTCTCACTGCATATAACTATCGATAAAAGGAATACTGATAAATTTTCGACTTTCATTCGAGTGTCGATCCAAATTGTTGTTATAGCTAGTTCGTGCGAATGATAAATTCATGTATATCGATAGGGGTATGTGTCTGTAAAGTTTTAATGACTTTTTAAATGCGATCTTGTTTTATGTTCGATTGCCCACAAATATAACCAAATCTCGAAACAAATTATCAAATTTGTTTAGGAAAAGCAAAGTTTTTTTGAAAATGTATACATAGGATTACATTTCATCTGCCAGTTCCATCCAAAAACGTGCTCTTGTTGCATTTTTCATATTTCCTTGAGTAAAAACAAAAAAAAAAGTTAACAGTATATATCTTATAAAACCTGAAATTTAAATTCTTTTTGTTTAAAAGTTTTGCAAAGTTTTGAGCTTTGAGCTTTGTCATTTTGTAGTTGGACAGATTCGAATTTTCGGAATATTCAGTGCGAGCTAGCCGTCATCAGCAAGCAATAATTGTTTGACACTTACTCTTTTAACAGATTTTTTTAAGGGCCAAATAAGCAAATATTATAACTAAGGCTTAAGACTTAAGGCCAATCGTGCCTTCAATAGACCTTTACAAATCCGATTTGGAAATCTGCAAATTTCCAAATTGGTTTATAGTGCTCTAACTGTCATCCAGAAGCAATATATTTGACATTTTGTAGTTTGAAAGATCTGAAATCTTGAGATTTGCAAATTACCTATTAGTGCGAACCGTCATCTCAAAGCTGTTAGTTGGGTAATTTTTGGTTCCACTAAATATGAAACAGACAATAAAAAACTGTGTTCAGAAACTCCAATGGAATTTAAAAAGAGTGTATACCCTCGAGTGAATACATAACATATGCGCAAAAACATATCTATTCTACGAACAAACCTCGTTTGATCTTGTGTTCATTTTTGTTGCTGCAAAATAACAAAATTATTACATCTACAAGAATGCCAATTTGCCATGAATTATATTATAAAATTCAACTATTTCGATTTGTTATTACCACATTTTCTTCAACATTTTCCGTTTTAGTTTTATGTATGTTTTTCTCTTTGAAAATACTTCTTTTATGAATTGTTTTTTTTTATTTATTTCATTTTATCTGAAAATTCAGTAGTACCATATTTAAAATAAAAAATCGCGGCTGTGATGCGACTGCGGATGAGTTTTTTTTTTTTTTTTTTTTGAAATTTCCCACTTCACTATGTATAATTTGTCAAAAAAACACGGGTATTTCAAATTCTTACACTTAGTTACCTAGAGTGTATCTACATACCTTAATTATACGCAGCGCGTTTGTGCGCACTGTATTTCCGGATTTATGAAACTTACAAAAAACTAAATTATGGGTTTAAGATATTTTCCTGCTGTCGGTGATCAACTGTCGTCCAGTTTATATTTTCCTAAATTATAACAATATCAAATGCAGATATAATGAAAAGGTGTGACATGCTTTATAGCAATTACAACATTTTTTTCTATACATTTTTAGTAGTAAATATTGATACTTAAAATGTTTATCTTTTTCTCCAACTTTCCACCTCCAGATTCTTAGTGTTTAAATTTTTAATGTTAGTTTAAGAAAAGTTCAGTTAATAAAATAAAAATTAAGACAACCAATACTATTCATTTGCAAAAATCGGGTAAAACTTATCGAATAACAGTTAGGTATATCTTATTCATGTATCTAACCAAAGTTTTTTTTTATTTTCAAAAAGTTTTATCAAAGTTTTATGCTGCACATTATTTTCGATATTCATATTGAGAACTCATTACAAAGATTATCAATTCTAATTTCCTTCCATATTTTCCTGCAACAAAACTCGACTTGGTAAGGTAGTAATCACATTCAACAAAAATAGGTCACGAGTTTATTAATAATGTTTTGATTGTGCTTATCTTAATCGAAAACCCTCAAAACCTTTTTATCTGCTCCAAATGGGAACCAACAAAAATAAAACAATTACAATTTTCCCTAACTAATGATTAAACTTTTCTTCCTTTAACAAAATGACATTACTTTTTATTGTGTCGGTAACGGATTCTATCCGTTTATTTATAAAAGAAAACATCAAAAAAAATATCTTTTGCTCAATGAGAATATATATCCTCTTTGGAAAAAGCATTCAATATGAATCTATTCACTAATTGCCAAGGGAAATATAAAATTGTTTGGTTTCACAAAAACTTTACTAATCGAATTAATTATCCTCCGTTTCCCCGCGACACTGTTGCGCCAGAAATTATACAACAAATTTTCACCAAATCTAATCCCCAAAGTCCCACAATAATGTTAAAAAATTAAAAACTCTTAATCTGAATTATGACAAAAAAAAATAAACCTCAAAAAATAGCTGTTAGTAAATGGGGAATTATGCAACGCAAAAGTGTCTCTTATTCGACTTAATGGCAACATGGCCGTATTACCATATCCATAAAGTGCTTCCGTTTTACCTTACATATTGCTCAAAAGAAAAATGTTCGCTTTTTGTTCGGATTAACTTTTAAGATATTTGATTTTTTTTGTTTTGTATTTGCGAACGTGCGTATGTCGATGTTCTTTTTGTTGCTTCGGCATTCTGGTATGTCGGTCCTTTGGGAGCAGAAAATAATCCTTTCGCAAGAAATCCTCGTCGGGCGCCCGCAGTGCCGCTTTAATAGGATTTCATGCAATTGAAAAACAAATAAAAGACGAAAAAGGCACTTTATTGGGGATTGTTTTTTTTTTCTGGCGAACTTTTTCACTTACCATAAATAACAATATAAAAAGTAAGCAACAAAAATAACACCCCTGGTTGGGAAATGTTGTGTGATGGGGAGAGGCGTGGAACACAAAATTAATTTGTTGAGTTTTGCTGTGCGAAAATCAAAAAGTGTGAGTGTGTTGAAAAAAAAAAAATGAAAATTGTGAAGTAATATAAGTAGGAGGCATAACAAATTACATCAATTACTTAAAAATGTAATTCGCTATAAAAATGTTTAACTTTTATTATTTTAATAAATTAAATATCCTTGTTTTTGTTTTTTTTTTGTTAAATTAATGCAAATTTACCGCAGTAAATTTAATAATGAGAAATTAGTTGCCACACACTCATAAAGTAGGTCGAGTTGTTTTTAAAGGGTGCTTCAATTTAAACGGAACAAACTTGTTAAGGGCTTTTTATTAAATAAACTAATTGTTTGTGGTAAGTACATACATAAATTATGTATTTTTTTTTGTTTTGATAAAAATGTTTAAAAATGTTCTGAGGTCGTTAAAACATTGGTTTTTATTATATTTCATACATAAAATGAAAATTTGTAATTGAATTTAATTGTTACAAATTAATAAAATAAAAAACACAACTTGGAGTAAATTCAATTGTTTTGACTTTTTTCCATTTGAAACAAATATTTGATTTGTTTGTTCGACATTTATGCAGATTGATTAAGGCCAGATTTAAAAAAAGAGTTGGCATTCAGCAAATTTTTCAATTTTTAATAAGGATTCAATTAAAATACGCATGTGGAAATTCTCTGCCTAAAGTAGGTAATTAAATGAATGGAGTAATTCTGTTCCTCAAACATCATTTCTTCTTTAATTCTTCTTAACTTGGGCTAGTTGCCTCTAGTTCGTTTAGATTAGATTATTAGCTGATAAGAATATTCATGTTACTACATAATTACACTAGCTGTTACGTGGCGCATTGCTGCAGGAGAAAAAGTAAAAGCAGTTACTTTAATCCTATGAACAAATATATATCCGAAAAAAACCTTCTTAACCTGCTCATTGTTCGGATTTTTTGGTGAAAAATAGAATAAAAAAATCTCTCATATAAAATTTTATTTAAATTGATTGTATTTTTTCGAGAAAAATAGAATTATCGGCACCGTCATTTGAAAGCCTATAAAATAAGTACCAAAAATACTGCTGGGCAAATCGCTCTAAAAATACTGAGTACCTACCAAGTTTGAAGAAATCGGTCTAGCCGTTTAGGCTGTATTTATGTCCACACATCCCCAGACAGACAGAATTATCTTTTTTGTGTTCTCTATATCATCGATCGTTATGTCATATTTGATTGTTATCTCTAAATTTGTTTAGGAATTAATAACTTTCTCTTTACAGTGAAACCTCTCCTATAACGGGCCGCTCAAGCGGACAAATTTCTCGTGGCCGTGGATTTTGTATTTAAATTCCATAAATTTTATTTTCCTTTGAGGGGACCAAAGAGTTATCGCAGATAAAACTATCAGTCATAATTTCAATACTCTTACACGGACAAATTCAAATTAATGAAATCCCTTATTAAAATGAATAATTTATTTTGTGAAATTAATTCTTGTTTTTTGAATTTTTATAATTTACTAGCTGGTACCCGGCGCGTTGCTGCCACAGTAAAAATTTTCAAAACGCAAGCAACAACGAACATGGTTCAAACTTTTTCGTACACATTTTGTATGAAATTTCCCCTCAAATCTTTCTGATTAGATGGCGAATATGTGATCAAAATGATGACATATAATGTTTGAATTTGTCGCAGATGACAGCTTTCACATGCGTTCTTAAATGTTGTTTCCCAGTGTTGGTAATTTTTGTGAAAATTAAGTTTTTGGCATGCATCTCTGTGTGTCTAAAAAAAAAAAAAATTGCTGGTTCTTTAGTCAATTTTTCATCCGTGGATATATGGTGTGACCCTGTATCAAATTTCTGATAGTATTTGCAAGTTTCGTTATGGCGGTAGAGCTAAACACATAAAGATTCCGTGAGGTCGAAGAGATGGAGAGATCTTTTAGCAAAAAACAGTTCAAAGACTTCAACGGGAGAGTGAAACAGGATTCACTCACCACCCTGGAATCTTGAGATGGAAAATGCGACACTGTAATTGAAACGCAGTCTATGGAAAACATATGGGGAGTTCACTTTAACCATAAGTACTGGGTAAATGACGATGAAATCTACGATCCCGTCATCGAGCAGTATTTTGTCAGCATTAACAAAAAAAATTAGTCAAATCCCTTTTTTCGACGATGAGCGCAAAAACAAATCGATTAATTTATAGTTTTTTTTTTTGTAATTTAAAGTTGGTTTTTGATTGTACCACAAACTGTAAGTAAATTCTACTATTGGTGTAACTGTTGCTGAAGTGCAAGCAATGTAAGCTGACAAAGTTTGATTGCAATCGGGTGAACGTAATGGCAACGCGGCCGGTACGACATGCGCGCCACCCATAGAGAATAAATTGAACTATGCTGAAATCATCGCCCTAGTCCAAGCAATTCATTGACAAAGTTTCAGTGCAATCGGATGAACGTTATATTGCCGCGTATAAAGAACGAACAAACAAATCTAATTTTTATTTATTAAATTTTAATATTTATAAACAACATTTTTGTTTGCTTTATTCTTTTTACCAACAACTCTCTTAGACCTACACAAGTGTTTTTCCCGACTTATGAAGTTTTGCAGATAGTTGGAGCCGTTTTCCAAAAAAAAATTAGGAAAAATAAAAACCTTTATGAGAGGTATCCGTTATAGTATTGGATTTTCTAAATTTTCCCGAAAACGGGTACAATGATTTTGATAAAATTTCTAGAATGTTATTTCTGCAAAGCTGTTAAATAATTTAAATTTCAGGATTTTCGTTTAAAAATTAAAATTCACATAACAGAGGTTTGGTGTTTCAAGGATTTGTTTCGTACTGTTTTCATTTTGTATCGTCTAATTTTTCTAGGATATTATCAAATTCACAGATTTTTTTTTACTAACAACCTTACGTCAGTTTTTTTAACTATCGCATTTTTTTTAAATATATTTCAGCTAAAAACATAAGACGATAACCTAAACAAAAAAAACTCCTCTCTTATTCAAGTGAATTTGACGTATCTGTAATTTATTTTCCATGTGTCCTTTCTTCAAGGATTAATAGCTTAAATTTTACTATTTCTACAATCCTCATGACCCACTATCCTCCTAAAAAGTTCAAAATAATTCAACTGACACGCAATCAATTTATTTATCAAAAAAAAAACTTTATCCTCCGAAAACAGATGAACACTGAGCAGCAACCTCTCATAGATTTAAAAGAATACTACTTCCAAAAAAGCTCGCATACATAAGACCCTTGAAAAAGAATCCTTATAGTAATTTTCAGTGTTAAGAAAAAAAAAAAACATAACTTCGATAGTCCAACCAAACTTCTCAGATTCCTTTCAAGTATACCCTTTCGTTACATTATTAATGATGGAAAGCAACAGAAGTGTATTTTGTTCACAGAATGACTAGAATGTGTGTGTGTTTTGAAAGAAAAAAAAAATATGAAAAATTCATTGAGATAAGCAGAACTCAAATCCTTTCAGCATAGTAAGCTACCACAAGATGGATGCCCCTTATGTTTTATGCACACACATGTGGCCCTCCCATCATAACGAAATACTTTTCCCAAGAAAAGGATTTTGTTTCCAAATAAAACAAAAAAAAAAACTTATGGTAGTAATTAATTTAAAATCTTCCTTAAAGCTCAACTTATCCTTTCTTACACCTCGTTTAAATAAATAACAATTAAAATATTCTTCTTTTTCTTCTTTCCAAATCAGTTATCTTATTGCAATTAATTTTCTCAATTTATGTGCATACATATCCTGAATTTGAAATATCCTGTTTGAGCAACATCTGATACCACCCCCAGGTGCAAAATTTACAAGTTCGCTTATAGTACGAAATAAAATACACTTTGCTCAGAAACTTTTAAAGGTAAAAAAGGAGTAAGATAATCTTAAAACGATTCTTTTTGCCGCGATTGAGAATGAAAGTAAATTTCTTTACGTAAAAGGATGTTTTCAACCTCCACTCCATTATAAAAAAAGTAAACCATAGGAATGAGGGAAAAAAATCATTCAAGTCGGTTGGTAGGTCATATTACACCATTTTGAATAAAATAAAAGTGTGAGGATCCGCTTTCCAGGAAGAACAGCTTAATATTTCATTCGCAGCTAAGCTATCAGAGTTCAGCAGGATATCCAATAGCTCTTCAGAAGAAGGGTGTTTATAATCTTCTTTGCACCCAACAAGGGTTTGGTTCGGTTCTATCACAACATACTTTCTATATAGCCAGTCGTTGGGGATACACCATCATGAGATGTTTGTCTTGACGTAAATTTACCATTACCGAGGACTAAGCACTTCCAGAGTAGACACAAAACGAACTTCCGTTTAAGATTCTTTTTTTTTCCACATTCTGTGTACTTAATGTTTCCTTTGAAAAGTACAAGGACTTGTGTTTACAGTGTTGGCTTATGTTTGTTGTAGTTGGCCGTTGAGAAAAAAATTATGGTGTGCGTATGACCTTAGAATATTTTCTGGTAAGGTACTGTATTGAAAAAAATTGTTTTAGAAATTTCTTTCGATTAAGGAACAGTTAAATGGGTTTAGAGTGACAAAAGTTCAAGATAATTGTTTAGATTAGTAATCGAGTTATGTTTTCTATATCTGAGCTCGAAATATCCTTGACTTTATAAAGCAAGTTCCATACGAAGTTCTTATGAATTATAAATTTGTACATGCTGAACTCATAAACTCTTGTCTAAAATTTCATATTTTAGAGTTGATGCAAATTTTATAACAACCTGATCACTTTATCAGAAATGATGAGTTACTCTATTTTTTTTAGTTAATTATTTTCTTGACTCAGTTATCTGGTAGGGTAGTATCGAAGATTTCAGTAGAATTTCTTCCTTTTTTGAGAATTATGTTGAATGTAATACGCGGAGTTTTTTTCTTATGGATTTTAAAAGTTTTGTTCAACGAGAAATCCTTCAGTTCAGAACAAGAGCATGCCAAAACAACAACAGATTTTTTTACAAATCTGCCCTAACTGTTCTAATTTAAAAGCAAATCGAAATTCATTCTCAAAAAGGTTGTGAACTAAACTGAAATGTATGGTAAAACTTGTTGTTATGGTGTAGGTTTTGTGGATTTTTCACAAAAACTGGTTTTTAGATCGGTGTGAAAACCGTATTGAGTAATAAGTGGAATTGGCAATCTTTGAAATAGCTATATCTCCAGCCAAAGATAGAAAAAAAACGAATAATAATATTCGTAAACGAGTAAGTAAAAATTTGTTTAAAAATGGTGGTAGCGCCTTTAAGTTGTTGTTGTTGTTCAATAACATTCAATGAAAATTAACTGAATGGTCAGTAATAAAAACTGACATTCTATAGTACAAATAGTACAATATAACAACAATAATAACTTAAATAGTATGGTCGTACCAATCTTCCAACCTCTCCCCCTTTGATATGTGCTACAAATTGAAGTCTATCAAATAAGGTTAGGAGAAAATGGAGGCGGAACAAAACAATATACTTAGAGGCCCTTAGAACAATGTTGAAGCTCCAAATGCTTTTGAAAAAACAAACAAACATAACATCTCGAACTGCGTCGTCAGTGGTCATAAGCGGTGGAATGCGTTGTGCATACGACTTCGAAGACTGAGTAAAATTTCATCCCGCCCGAGATATTCCTCTATTTAGACAGTCGGGGGCTGATACAGGATAGATTGGCGGTTCCGTTAATCTACCACGTTGGCCGTAGAACTGTGGATCGGCGAATCCTGTATGGTCGAGACGTCGGCTCTGGGAACGGAGCAGAGCGTCTGCGGTTCAGTAGAGCTGTGCCCCTTCGGGACAAAAGGGACTTTTATAAGCAAGTTCAAAAATACTGGTGGTTGGGTGACCACCTTGATATTGATGGTTAGTCAAAGTTGTTGACTTGGCCGACCTACGTATTTTTAAGTATTAATAGGTTTATTTTATGTAGGACAGTGGTGGCACCAAAAATATAAAACAAAAACTGCATTTGTTGGTGTATATGTGCATTTGGCGCTGTTTAATGTGTATATACATTATGTATGTATTGTATTAATACATACATATTTCTAAGCGTATGTGCATATATACATTGGCTGCTGCGCCAAAAAAAAAAAAAAAAGCTGCGGGTGGCTGTTCTAGTTTTAAGTTATTTTAAGTATTTTTAAGTAGTTTTAAGTTATGTACTTATATTTACGTATATTTTAGTTTTATTTAGGTTAATTTAGTTTTATTTAGGTAAAGGGTAGTTTTAAGTTTTTTATATAAAATAAACGTCTTGAAAAACGAGTTTTTAAAAAATTTTCTCGTTTTTTTTTTAAGTAATTTTGAATTTTAATTTAAGTTAAATATAGTTATAGTATAATTTAGAGCGCCCGTATGGGGCCATTAAGTTAGTTAAGTTAATATGTAAGCTAGTTGTTTAAGATTTTTTGTCTAGCATTAAGATAGATATAAGAAAATGGAAAAATAAAAAATGAATTAAAAAAAAAAAAAAAAAACGGAGTAAATCTGAAAGCGTGGGTTCGAATCTCATGATGTGCGTGTGAAAAAGTTTTTTATAATAAAATTGGATTAAAGCTCAATACCACTAAAAAGGAGGCTGATGAAAGGAATTGGCAATCCTTGAAATAGCTATATCTCCAGCCAAAGATAGAAAAAAAAAACGAATAATAATATTCGTAAACGAGTAAATAAAAATTCGTTTGAAATTCGTGGTAGCGCCTTTAAGTTGTTGTTGTTGTTGTTCAAACACATTCAATGAAAATTCATAGAATGGTCAGTAATAAAAACTGACATTCTATAGTACAAATAGTACAATATAACAACAATAATAAGTGGAATTATGTTTTTAAAACTAGACATATATTTGGGTGATTCTGCAAAATGTGGAAGTTTGGAAGTCTTAAGGCGTACAAATTAGTTCTAGTTATATGTTTAATGTCTTTTAACATTATTGAAAGCGTACCAGTTAAAAAAAAAAAAAAAAAACAATTTTTTGAAAAAAGGTGGTCAGAGGATTGAGATTTTGTTACCAGGGAACTAATAAAAAACAATTATATCTTATAATTCATTACTTATTCAAATCAAAATATGACTTTTAATTTAAATGGCAGAATAAACTGATCGATATCAGCATAATTTAATTGTATATTAATATCTTAATAAATAAATAAATAAAATAAATTTATAGTGATAAAATATAGCATTATCTTCTACCTACTACCTAATTGATTTTGAAAGTGCTTCCAAAATAGGTTTTTATAGCTTCAATATCGCCGTTAAAAAAATATGTAGGATCATCGATTTAAGATTGCATAGCAAAACTTCATTTGCTTGAAATGAATCAGCAGAAAACCATTGGGCATTTGAAAGGAGTTTTAAACCATGTTACAGCAATGGATTCCTGATTCAATGCAGAGATATTTGCTCGGCTTTGTTTAAAGCGCGTCATATTCGATTGCTGTTTTTTCTCGTTAAGTATATAAGTCGTGGTCGCTTATGTGTAAATATTATGCAACTTGATATCAACCAGGTAGCAATTTTATTCGATGTTTACCAATCTGATGGTACTTAAATTTATATTATTCTTATTAACTGTTTTTCGTTGTTTACAATACCCATAAGCGATTTGACTACATGGTAGTGACATCTTTTTTTTCGGGAGACAAATGTGTCAACTTATGAAACTCAGATGGTGAAATCAGCATTTAATATGGATTGTCATCGCTCCCAACTCTTTTTTTTTTTTTTTTATGAAAGAAAGATTTGCCAACACATATAATGTGTCCCACTGGCTCATCACTTAGTGCAGGTGTTAGTTGTTAGTAAGCACAAAGGTACAAAAACAAAAACACATGCACATAAATACAACATAAAAACCTTATTACAATACAACACAGAAACAATTATGATCGTGGAGCACTGGTTCTGAAGAGAGTTTTTAAATTATTTTTGTCTAAATTAAAGTCTATGAGGCTCTCATTCAAGTTATAAAACTTACTCATCCGTGTGAGAGGCTCATGCATGCCATAATTAGTTCTGTGGAGTTCAATATTCAAAAGTTCATAGATCTTCGCAGATGGTAAGACCCTCCGCGGTAGTTTAAGCCAATAGAAGCTAACAGGTCCGAAGCATCAATTTGTCCGCTGATAAGTTGATGAAGAAAAATTAAATCATTACTTACCCTTCGTTGGTGTTCATAAGGTGGCAGATTATAAAGATCGGCCCAAGGAAGGCCTTTAAGAGCAAAGCGAATAAACTTATGCTGCACTGATTCAATACGGTTCTTATGGATTTCATAAAAAGGAGTCCATACTTGTGAGGCATATTCAAGATGACAAAGTCAAAGCATAAGACTCTTTGCTTTGAATTTTTACTGATAACAAATAGGCATCTTAACAACTGGAGGGTTTTCCTTAGGTATATTCTTTTCGTAGGTAAATAAAACTTTCTTCCATGCCACCATTGGAATCGAAGAGAAATTTGTTTCTTAGCTCCTAGTTTCCTTTGGAGGGTTATTTCACATAAGTCAATGGTTCTTCGACAGTGCTTCTCAGAGCGCAGTAGAATTTTCATCGTTAAAGCTTTAGAAGAATTCAAAAACATATGATAATCTGATTTTTTTTAAAGAAGGAAACGTCGTAGGTATTTTATTGAAAAAAAAAAAAAAAAAACTTCGCAAACATATATTTTGAGGAAAGTTTACAAAAATTTTCAGATACTGAATTTGAAAAAAAAAATCATAGAACTGCTGATCTCTCAGTTTTTTACTATCAGAATACCAATCTTTGAATTTCTTCGATTTTTACAAAGAACCCCTAAATTTTGTTGGTAGCTCAGGCTTTAAAATATTCTATAGCCAGTCATCGCTTATGTTTCTTTTCAGTAACTCTAAGACGATTTGAACTATTATATCAGGTACTATTACAAGGTATACCAAAAGGGTTCTCTTCAACTTTTGGAACTTCATAAAATCGCTTTTTCTAGCTTTGTCTATATTTTTTTCGGAAGTCTCATGCTAAGACATACATGTTAGAGTGTAGAGTGTGCTTATGTGAGGTAGGTTCATGGAATGTGTTTTCATTTCATTTTGTGCGAAACAGGCTTAGTGAATGAAGAATGAAGAAAAACATTGACTAAGTTCTTCATCCTTTTTTTTGTGCGCAACTGGTTTGATGAGTAGTGGAATGAAGAAGAACACGGAATGTGTTTTTCATTCCTTTTTGCGCATAACTGGTTTGGAATGCCATGTTTTGCATTTTCAATAGAAAGGGGAAATCTAGAAAACCCTTGCAATAGGCAAATCTGCGTGTGCTTCAAAACTTAATGATGATCGACAGTTGACATTGAAGTGAGAAGCCAGTCGGGAGGTCCGCCGCAGAATTACCAATAAGTTTTTTTATTTATTAATAATTTACTTTATCATACATGTATTTAGGTATTCTACCTTTTATCAACAGAATTCATATTCAAAACCTTTAAGAGTTGTCTCATAGTATTAATATAGAAATAGGGAGTTTGACAAATAAAACAAGATCCACGCATTGATTGTGTTAAAGTGAACTTTTTTCAATGTCTTGAACAGTCTCAGTATTAATTGGAAAGTGGTTTATTTCTAAATTCAAATTTGTTTCATTAAATATTTGCACCAAAAATTTAGAAAAGTGAAAACTCGCTGACTAGGGTACATATTTATTTTTAATCAGGCTTTGATTTACTTGTTAGATTACGAACATTTTTGTAATTTAGAAATAATTTTTTGAAGTAAAATTATATTTTTGTTAGTTTTTTGTTTAAATGGACAACAAGGGTTAGCTCAATAGTTATTTTTTTAATTTTAACATCTTACATTACCTACGCCTACTTATCGGTCTATTTTAGAATTTAGTAAAACATTCCAACCAATTCAATTTCTTCAGAATAATTTGACGGACTTTGACCAAATTAATAGATACGGATGGCACTTGGTGGATAATACATTACAAGCTGTTAAGTTTACTTTCAATTCGGTTTCCATCAACATTCCAAATAATGATGTAAATGAAAATGAAGATGAAGACGAAAATACCCAAGCAAGAAAAAGCACAACCATAAAAAGGCAACAGCTTTGTCAGACAGACAACTTAATAATGCAACCATTGGAATACCGCCCTCAGGATAGACAAGTTACTGATAATCTTTTTTGTCATCGTCATCGTGCAGACACAATCAATTTCCCAAAGGGAGAATCGAATGCAATGCAGCAGAAAATTGAGAAAAATTGTGCTTCTAGTAGTTCCAATGAAGGAATTACTTTGAATAACAATACAGAAAGTATTTCATCAATGAGGTCGATTGGATCCTTTGTCTGTCGGATTTGTCACAATGCTGAACATCCTGAAAGGTAAGAATACTATTTTCGATTTTTGTATTTGTATTCCTGAGCGTATGTGTAAAGAAGATTGAAAGTTTAGCTAGGAATTTATCTGGAAATGACAGCTTTATGGGTCATGTACATTATTGTATTATGGCTTACAGATATTTCTTTGATTTTGATATTGATTCTTAAAGGGAATATGTACATATATGTAGGAATGTGTCGTATATCAGATCAATTGAACGAAAAAATTTGTTAATTTTGAAGAATGTTCATGGAGAAAAAAATTTGTATGAAACTCAAGGAATCTACGTTTAAACAACTTTTTAAAAATGTATAAATAAAAATTCGATTGAAATGAAAATCTAAATTGAAATCTATATCTGTTCTGAAACCTATACGTGTGTATCACTTTTCTAGTGTGTTATCTCTTACCTTTCTCCTTACAACATAGTGCACTGTTCAACTAATAAACTATTTAATTATTTAATTATGGAACTTTTAAACTAATGCATATAAAATATTTCTTATGAAATATAAAGATTTTATGAAACAAATAAAATTTGAATCCGAATCTTAATCTGAATGTGAAGCTGATTTGTTGAACTATTAAACTTTTGAACTA
The DNA here is from genome assembly GCA_951217065.1 of Baccha elongata. Lineage (NCBI taxonomy): Eukaryota > Metazoa > Arthropoda > Insecta > Diptera > Syrphidae > Baccha > Baccha elongata. The sequence continues at coordinate 103,663,755 of OX578272.1, read as the reverse complement.
TTAAACTAAAGTAATATAAAACTATTGAAATATAAAAATTTTAAACTATTGAACTATCGAACTATTGAACTGTTTTACTGTTCAACTATTGAACTACTGAACTATTGGACTATTGAACTATTAACTGTTGAACTATTGAAGTATACTATACTATTGAACTTTTGTATAATATTGTTTGATCATACACTGAAAATTATAGTTAATGGTGTTTGCGCGTAAATGATCAGCAAGATGAATGCAATTATTGGAAATAACTAATTCAAATTTTACCCTACGTTTCGCTTGTTACTTTCCAGCTTCCCCAGGGGTTGATTTTTATTTAGTTTTTTAGAATTTTTTAATACATTTTAATATGAAATTTAAATAAATTAACAAAACAATTATTGAATTTGAAGAAAAACTATTTTTAAATAAATTAACACATATTGAACAGCAAAAATACTAAATATATTAGCACTTAGTTATCACATTATTATCACAGATCAATTTTGTTACTGATAGCAACACTGTATATGGAGCTTATAACTTTTAATTGTTGAACTATTGAACTATTGAATTATAGATCCATTGAATTTTTAAAATATAGTAATATAGAACTATTGAACTATTGATCTATCGAACTATTTAACAATTTATCTATTTAACTAATAAACTATTGAACTATTGTACTATTGAACTATTGAACTATTAAACTATTGAACTATTTATCTATTAATCTATTAACTGTTGAACTAATGAAGTAATTAACAATTGACCTATAAATTGTTGAACTCTTTAACTATTGAACTATTTAACTATTTAGCTACTGGAAAAAGTTGAACTTAAAGATGGTGAACTATTTATACAGTTCAGCTGCATGAGCAATTCAAATCAAATCATCTACAAGGATGAATTTTAAATTTTTTTGTGCAAAACTCTTTAAACTATCGCTGCTTTGACTTCATCATATTAAAAGAAGTAAGTTTAAGAAGCGTTAATAGCTAGTAAGATTTAATAAATGAAATTAGTTTCAATTAAACCAATGATATATTTCTTCATTAAATCCTTCTACAGTGTTTTACATAAAACGCTCGCGTGTGATGCGTGTTCATCAGGATTCAGGTGTATTTTCCATCAAACCAACAAAGAACCCACTTCAAACATAAATTTTAATAAATATGTTCATTAGATATTTTCTAAATAAATATTTATATTTAAATGTGAATAAACAACATTTAAATATTCAGCATGTTTTGCATTCACATATGAGAAAATCAAATGAAATAGGATCCATATAGCAACATCCTCGTTCACTGTTGTAATCAAATGATACACTTAATACTAATTACACACAAAATGTGGTTGAAAGACTTTGAAATATAGTTTCAGTTTATCGAGGGCAATTGCAAAAGGACTCTTCTCTTTTCACTTTTGGGAATGCATTTGTAATGCAAGGATTGCATAAGTACAGTATACATAATATAGTTGCAGGTTTTTAGTGTTATACTCGACCTAAATCCAGGATTATTGAAAATCGCATAGCTAAGAAGCGAAAATTTACGGTAATCAATGTTTGGTTTTAATTATAATTTAGAATTTCAAATTCAATAAAGGATTTTGAAATGCTATATGTATAATCTATGTATATTGTATACAGTATACAACTGCAGCTATACAAATATACCAATAATTTTATTCAAAGTAAATGGCTGGAGCAAATACTCTACTAATTAATCCTCGTATTTATGCTTTTAAACAGAGCGAATTACTTTCCAAATGTACGTTTATATAACTATGGATGTGTATATATGAATATATATATATAGACTTTTAGTGCTATTTTATGCTTTGCAAAGTTAAGTCCTAATTATTATAAAATGTAATTTGAACAAATCAAATGGGTAAGTCGTCAAATTGATATTAATGTGAAATATTTGTCAATATTATTTTCATGTATCTACATATTTACCTGGAAGAGTTTTGATTTCAGAAACCAGCAATTAAATGTTCAAAATAACTGTACTTAAATTACAATCCAATCCAAGATTTTTATATTCAAAATTTCTTTGGGTTTTGAATGTATTTATAAACATAATTTAATATGTACGGTTCATACCTTGAAAAACCAGGAAGATGTTACGTGAATGTAATAAAATTATGAGTATATTGATTAATTGGGCGAAACTACTTAAAATCAAGAAGATTAACTTATTGAAAAATAATTGTGATGATTGATAAAATAAATTCAATATTTGAATAGAAAATTTTTATTAATTTTATGAAGAAAACTGTGTTATGTTTTAGATAAAATCATATAATGACTTGATCTAAACTTGAATTCGTGGCACCTTTGTTAAAAATGCATAATTTTACAGCAAAAGTGACAAAGCTTCAATACCTAAAAAGCCTCTAGAACAATAATACCATCGTGAACAAAATACAAAACGCCCAACCCAGCTGATATAGGTATCTATTCTACTCTCATGAAAAAAGAAGATACTCTGAAAACGCAGTCAAAAAAGCATTAATCATAATTATAACGTTCCTTCATTAAAGAAATACAAGTTCGTGCAAAAATAAATCAATCTATGTAAAATATTCGAAAATACGTCAGAATTTTTCAGAATTTTTGTTAATTTATTGACTTTTATATCAATCTTCCAGTAGATTTTGGCACAAGGAGGAAAGACTTTTTGACAAATATATAGAGTATTTAGTACATTTTCAGCTAAGGAAGTATAAATGTATGTACATCGAAAAAATAAAGAAAAATATAAAATTATTTCAAAATTACAATGTTAATAATTTAATTTGTTTTATTATTTATTTAAAACATACAAATTATTTAATTTAAAATTTACTTTAAATCTGATTTTAATCCTAGATTGTCAGGCGTTTAACCCATGTCACGTGTGACATTATCCCCTTAGTTTTATATTGCGGATTTTTTAAACACCTAATTGGTCAAAATCATGGTCGTTTGGACTCATCATTTTGACAAAAAATCCGATTTAAGGATATCTGATTTAAGTTCCTATTATTATTTTTGAAGTCTCATTTTATAAAGCTAAACAAATTGGGGCATATTCATAGACGATGTTGAAGTTGTGTTTACATTGTTGTTAATTACATTGTTTAAACACAGTCTAAGAAAAAAATAGAATTTAAAAACAACTATGAATATGCCCCATTGTATTAATATACATTTTTTGCTTAATCAACTTATTTATGAGATATTTAAGATACGAACAGAAAAACAAACTTCTATCTTGAATATCTCAGAAACAACGTGATTTAGTTTAAAATTTTGTTTGCTAATAAAATTTGTATGGCTTTAAAAAACTAATAAAATGAGTTTTCAAAAATTAAAATCGAAATACTATGTACAAAAATAACCTTTAACCATGAATATTTTTGGTGGTCATTTTTTACTTGCTCTATAGTTACTATAAGGCAAGTCTTGGATTCGTGCGTAAAAAAGTGTTGAGATAACAAATCTGTATCGACACCTGCAGCCTAACTGCCTGAACACAATAGACTGCTGCAACTATAGCTGCATCTGGAGCTGGAGCTGAAACAGATGTCAAAATGGTGTTGCACAGCTTTCTTACATTTTATATCATTTGTATCAGCTGATTAAAATTTAATTGCAAAATTATCAAAAGAAACACAATTAAATTCACTTAAATTAACTTCTTTGCTTTTTAACACATTAATGTCCAGTTTTGCCAAAATACACTTAAAAGCATTTAAGTTAACGAGGTAATAAAATTTATTGGCATTTTAGCTTAAAATGGTTTGCACCAACGTTAGGAGGTGAATTTTTAAAAATGCCAACCCCGGATTTTTATTCACCACACATGGGTCTCTTTTATTAGAGTAAGCGAGAGGAGAGTATATTAATGGAAAAAAATCAACGTTCTCTTTGTCTTGCAATTTTAAGACGCTTTTAAAATTTATATGAAACAAAATGGGACTTTAGTTTATTGGCCCTTTTAAAACTGAAAGTGGTTGGTGAAATTGAAAAATACAATTTTAAGATTTAACAATCCAATAAATATTTAAAAGTGTTTGGAGAAACTGGCCATAAATTAAATATTTCTCCACAAAACACGCGGTCACGGCAAGGAAATTGTTTTTTTTTTTTTTAATTTATTGTTAAACGTCAAAAAAGCTGTACGTCGAAAGTTAAAAGTTGGTGAACTTGTGCAGCACCGTACCGAGTACGGTTGCGTCGCGTTGTGTTCGTAATATTGGATTTGCGTGTATTCAATATTTTGACAGCTATTCCGGTTGCAGCTCCACTTCCAGCACCGTCACTATATTATGTTCAGGCAGTAAAGGGTTGGGCCGATTTTCTTCAAACTTTGTCAAAAAGTATTCTTTAAGTAATATCCTCAGACTTTTTTTGTTATTTTTATCCTATGTCATGAAATAACACATACCAACCATATAAGCGTCACTGATTATTTAAAATTTTTGAAAAAAATACGATTTTTTTTTTTTTTTTTTTTTTTTTATAATAGGCACGCACTCAAGGGGTTTTTGTTCCCTTTTTATGCCAAAGCACAGTGCGAGCGTTAGGAAAAATGGGATAGACGGAGAGGGTTAAGGATGAGGTGTCGGTTAACATTAGTCTTGAATTCCTGAACACTGCAATGACTGGGGAAGACAGAGTGTGGAAGAGAGTTCCACATTCGCGTAGTACGGCTAAAGAACGATTCTCTGAACATGACCGTACGTCCGAAGTTGGGCTCGAGGGTGAACTGATGGGCATTCCTGGAGGCGCGGGTATTACGGTTGAATATCTTAAGGGGAGGAATGCAACTGGCTATTTCACTAGAGCATAAACCATTAAAGTAACGGTAAAAGAGGGTGAGGCATGAGACATTACGTCGATGTTCAAGTGAAGTAAAAGTCTCAACGATGGTACGGTCACCAATCATCTTAAATGGTCTTCTCTGGATACTGTCCAAAAGACTTAAGTACGTTACTGGAGCACCAGCCCAAATATGGGAGTTGTACTCAAGCTTTGGACGTATGTAATTTTTGTAGATGGTAGCCAGATCAGAAGGGGAAAAGAAGTTCTTGCATCGTCTTAAAAAACCTAGACATCTTGCGGCATTTTTGGTAATATTTTATATAGAGTGATTGTTGTCAATGATGATATGTTCTATATAAATTGTTTTCCGGAGAAGCTAATTAACGGTAGGTATACCTATACCATACAACGATATTTTTTCGACAGCGATTATCTTTTGATCTGCTGACCCGATTTCGACGATATTAAATATCCAAAAATTTGATTAATACTGCAATTTAAAATTTTGGAAAAAAAGTTTTTTTCTAAAAAGTAAGTTTTTTGAATTCAATGGAAAATCCGATAAATTTTTTTTTAATTTTATATGAGTAATTTGTTGCCAAAGATGATCCAAATTTTTTTTCCCGAAAAGCTTATTAACGGTACCTGCCATAGAACGGTACTTTTTCGATAGCAATTATCTTTTAAACGGCTAAACCGATTTTGACGAAATTTAATATTCTGGAATTACTTTTAAATCTAAATTTTTTTAAAAAAGTTTTTTTCTAAAAAGTTAGTTTTTTTTTTCTCGAAAAAAATCCGATAAATTTTTATTTTATATGAGTAATTTGTTGCCAAAAAAAAACTTAGTTTTTTTTTCTCGAAAAAAATCCGATAAATTTTTATTTTATATGAGTAATTTGTTGCCAAAGATGATGTCTTTTATCCAAATTTTGATCTATCTGCCATAGAAGGGCACTTTTTACATTCTTAATTTAGAAAAAAATATGACTTACTTCTGTTTTCTGTATTTGTTTCATATTGAAAGCACCTCGCGGCCTTACTCATAAAGACTAGGTGTTTCAAATCTTAAACAATTAAATTCTTCTTGCTTTTACAAAATTCTTAGCCCATAAATAATAATCTGCAACAAGAGCAAGTTTGTGCGACCCAGTCAAGCACTTTATTTAAATTGCCACCAAATTTCTATGATGTGGACCATATTTGATCTATATTTCGTTTTATACTTCTACGAGTATGAGTGTTTGTAATAAAGTTCCAAAACAAAACTTACGGGACATGCAACAGCATATAAGCTTGTTATGCACTGTTGCCCTCACTATATGAATAAATTAACTATACAAATAATATTTAATCTAAATATTTTTTTAGATTAGTGTCACCATGTTTATGCAAGGGATCAATGACGTATGTGCACATTTATTGTTTGGAACATTGGATAAGTACCTCTGGAAGAACCACCTGTGAATTATGCCGATTTAAATACAAAACAATACAACATTTAAGGTAAGATAAAAAACGTTAATTTTCCTTAGCAATTTCAGGTATGTCTACTTAACTAAATGTTTGTATTTATGGAACAAGACAGATGTACAGAATTTCTCATAGGAAAAGTACTAAATTTCATTACACTAGCTAGTTAAAAAAAATAATCAAAAACTGAACGGAAAATTCAATAAAAGCTGCACAGAATAACGCACTGATTCACTCATGGGTCCGCCATCTTATTGTTCATGTAGATATATTTTTCCATTTTGATTTACTTTCTGCGTTGCATATCTTTAATTGGTTTACAAGTACCCGAAACAATCCCGTATTGGTCATCAAATAACCGTGTTAGTTTTTGAAAACGGTTGTCTAGTACTCGGTCAATAATCTTCATGGTGTGTAACTTCAGCTTAATTTAATTGTAATTATCACGGTATCAAATATCCCCTTCCCCTCATAAATTAGGTAATTCTTATGGTCGGAATTGGAATCTCTTCTTCTTCGCTTCTTTCTTGCAACAACGCCTGTATAGAATTCTTCTAAGTGTGCATTTTCATCTATATTGTATGATTGATTGACCATACTTTAAAAGACGTATTTAAGCCACCAATGTTTTGGCTTCAACATTCCATCAATATGTTTCTTTGTACCGTTGATGGTAGTGTACTTTTTCTTTTGCAGTTCTCAATTAGTGATTTCGATTTCTGAAGGCAAATTCAATACATGTTTTGTACCTCTTATTATGAATGGGATATGGAGCTACTTGTTGGAAAATCTAGCTTCCCAACTCAGTAGGTGATAAAAAAAAAAATCAAAAAAAAAAAGTAAAAAAAAAAATACAAACTTCAAACCAAACACACTAATTAAAAATAGTACTTTGTAAAAGTGAAAAGTAATCAATCGACTAAGCATTGAATCGTCGAAATATATTTTCAGCTTACAGATTGTTTTCATTCAAAAAACAAAATTGAAGAAAATAAGCCCCTTTTAAGAAGAATATATATAGAAGGAAAAAAATTTACACCGCTGATATAAACAATTAAATTCAGGAAAATTGTTTATTTTTCATTTCGCGTTGGTAAATTAACCAACATTATTTTCAATAATTGACAAGTTAAGGACATACATATATTTTATCGTAAGTATACGCTATTCAACGTTGTTTGGTGTATGCATTTGCTCAATTAATATTTTTATGTCACGTTCCCCGAGAACGTGAATTTCAAGACGTATCTGGAATTTTCCAAGGACGAAAAGTCGCAGCACTTTATATCGAGACCAGTACAGGACATTAAAGCTTGATTAGCCATACATTGACATAAAAGCTCTCGTCCGAGTCGTACGAACTCGTTGTATAATTCAGTGTTGTAAGAAAATAAAAACAATAAAAAGACTAAAAATAGTCGAATTAGATTTTATTCAGTGTTGTGTTAATGTGCTTTTTGTTTTCATAGTGACTTAATTTCGTTTCGATCCAAATTCCATCGGACAATTCTCTTGATACCGTGTTGCCATTGTAGCATACATTTTAACGTTTTTTTATCGACTTATACATGAAGGAAAGAAGACATTTTATCGTTATATATATTATATCGTGTATAAATAATTCATTTTTTAGTGTTTCGCGTTTCATATTATAAATAGTTAATTACTTTGATAAAACTAATTTCAAAACATCTTAAATAATAAAAAATTAAATTGTATAAAATTAAATTGTAAATTTGGCAAAAGTGTCTGTTGGTTGGGGATCAAATTTAATAGTTAGATAACAAATTAAAAAGGATAACGACGACAGTGTGCACACCATCGCTAAGGATCCAAGTAAGTTTTGTTCCACCTTTTGTTGTTTATAAGATACACCAGCTTACACACCAGCAGATATTTTCCTTTAAATTACTTCATAATTTCTTTTAGCTAAACCTATCTTAAATTAACTTATAATTTCCATTTTTATCAATAACTTGATTGATCATTTCTCATCTTAGACTGTATATAATTTATTTAAATTTATAATTCATTCACCTTTAGTTTAGCCATAAGAATTTCCATTTTGACTAATAATATTCTCTTTTTTTTATAATTTTACTCTAAATCTTAATGCATATTATAAATTTGGTACTTTAGTGTAAATATCTTTTTAAAATCACATTTTACACACTTTAAATAAATTATTGTTTTGAACGTTATGTAAATAAAATCTCTTAAGAATTTTCAATATAAAAGGATTTTAAATATTACATTGGGGATTGTTTAGGATGTTTTTGTAGGTCAAGCGAGGTAAGTCTCTAGCAAGTCAACAAAGGGGTAACACAATATTATGAGTACGCGTGTTGCCATTGCCAAGGCGTTTTTTTGCAGGGTGGGAATAGTGTACTCTGGATAAAATAACATCAATAACCCATAATCAAGGTCTTGAAATATCCGTCCGTTGTCTTTGTCTGATTAATCAGAAAATCCATAGCATGTCTATGTTTGAGTTTTGGCATGAATTTATTTTATATTCCGAGAGTCCCTTCGATCACAAGAACCACCGACGAGCTAAGTCATTAACAAGCATGCCAAATGTGTTTCTAATACTCTTCTGACAGAATTTTTTTACCCTCTAGCGTATAAAGCAAACAAGTGGATAACACTCTGTTGATCATGTTGGAGACAAATGCTTCGCCCCTTGATATCATATCACTTCTATATTCTTCTGGTATTGAAATTCAAACTAACTTGAAAATAATTTTATTTTATTACTTGAAAAATAATAAATAATAAAATTTTTCTTTTAAAGAGTCTTCATGAAGAAGGTTGGTAGTCAACCGGAAATTTTATGGTGTTAACAAAAATATACAAAACTTCTCCTGTAATCTTATATAGCTAGCTAGTTCGTTTTTCAAAAACTAACAGAAACTTCAATAAGTATATTAAGTTCATATCTAAAATTAAACTTTAATTTAACTTTAAAATTTCTTGTGCAAAGTAATTTACCTAAAAGCAAAGGACTAACTTCATACCAAAAACCACTTGCTGTTGTCCACAGTAAACAACAAGAGACTTGCAGTGTACACAATTACATGGAGTGTTTTACCTTTTATATAATATAAAATAGTTTCATAGAGCACAACTAAAAGCTTATTATTTTCTTCAAACATTATTCAAAAACAATGAAGACAACAAAAATAAATAACTCAACAAGAACCACTTCTCCGCATAAAGGGTTATTATAGTGTAGGCATCAGGTAGCCCCAAAACAAAGATCCGGACTTTGGCTTTATTATAATAGTTTGTATATGAAAATTCTACAGAACCCTCTTCTGTCACAACCAATCCCAGTGAAAAACAAAAAAAAAAGATTGGCAAAAAACTTCATGCCATTTGAGTACCTACCTACTTGTCAAAACAACAAAAAAAAACAGTTTATGTATAGTTTTTCGCTCTTTTCAAAAGTTTAGAGACCCAGCAAAATTAACGTCGAAACCAAGTGTTGTGTGGGTGTGTGTTTTTTTTAAGTAGTTGAGCTGCACTGGGGGTTTGTTGAAAGAACTATAATATAAATGTGCATTATTGTTGCAAATGTATGAGCTGTAACAGCAACTCTTTCACTATCCTAGTTTTCTGTCAGAACACATTCCGTTAATTGCCTTGTTGAAAATAATTTTTCAGCTCATTTGGTGCGCTGTAACTGTAACCTCGAGCGCTTTTCCATGAAATAAAACAATCATAACTATGGTTTTGTGTGTTGTATTGCCTACTCTGTGGAGTCTCTCCGTAAAACCGTTATTTCCGTCCTTGTATTAACATCTCGTGTACCTTTTTGTTTTTCAGCCCTAGGATTTTATATAGTATAGTGGAGTGGTACCTATAACAACTAAGCTTGTTGGTGGTCCTTTTGCATTATTTCTATAGTGCTGCTTTTAGTCCTTTTTGTTGATTTTCGAATGATGGTGGCGGTATATATATAGAGGTCGGTTGTAGTGCTGCCACACACATATCGTGGGTTGAATTTAGATGTTTTGGAATAGAATTTTCCGCTGGTTGAGTGTGAAAGAGATTATAAAATAACTAGAAACTGTTGCTGTTGAGGAGGATTTATATACTTATATCTACTGCCTATACCTACTAGGATGCAAAAGTCCAACACGAAATGTAAAATTATTTGTAGAGGGATTTTGTAGGATAATTTTTTGAAATATTTGTTTTCGATTTGCAATTTATAATGCATAACTACTGCAGGGTAGTAAATATTTGTCATGGAATGGAGTTTGTGTTCACGTTGTTGGTTATAGCAGGACGTCTAACCCAAGGACAGTAATATTTTATGGAGTTATACCAAGGATTTGCCTTTATGAAATTGTAATTTTTATTTGCGAAATTAGTGTTGATAGAAACTAGCAGTACCTATGTCTCAAGTTTAAATATGACATTGATGACGCTAAGGGCTAAGGCTATATGTTTATGGTTTTTAAACGATTGATCAATTAAGGGAATTTTCTGTGCCGTGAAATAAGCCCAAACAAAATGAGGTAATATTTTAAAATTTATGGCCTTACTTCACTTTGCAATAATGACTCGTCGCGTCGTTTGGCGAACACCAAGTGCAAAACAAACTCAGTTAATTCGCGGTGCTTAATTATGGAAGCAGATAGCTAGAAACAGAGAAATTTTATTTTTCCTATAGGCAAAAACGCAAACAAAAAATTTGACGCTATATGTCGAATTTTTATTTTTTTCGAATAAATGAAAAAAGGCCAAAATTGTATTTAAAAAAAAAAACCGCATGAAAATAAATTTTTAGATTATTTTCTTAGTCGGAAAAAAAACGCTAGAAAAAATCCACGCACCACGTTTTTAAATTTTTGCCGTTTTTGCGAAATTTTGTATGACGTATATTTACGGAGTCTAGGTACTGCTCAGTGCGGAAGTTAAATTTTTTCTCACAATCTATTCAGTGGAAAACAACTCCATTAAAAAAATGAACCATGTACTAACTTACAAGTGCAATACATTCTCACCCTCAGTGGGAAATTACTGGACATTGGAAAGTGCAATTGATACCCACTAAAAGTCAAATAAATTCCCGTGGTAAGCAGATTCTCGTGGAGTACTTTTCCTGCACAAATAAGACTATATGAAATAAAGGGTTCGACTGGGTCGCACGAACTTGCTCATGTGGCAAGTAACCTTCGTGTTAACGACTGGTAAATTCGTCAACTTTTCACCGTAGACAACAAAGCACTTATATAAAATTTTATCTACATAAATTAATGGTAGATACTAAAAAATGGAATCAAAAAAAAAACTTTTTCCGAAAAACGTGAGATCAAGTTGTATAGTGGTAGTATAGTATAGCCATCACTAAACGGTTCTTTAGCAAACAAAAAGCCATCTTATGTTAAATATCTAACTTAAATGAATCTAAATGAAAGCGTTTCAGCCGTTTTGAAGTTATGGCCAATTTTGTAAAAACCGTTAGCGCTAAATATCCCTGAAACCAGAAATGATGTTAATAGCGCTGCAAGTATAACGTTTACAAAGTTTTATCAAAATCGTTAGAGCCATTTTCGAGAAAATTTGGAAAAACTAAAATCGCTATGGAGGTACCTGGTTGTAGTCGGGCAAAAACAAAAAAAATTCAATTCGTCCTCTAGGGAATCCCCAAAAAGTACTACAACCTAAGCTTGAAGAAAATACGTACAACCAGGCTCTAGCTCGGTAAACAGACAACCGCACATCCGAACTTACGCACATCTGCACAGACAGACAGATGGACGCCATAACGAAACAAACTTTTTTAGGTTTATCTATCATAGTTGTGTCAGATTTGATTCAAACCTTGATTGAATTTGATTCAAACCTACTGGAACAAGTAAAAATTTACTTGAAATGCCGCACAAGTAGAATTCGAACCGCAGTCTTTGGGTTAACTAATCAGATTTTATGAAGAATTAGGTATGCACCGAAAAAAAACTAATCTTTAACATTTTCAACTTTAGGTAAACCCGAACGATTGTTTATGCGAAAATATTTTTAAACTAATGTTTCTTTACAGTTTTTTTTACAAAATCTCTGAATACATAATCAATTCCATACTTAACTTTTTCTAGCTGCATTTTATTCCAAATATTCTATTACGATTGTCATTTCGTAATGTTTTTCGACACCATGTAGAGATTGAATTATTATTACCGCATTCGAGTTTCACAAACTGACAAACTGGCCCTTGGATCAACTTTGTATTTTCAATGGAAAATCCCATCTAACTTAATTTCAACCAACATTGATTGAAGACAAATACAACTCTTTCCAACTTGGATTGAAGTAAACAACCGAACGAGAGTAACAACATAATTGACAGTCATTTTAAATTCCTTGAAAATTGACCAAACAAGAGAAGGGAATATATATAGCTTTTTGCATAAATAGCGGGTTCTGTTCCTATATATGTCAGGTGACAGATCTCATGGTCCAAACAAGGACAATCCATTTCACTTTGTGTATGTAAATGTGGATGAAGCCACAAACATTTACCCACACAATCTTTTTCAATATTGATACATAAGGATGTCACGAACGACAATGGTACCCGTTGTTCCCAGTTAATCTCTTAAATATGTTTATTTCCAGATACACATGTTTACAGTCGCTGCGTATGTGGTATTCGCATTCCATGAGTCGACGTGCTTTGCAGGTAAGTATTTTCCGCGGAAAATTTAAATTTTCTGTATGTTTATATCCTTTTTTGCTGTGTTATTATTTTCCAAAGTCGTCGTCGCCGCCACTGCCACCACCATTGCCCATCAATTTGTTTAATTTTCGTACATTGGAGTATATGCCTGGGTAAGCCAAGAGTTTTTATGCTAATTATTATCATCGTAGTTGGCAATAATGTATGGGCCAGCCAAACATGTTGGTTTGGGCATTGTTTTATTTTTTGTGGGTTGCCCCAGCTGATTTGCGAATCATCCCTAGGGACAAACTCAGTTGAATGACACGAGATTGCAGCAAGGAGAGGACCCAGAGAATACCGATATAAGTCGAACCTTCGTTGTCTGTCCGTGTCCATCCAACCAAATGATTACGACAACAATGATGAAGTTGATAATTTAACAAACGATAATAATTATTGCTTTCCGGCCACACGCAGAATTAATGGATGCAGCAATTTTTTTCCTCATGTCGTTGTTGTTGTTCTTGGATCAAATGGGATTGAGGTCATTAGCATTCACTATTTTTACTTTGCACTTTATGGCTAAGTGAACACAATCAGGATGGTATGGTTGAGATACAACGGCTTGTCATTGCATAACATGTTCATTAAAAAAAGAACTCAAAAAATATTTGTTGGTTTTCTTCTGCATTAATAATTAATATAATAAGTATTTTGTTTTTAATTTTGCATGTTTGTATGCATTAAGATTATTTAAAATATGAGCACAACTCAAAAGGATCTTTTAAAAATAATTATGACATATTTTACTGATTAATTTTCATATGACAAGGTTGAATTCAATTACTTTACATGTATATATTGTATATAGTACTTATAAGTTTGGATGACTATTGATTATGCTTGACCAAAAATTTTACGATTGAAAGTTATAAATAAATAATTAATAATTATTGAAATTCGATGTTTTATCACTTATTATATGTACCTCTATATAAAATTGTTGGTCAATGAGAATTATTGTTCTGAACATTGTGAATTTAAAGCAAATTAGTAAATATCGCAATCCAAAATTTAAAGTATCACTTTAAAACAATTGTCAACTATCAATTAACAACTATTGGTATTCAGAACTATAAGTCCCCTATTCAATCTCTTATTATTTCTTGTAACCGCAATCAAAGGCAAGTGTTTGCTCAATTAACTCAAAAACTTCAAACCAATATAATTAGAATTCTATCATTCATATAAAAAATTTCCAAAATAAAACCAAGTGAAACTTTTTAAAAAGCATAAATATTATATCTCTTGGCGCTAATGCGAAAGTATTGTGTTTGACACTATTTATTTTCACTGTAAATCGATATTTTCTACTAAACAACACGTTTTTCTTAAAGGTAAATCAACGACTACAAATTTAATCAAATTTGTTTCTTATATCTTGAACTCAAAAGAAAAAAAAAACGAAAGCCTTTGATAAAATCTCACATAAAATTATTTCATTTAAACTAAAAACATTTGGATTTCCCCCTGTTCAATGGATGGAATCGTACTTATCAGACCGTAAATATCTGGTGTTATTCAGGGGTGGAATCGGCTAAGGTGATTTTTGATAAGTGACAGTCAAAATCTACACTTTCTGTCTGCGTAATGTGATCATCACAGTGATAGCTAAAAACCAATCACAAAAATATTGTGATAGTCACCTTCTCATGAAATTGACGTTTCATTTATATTTTTGTTGCAATGTGACTAGATGTTACCACACGCATACAAAACATTATAAAATTTTCAACTTTTTTTCAATTTTAGTTACCAAATCAACAAAAACAATATTTCTTTTACCATATGAGTATACAACAATCGAAAATAAATGGTTTAAATTAGATTTATTGCATTTATTCACTAAAAAATTAACAATTTCAATGAATTTACTTGAAAATATGACTACGGCAACAATGTTTTTCACAAATGTCACTGACAAATTGAACGAAGTTGAATTGAGTTGAATTGGTGGATGTGATCACCTTACGCAGAAGGAAAAACCAATTTCATCACAAGTGGTGATCAAAAATGTGACAATCAACTATCATCTTACGCGATTCCACCCCAGCCAACCATTTCACCGCAAGATCTGGCGTTCCGTAAGTCAGTCATCTAGGACCTATTATTTTCATTTTGGCAATTAATGACGTCGAATTTGTAATTCAACATTCGGAAATATCAACGTATGCGGATGACATGAAAATCTTTAGAGTCATTTTGTAACCTAGCGATGCTTTACCTTTGCAAAACGATTTAAACAAGTTTCATGTTTGGTGTCAAAAAAACATTTTTAGAACTTAATGTTGCCAAATGTCAAGCAAGCACTTACTCCCGTTTGCGTATCCACCCACTAACGCGTGACTACTATATTAATGATAACCTTATTCTCAGAGTAACCACCATTCGGGATCTAGGAGTTATTTGTGATAGCGAGCTCAACTTCAGATCGCATTATGATAGCATAGTGGCAAGGGCTAAATCTGTTCTTTGATTTGTAAGAGCGTTGGTCGAAGGAATTTTCAGACCCTTTCGTTACGAAATCTCTTTACACAACCTTTGAACGCGACCATTACTTGATTATGCTAGCCAAGTGTGGTCGCCGTATCACCTTGTGCATATTCAGATAGAATTGAAGTAATTCAGAGTCGATTCCTCGGTTTTGCTCTTAGGGGTCTTCGTTACAACTTGCCTTCGTATCGTGATCGGTTACAGCTCATATTAGCTTACAATCCCTATAGTAGCTAATATCATCTTTGTGCATTAAATCATAACTGGTATTACGGATTCTTCTGCACTTCTTGAGGCAATGAGTTTAAACATCAACTCACATTTTCTGAGATCAATACCCCTTTTTTTTAATCAAGCTCCTCACAGAACTGATTATGGCAGGAATGAGCCCATTACCAGAATGTTAAAGCAAACAGCAATATTTTTGATTATGGTCACAGTAAAAACACACAAAAAAATCTTTTGTTTGGTAGATCTATCTATATCTATATAAAATTGTAAAATATTTCTAAAAGCATATTCATAATAAGAGAAACTGAAACTGCAACCTATACTTATTTTAAAAATTGCTTTCACATGCTTTTTTCATTACAATTTTTTTCTTTAATGTTACTTTTTATTCTTTTTGCTTTTTTTATATATTTTTTAACTGCATTAAGCAGATCCATTCTCTTAATTTCGGCGGTACCTGAGTGTCCCACAAAAATTTGTTATCGAACACAATAAATTACTTTAGTTCCTTAGAATAACATAAAATAAATAATTTAAATATGTGTCGATACAACTTGCAACCGAATTTGCCGTCGTGCTCGGTAAAAATGGACCCAAGCTGGTAAGGTATCTAAGGGGGAAGGAGGCGTGGGATAATTTAATTTAATTTAATTTAGTCCCATTTCATTCCAACTCGTGGGAGCGGTTTTTGAAAAAATCGATTTTTTTTAAATAATGTTCGAAAATATTTTTCGTAAAAAATCTGAGTATATGCAAGTTTTTTTTTTAAATTAATTTATTATACCTTAAAACTTAACTTCATAAAAATCCGTCAAAAGGTTTTTGAAAGATAAAATTCCCATTGAACTTTTGTTGATATAATGAACTAGTTCAGTACATATTTTTAAACTAAAATGAGTGCATCCAAATCCAATACCAGCCCGAACGATCCCTATATGGTGTAAGTAAGACATTGGCTTGATTCAAGTGCAGCTATTAGATTCATGTCTCACTTTTATGAATTGATATAGAACTATAGAAGGTTACTTTTTCTCAACTGCTAAATCATTAATTTGGTGTCGCCTATCTTTTCCTAGAATTCTATATTATATCGTCTGAACCAATGTGCCCAATCACCCATATAAAGTAATAAATATAAGCGCTCTATGACGCATACTTTTCTTCTTAAAAAAAAAAAAAAAAACAAATAAAAATAGTCCTATGGGGATGTACTACTTTCTAGATGCAGAAAGTTCAATTGATCATATTTTGTAGAAAAAATAAAATAAATGAAATGAGTAGCAGGGAGATCACTGGACCAAGAGATGTTTTCGGTTTAATTGTTTTAGGATTTATTTCTTGATGTGAGGTATTAAGGTTTGTTTTCAAGCTCAACTTGTTCCTAAGGGATCAAAAAGTTATCGATTCACATACAATAATCAAACTTAAATATCATTTTCTGTTAAACTAATATTTTTGACTTGAGACATGTTTGGCTAACTGCGTTAAGAATTTATGCGGTGAATTAAAAAACTTATACCAACATCAGTCTAATCGGAAATAATTCTTTGCTACATAATATTTTTACATTAAATACGAAATTAAAAAACTATTTCAGAATGGATGGGTACAAAAAATATGCTATCCTTAATATATATTCCAATTTACACAACAAGTTAGAAATATATTTAATCCAATTTTATTTTCAAATTTGTTTCTGATATAGCAGTCAAATAAAAATCCGATTTTTTTTTGTCATTGCATTCATATAAATGCAAACCCCCCGCTCCCTGATGGTATGTGCGCTATGAGTCAGGCAATAAAAAAGCTGTTG
The DNA here is from genome assembly GCA_951217065.1 of Baccha elongata. Classification (NCBI taxonomy): domain Eukaryota; kingdom Metazoa; phylum Arthropoda; class Insecta; order Diptera; family Syrphidae; genus Baccha; species Baccha elongata. The sequence continues at coordinate 103,646,214 of OX578272.1, read as the reverse complement.
GTAATAATGTTTGTTTATTTTTTTTTATTGTTTATTTGTGCAGGCCTTTTTATAATTTATTCTGACTTAAGAAAACATTGTTAAAAATGTATATCCATGATGTGTGATTACTGGGAATTCATGCAAAACTAGTTAAATATATTTGTGTGTTATAAGCAATATAAACAATAATATTATTTATAAAAACAAATTCATTGCAACATGACGTGTCATAATATTTGAATAAAAGTTTCAAACATTAACCAAAGTTGAGTATTCTATACCTATAATAAAATAGATGATTATTTTCTTTTTGTTGTAATGCATCATGTTATACATGAGGTTATACTTTGGCTTTAGCGAGAGATCTGTCCGTCTACTACGCAGTTACCTGTTAAATCGTTTCCAAAGAGTTGTTTATGATGGAAAAACCTCTGATTTTAAAGTTGTGTTAGCTGGGGTACCTCAGGGATCAATTTTAGGACCGATTTTATTTTGTCTGTTCATAAACGATCTTCCCAGTGTTTGTTCAAATGTTTCTTTCCACCTTTACGCGGACGATGCCCAGGTTTACTTGTCACGCCCAATTGGACTGATTGAGGATCTCATTGCCAGAATAAATGAGGATCTGTTGAAAATTTATAACTGGTCAATTTCCAATGGGCTGAGTCTTAATTCTGAAAAATCTCAAATGATTCTTATATCCAAGAAGCAATATGATACCAATGATTTACCAACCGTACTATTAAATAATAGAAAAATAATGTTTTATGACGTAGTTACGAACCTTGGTTTCAAGATAAATCGATCCCTCTCCGCAGTAGACCATACAAATTACGTGATTAGCCGAATTTATGCTGGCCTGCGAAAGCTTTGGTTATCTTCTAACTTTACCCCAGTAAACACAAAGCTAAGGCTTGTCAAAACCCTATTTGTTCCCATTTTCGACAACTTAACTACGGTGTACTGCAAACTTGACTCCCACTCTCAACACAAACTACTTGTTGCGTTTAACGATGCAATAAGATACGTTTATGGACTGCGTAGACACGATCATATATCGCATTACCACACGTTAGTACTCGGGTGCACTTTTCAACAGTTTCTTAACGTCAGATGTTGTCAATTTATGCACAGCCTTGTTAATAATAGATCTCCTGGATACCTCTTCGACAAAATTCAATTTGCCCAATCCGTAAGAACACAAAATATTATAATACCCTGTTTTACTTACTTAAACTCTTGCCGCCTCTTCTTCATTCATGCTACCAGACTTTGGAACTCGCTTCCCACTACAGTTAAACAGATAATTAGCGCAAGCAAATTCAAAAAATCTGCATTACAGTATTTGTAAAACTATACTCAACAACAACTATTTTCTTTTTTCCCTCTATTTCTTCGTTTTACTATTTATTATTTATTCTTCTCACTTTTATCTCCTACTCTTCAAACTTTCTTAATTTCTTTTGTAATCTTCTATTCACCTTTTGTATTTATTGTTATATTGTAAGTATATCTTTTGGTTTATATAATTTTTATCTGCCACGTAAAATGTACCAATTACTTGTACTATAAAAGACTACGTCTTATTTGTACTCACCTATACTTAAATAAATTGAATTGAATTGAATTGAATTGAATGTTTTTTTTTTTTAATTTTATTTGTTTTTTCAACAAAATTATAAAATAACGATAGAAAAACTATACAAGCTACCTAATTAACAAAATTAAATTAAATGCTTGTGCTCTTTACAGTGATGTGCAGTAAAATTAAGTCAATTCTTTTTTATTTCCTGCATTTAAAGTTTTAAGGTTTTAAGAAAAATATCAAGGTGCACAGTGAATGATAAACTAAAATATCGAAAGGAAACGTTTCTTAGAAAAGAAAGTTTCAAAAATTTTGGGAATTGAAAAAAAAAAAAAATGTGTCGATCACTTAAGCTGAAATAAAAATATAACCCAATAATAATTTGGCAATGGATGCAATCTCTTTGTGATCATAATTTTGAGAGCTTAGAAACCATATCAGTAAATATTTGAAATAACTTAAAGTAAGTATTTCAAATTGCTCTGGTACCACATTTTCCAAAAGGATTTGTTTTTCAAAAATCTTTATTAAGAACTTAAAATGGGTAGGTATATATGTATATATAAAACAACACTAACGCTCAAGTCGTCGAAATCTTTTTAAAAATATAATATCATCAACTGTAACACATCAAAAATAAATATTTCTTTTTTTTGGAAAAACATATACATATATGTGGTATTCTTTCTTGTAAATATTCCAAAATAAGATAAACAATTACTCGCACACGGTTTGATTTTAATAATTCGGTTTATTCAGAGATAGAACTGGTTAAAAAAAACTACGGGTGCAGTGACGACGCAACTCGACTTACTTTTTTTTGCTCTTTATGAAGAACTAAAACCTAAAACGAATTAGAATTCTTATTTTACGGGGCTAATCGGATATCTCATTATATTGTTTTTCTTTTTCTGTGTGCTTATTTAAAAAAACTTTACTTCCCAATTTTCTTTCAGAAATTATATATGCTCTTTATTTTTTCTTTTCTATCAGTGTAATGTCTTGTTTCAATTATCTTAATTTGTGCTTTCAATTTTATTCAAAAGCTGAAAATAAAGGATACATCGTAAAAATGGTTCGGATATATTGTCTTAACGTAGATTCGTACTAATTTTATGGAATAAACAAAATTCCTTTAAAATTAAAAATTAGAAACAAAATAGCTTTAAAAATTCAAAATGGCACAAGCAAATTTTTGTATACACAGCACTGTGTCTACATTGTTTAATATATGCATTATGCACTGCATGCACTCTGTTTTTTTTTTCGCCCTCACTAAAATAAAAAACAAGTCAAGAGTAAGAATTAGAGTGCTAAGCAATTTAATTAGATTTTATTAAATTAATTTAATGGTGCCATGTGTGTACGTATGTATATATACATAATAGAAAAAGGAATGGGTTTTAATGTTTGGTGATGGCAAGGACTGTGATGGTATTGGTGATTATGGCGGAAACTTTGGCATACGTTTGTGGTGATTTTAATAGAAAATTAAATTAAATTAATTCAATTTAAATTTTGTGTTATTTGCAGGAAGATTGCCAGATGTTTTCATTGTTGACATTGGTTGCTTTTGGTATTATTGGCACAATACTCGTTGCAATACAACATTATTTTGTTCAGGAGAAGAGTCTCAATATGCCAACTGTAGCTAGGATCTGGACAAGGGGATGGTTGCTTTTCTTTTTGTTTACGACGGTGAGTACTTAATTTTGTATTGAATTTCATTAAATTTGTTAAAACTTTAAGTTGGGGGTATTGATGGGAGGGATATATTGTCATTGGAAATATCTTTTTCTTAAATGATTGTGTTCCTAACGATTTTCAGGTCTCAATTTAGTAGTTCGTATTAATGGTAGATACACACATGTTTGTTTGAGTTGACTATGTGACGTATACGTAATATATTTTTTTTATTTTCTCCTTATTTGTTAAGCTCAATATTTGGCTATTTTAGATTTCAAACTCAGTTATTATTTCTGTAGTTTGTTTTTATTCCCTGAATGAAGATTAGTAAGTATCCAAGTCATGTCTTGCATGCTTCAAGTAAAGATACCTAATCCTAGCCTTAATGAGGAATGCAATGCCTCGTGGTTTTAGGGCCCAGTCAAGAAATGTGACTTATGCAGTTGAACTAAGAGTATCGAGTTCAGGTCCACATCAGAGTAACTGCGCATATAGTTTAAATAGGTATTCTTGCCATCAGGGATTAAATAAAGTATAAAAGTATATGTAAATTTTCGTTGATTATTTATCGACCACTGCTTCCAAGACGAACAAGTGGCTCAATTATAAGGATGTCATACAATAAAGAACCCTAACCACCGTATAAATGAACAATTACCCAAGATAGAGAACCAGTGGTAATGAATGCTTAGGCGTACGATTGAAAAGATTAACAGAAAAAATGTAGAGGCGGGCATGCTCCAACAAAGGTAGAAAAAGATCTTATGGAAACAACAGAAAGATGGTAAGTTAACATACAGTTCATGAAAAGATTAAAAAATCTTAAGGTCAAGAAAACTTTCGAAACTTTCGAAAAAAAAGCTAAGCTAAGTTCTTTAACGAACTTTAAAACAGCGCAAGTAAACAGTCGTGGTTCAGGAAATAGTAGATTTGTTCGAGCAGCATTTAAACAAACTGCTGCTGATGGGCAACTTGAACAGTGATTAGACCTAGTTCCAGCACCTAGAAGTAAGCTTATCCATGTATAAAAAAAAAGTCGCAGAATCTGAAAGCATAAAGCAGCAACACTCTTTTATTTTGAGATGATGTTTTGATAGTGTACATGCATCAAATAAAAAAAAAATATGGGTGGAAGGACTAGAATATAAGCTCCCAATTCACCATTTCCCAAAAAGGCGATTATAGGTATGGAAAGAACTGTCAAGGCATATCGACGATGGATTATAGACTTAGTCCTGAAAAAGACAAATGAATTTCAAGTCAAGTCAAGATCCATCATCTCCACATCGATTTACAAGCCGATTGAAGTTTTATGTCTATGTGGCGATAAAAACTCGGGATCTTTAAAATACAGTAGTATCACGTGACATTGGAGACTACCACATCTTGTATATGCAACTGTGTTTACCCATAACTATTCCAAATATACATATATGCATATGGCAAGCGTATAAACTTGAAGCCTCTGTCTTAAATAGATCCATCCTCATGCTTGGGTATGCAGACGAAATGTCACCAAATGTCCCGCTTTCCAGTGCTTTTAAGTTTTACTTTCCAATTGAAGACTAAGCGACACTTGTTAATCTAAAAGTAAAAGAAAGATAATTACCATTATGTCCCTGCTATCGATAACTAACTAGCACATTTTAACATACCTATTGTATACTAAAATGTCACTATATATAATGTTAGCTGTACCCTCGAAGAAGTATAAAGAAGTTTATCTGCATCGGAGTAAACATCAACTCCACGAATAACACCCTAGTAGAAAAATCCGATGAAGAATAAGCTACTTCTGTTTTGCGAAAAAAATTTAAGAAGAAATGGCAAATAAATTGCCAAAAAAAAAACGTCACCACTTTGGTCAAAATACATCGAATCTACAGTAGTTGATAATTACTGGAACAAGAGCAAAGAGAAAGCACCAAAAATTTTACAAAGCTCGCAATAATACTAAAGGGGTTTAAAACTTGAGGTGTGTAGAAGAATTTATGACCTGATAATCAAAATTAAAAAACATATGAACTGATTGTGCTAATAGTTTACTTTAACATTCCCTATTAGTTGGAACTTTTTTTGTGAATAGAAAGAAAGTTCAGCTTCAACCAGGAAAACAACTTTCAGAGAATTCCTCTTTAGTGTTATTGTATATACATCTTGAAATTTCAACAAAACTCGGAATGTTTCATTGAGGCACTGTATTTCTAATTCTTTTTCCTTCCTGCTTTATTGATTTCAAATTTTGTTCCTCTTACTTCCTTAGGAGGCCAATAGATACACACAGAGAATCAAATGAGATCATACACGATTCACTATAGCATCACATCTTATAAACTAACAAAATTATGATTGGACAAAATTATCTCCATTTATTTCAGTTTTCGGTTTACTTCATAAATGTCTACATGCTTGTACGAGGACAACTTGCACCTTGGTATAGGTAAGTATATCTTCGCCAATAACCATATCAATAATTATTTAATTTATCAACAATTGAATTCATAAAATACATTCTACCAGAAAAAAAAGATATAAGAACTCCTGCATCTTTCATCACACAGACAGAAATCAAATTATCTATAGTATCTATAATTTGTGGTTATACTGATTCTGATTCAGGTGTTTATTGTATGCACCCAAACCTAAAACCAATCAATTCCGAAGCCAATATTTACAATAAAATCTGACAAAACCTCAATCATGTCAGAGTCAGGATATAATTTAAGACAATCAGCGTATGTCAGCCAGAAATGCTTTTGATTGCAGGTTTTGCATGCTTGACATAAAATTTCTATAAACTGATTCAATGCTTTCGTAAGCAAAATTCTGGATTGCAAAGGCGCTTCTTCTTTGTAAAAGATGTTTCTTTGTTACTGCAATAATGAATTCATTCAAAAATATATAGATTGATGGTAGATATCAGTAGTTGTTGGAATTAGGAATCTTTTGTAATGAAAGAAGATTAAGCATATCAATGCTCATTTTATTAGCTTTTCAATGTTTGACTTTGACTTGTGATAATTGAAGAAAGGAATTGTCATATTTTACTTAAAGGTTGTTCAAAGTATTTATTCAGTAGATTTTTCGTTAAATACATAATGGAAAATAATTATGTTTACTCTTAAATCATAACCAGAACTCACTTTAACACCATTATTCATTATAAACCCAACACTTAAATAATTATTTCCTCTAAAAAGTTTGCACCAAATAATTGCTTTTCAATATCACAACACTATACACACACATATACCATATCCCAAAGGACAATAAATTAGAATTTAATTTCCACTGCAACATCCTTTTACCTGAGTTTACTTACCATAATTTACATCCGCAGATGGTGGCAGTCTGCGAGGGAAATAAAATTAATTTTGGAAAATCGAAAAACATTTCAACCATTGCGGAGATTGCAAAAGTCGGAATCGGAATCAGCATCAGCATCAGCAGGAGTAGCAGCAGGAGAAATGTCAACAAACTTACAAAATGCACAGGGGAATATGCCAATCGCAGACGAAGAGCAGGAGGTCACAATTGGTTCGGTATACCTGACTGCTTTTGGAGTAGATATAGAGGAAACGGGTGGTCGTCGAAATGCGTTGGTGCCCAGTTCAAGTGGGAGTGATGACGATACGTCGACAATGGAAATAAACAATCAGCAAGAACAGCAGGAACAACAGCAGCAGCCACATAATGAACAACTGGAAGGACAGCAACATGATAATAGTGATCAAGTTGTGACTTCTTCTACTAGTTATTGAACAGGTGCAATTGGAGGGGTGCGATTTTACGTATCTACATGAGAAAAATGCGGCAAATTGGATTTCTGTAGTCATTGGTATTTTTAAATGTTCGTGTTTTTTTTTTTTTTTTTTTGTGTGAGGTTCCGCATTGATTTCTAGATTATCTATTTTGTACAGAAATATATCGAAAAAAAAAACTTTATTTTTTAGTTGAATGGAAATTGTATTCGCTGTACCTACATCATATAAATGTGCTGTTGTTAGATAATTTTTGAATTAATTTTAAACAGACTCATCAAATAAGATAAAAAATCGTTAAAATCAATTCACCGACATAATAATAGGTTCCAAAATTGTCCAACTCGTCCATCTCGTTTGTATACCACAAAACGATTTAGCAAATTTTGTGAACCAAATAATTGTTGAGCAAGCATTACTCTTCTTGGCGTAATCTTCAAACGTTCTCATGATTTCGACAAATGTTGTATACTTCTAAAGACCTTTTTTCTGACTCACCATTTTGATGTGCTTGATTGGTGTCTTTAAGGTATTTTGTAATAAGCGAAGGAATAATCATGGTTCAAAGAAGTTGAAATTTTTAAATCACTGATTTGCAAAGCTATAATCTGTCAAAATCGGTGGTTTTAAAACTTAAACCACAATTGTACAACTGGCCCTTAGAAAACTTATAATTTGTCTGTATTTTGTTTTTATATTACAATAAGAATACAGAGAAAATTCGTGTTCAAAAAGCAGCTCTTGCTACTGAACTGAGAGAACTTCTTCACCATCTTATAGTTCAAACTGTTCAATAAATAGTTCATTTTAGAGATAACCATGAGCGGCGGACGTCCAAAACAAAATTCTATGGCGCAAAATTATAGTCAAGTTAGCTTCAAACTAAAGCAAATTTAGTTTGACACTATGTTGAAATTGCATGTAATTTCAGTTTAGTGTCAAGCTAAAATTGCTTAAGTTTCACGTTAACTTGAAATTTTGCGCCTTTGTGTTTTAGTTCAAGTTATAAGGTTCCATAGTTTATTAGTTCTAAAGTTCAATACGTCAACTCTTTAATAGTTCAATAGTCCGATATAGTTCAATAGTTCAAAAGTTCAATAATTCTGAAGTATTTTAATTTTTATTTTGTTTGTTAATCGTAAGATTATTACAGACCAGAGGCCTATTTCTCATCATAACTACATCAACTACGTTGTAGTACCCTGACATTGTGTAACATCATTTCTGTTTCACAATAACAATGTGGCGAAAGCATAAATTGTTCCAATATTTCAAGTAAACTTTATTCATATAGTAAACAATATCTACGTCGTTTTTTTTTAAACAGAAATGATGTTATAAAAATTATCAGTGTACTACAATTAACTTAGCTGATGAACTTAGTTGGTGAGAAATAGGCCCCATCACGTCCTATAGTCGTGCTCACTAAAATCTTACAACACCCGTAGTTTGAACAAGATTCAAACAATAGTGAACAAGGAAAGATACTTTTGCAGTACAAAATCTTATCTAGGTAATAAAAAACCTTAATATTTCACAAAAATCTATTGCGAAAGCCAATTAAACTGGTTGTTTAGTGATTTTTCCAGTTAGGTGCGTCTTACAGACAAAAATTACAGCATCTCACTAATTTAGTCGCCATCGTGGAATTTTAGTTATAGGATTCTATTTCCAGCTTTAACGTATAGTTTGTTTTTTTTTTTAATTTTGAACAAACTCACATCAAAAGAGCAAGTTCGTGAGACCTATACAGGGTGATTGGTATATAAGGTGCAACAAAAAGCTTGAGCGTGTAGGTGGAGTTAAGACAAGAAAAAAATCGTATGAGAGGGGGGTCTATTTCTCCCCGTTTAGGCGGGAGGGTCAATTTTTTAAAACATTCGACTAAAATCAGAAAAAAAAATATTTAAAACAACGGTGAATGATACAAAGCCTTGTTATATTTTTTTGGAAAGAAAACTTTTCTTTTATTTAACTTTTAAATAAAGTTGTTTAAGTGAACAGTTTTTAGAAAAATAATTTTCAAACTCAAAACTTTGAAAAAAAAACTAAAAAAAAAAATGTTGAACTAATTTTTTTCAAAATTTTATGTAATTAACTATTCTTTTTATTTTCAAAATTCAATGCTCTAATTAATTTTTAGTCAAAAACAGAAAACCCGATACCAAAATGTATCTTAGTTTTTGAGAAATTAAAAAAAAATTAAAAGTAAAACTAGTAAGTAAAGTAAAAAGTTAATTCGTGTTTTTTTATTATTTGATTAAAATCGGATGGTATGTAATAAAAAATAAAAAAGGAATAATTCTCTAATTAAAATTTGAGCAGGTCAAATTTGGGAAAACCAATAAAAAGTGTTTTTCTTGGAAAAAAAATACTTCTAGTTTTTCTTGATTTCTCAAAAACTAAGATACATTTTGGCATCCGGTTTTCTGTTTTTGCCTAAAAATTAATAAGTGCATTGAATTTTGAAAATAAAATAGTTAATTACATAAAATTTTGAAAAAAATTAGTTCAACATTTTTTTTTTAGTTTTTTTTTCAAAGTTTTGAGTTTGAAAATTAATTTTTTTAAAACTGTTCACTTAAACAACTTAATTTAAGAATTAAATAAAAAAAAAGTTTTCTGACTTTCCAAAAATATATAACAAGGCTTTGTTTCATTCACCGTTGTTTTTAAATAATTTTTTTTCTGATTTAAGTCAATGTTTTAGAAAATTGCCCCTCCCGCCTAAACGCGGGGAAAAAGACCCCACTCCCATACGATTTTTTTTTTGTCTTAATTCCACCTACACGCTCAAGCTTTTTGGTGCACCTTGTACCAATCACCCTGTATACTATGTGTATATTTCACATTTTATTTATGGAAATGTTAGCTGTTGTTCCTTCAATAGTTCAATTAAAATATTTCAGTGTTAATTGATTGAAGAATAGCACCAAGGTCTAAGAATATAAAGCTGTCCGATTGTTATCAAACAAAAATACCATTGATAACTTTGACCTTTCTGTGTTTACTCAAATCCTTTTGTATTGTGCGTTCCTATCGGCAAGTGGTAAAAATTTCTTTTTAGAATTATTTCTCATGACTTCGTTATAAAGCTGAACTCCCTCTCCCTCAGTATAATAGACATAGCTATATATAAAGACTAAAAATGACTTAAGGCGATCATTTGCGATAGTGATACATCGTCGTTGGTCACATATTAAGCAAAAGGCAATGCCACTTTAGCCACAAAACCATCAATCATGTTGTTTTTTTTTTTTTGCAAAATTTATTGACTACCTTTCGTGACTCCAAAGGCAAAGCGCAACATGTGACAAGGTTTTTCCTTATTGTGTTGTGTGCGGATAACACACAAAATGAAATGGGGATCTATTTCAATAAGGAACCAACCCCCAAAAGCCAAGCAGAAGCCATCATAAAGCCAGGGTGGGTCTATCCAGCACCAAAAGTATTTCTACCGAAATATGTTGCTGTCGAACTTTCAACTTGAATATTAAGTAATTTACCCAAAAAAACGATATGATTGATGACTTTGTTAAATGATGGAATTTATTAAATATAAGCTCACAGGGTGGTGAACTATGGTTGGACTGGTTGGTTGGCTCAAGGTAGATCTTAGGTAGTTATAGGAATCTTCTTTGTAACACAACAATGTACCCTTAAAAGAATATTTGAAATAAATTGTATAAGTAGTTAGGCATACTTCTTAGAGGTTGATTGTTCTGTGTCACAGATGTTTGTAAATTGTAGACTTGTTTTTTTCTTGGAGAATTTTATCACGTAATATTTTGGCTTTCCCTGCCTGATGTATATTAATCAAGAGGGAAATTCTAAGCTATTTTTTTTTATCTGCAAATTGAAATGTCAGAGACAGACGAAATGAACTTTGAAGTGAACCTATGGGTATTTATAATAGTGAAGTAGGCCCGAAATGTCCACATTAAACTTTTGTATATTTGTTAGTATATATTATTTTATATATTTTTTTAAATACATTTACAGAGTGCACAACAACTAACAATGTTGTTTTTACTTGCTTTCCTTTGATATTTTGATAACGCATATTTTTTTGTTTATTTAACTAAAATTAAACGAAATGATTTCATAAAATTTGCCCTCTCGGTGCGATCTATTTTGTGGCTTAAAATTGATTAAATTAATAACTTTGACCACGAAAGTCGGTCGGTAAGTATAACACGTCATTTAGCTGAAAGCGGGGACAGTTTATATCGTTTTTTATTGAACTCGCTTTTATTTCGAGTAAGCCTTTGTCCGTTGACCGCACACTTTCGTATCGCTATTTTTCTCGTAAGAAAGAAGAAGCAAGAACCAATTTACACACCTTGGCGCTGCAACCCAAAGACAGGCAAGGCAGCTACCGCGAGTTGCCACCCTCTTTTTTATGATCTACATCGGTGTAAAGACAAGGACAATTCCTACCATTCATTTATGAAGCCTCACTGATTACGAGTTCAGACCGCCAAGGTTACCGAATTTTACCGAATTTTCATCTTGGATGAAATACCATTCGCGTTAGAATCATCGTATAATGGACGGATTTTTTTTAAACTTCATGTGTAATACTTTTTGGTAATTTCCCAGAGGAAAGATTCGATTTTATTTTAGTCTGGATATCACGGGTACCGTCCGTCCGCGTCCGTCCTTGTCTTTATTCCGATGTAGAACATAAAACGGGTGGCAACTCGCGGTAGCTGCCTTTTGCTTGTCTGAACACCAAGGTGTTTAAATGGGTTCTTGCTTCGGCTTACCCGAAATAAAAGCGTGTTTAATAAAAAAAACGGTATAAATCGATACCGCTTTCAGCTAAATGATGTTACTTACAATTTTGTGGTCTAAATAATTAATTTAATCAATTTTAAAGGCCAAAAAATAATGAGTCACCGGTACGTGAACGACTCTAACGATATTTGATCAAATTTCGTGTCCTTTGTATTTGCGGAACCCTTTTAATATAGCTGCATTTCATGTTTGTAGCTAAAAATTTACATAAAGTAATTAAAAATTAAAATACAAAATTAAAAATTGTGAAAATCATTAAAAATTAAACTAATTTTAAAAATTAAACGAACTAAAAGTTATTTTTTTAATTTATTATAAAACTTATACCTAGCTATGCTTTCATATAAAAAGTTATATTGCATTGTATATATAAATTTCTGTAGTACAATCATGGAGCAGCGCCATCAAAAGAAAGTTGTGAAGCGCACATTTGGAGGTTCTTACATTTATTAAGTATCTATTCTGTTACCCTGACAATAGTCGTCAACAAAACAAATTAACAATATTTAATGTATTTTATTGGCTCTAAAATCCATATTTCCTTGACAAGAGTCGTAAACAAAACAAAAATTATGTATGTTTACGACTGTTGTTAGGGAAACAGAATAGACACCTAGTAAATGCACGAACCTAAAAATGTGTTATTCACAAGTTTCTTAAGATGGCCAGGCGGTGATTGTTAAGCATGAAAATAGTATAGAAATGTATATACAATGTATATTGTCAACAATACAAGTAGCATTATATACAGTGTGAGTGTTGAAAAATATCTTCCTTAATAAAAAGGCTTGGGTAAGGCCTTTCTACAACGTCCAACGCAAGCTATTAGCAAAGGCGTCATTAAAATGCTTGGGTAAGGCCCTTTTAGAACATCCAAGACAAGCTATTAGGTATAAGCTGTCATTAAATGGCTTGTATAGAGCCGTTTTATAACATCCAAGGCAAGCTATTGGCATTAGCTGTCACAGAATGGCTGGCAGAGGCAAGCCAATTCTATTTCATGAAAAGCTTTTTGCTGAAATAGTACCTGCCACCAAAAGTCTTATATAGCTTGCTCAATGTGCGCCAAAATAACTTGTATAAAGCCTTTTACTATTTCTAAAATGCCTAAAAATAGCTTGTGTTGAACCTAATACAAGTTGAATTGCTAGTTGGGTTATGTTGAAAACAAATTTCGTAATTTTCCGTTGTTCTATATCATTCAGGTCCTTTTAAAAAATATTTTCTCATCCTCTCTACTATCAATTAAAAACATGGCTGATTCCATTCTGACATTTTTGTTTTTTAGTTTATTTTAGATGACTAATAAGCAATATATCTCGAAAATTATACTGATATATGAAACATTGTTTATGTACTTACCTTTTTAAATAGCTTGTTGACAAATGGTCCCCAAAAATTTTTTTATCACCATTGATTGTAGTAATTTTTATTTTGTTATATAATTTTGTTTATATTATACGCTGTTGACATGTTGACAAAATGTCAAATTAACCTGATAATTTATACATTCCATCCACATATATAAACACTCTATTCTGAAGTTTGAGGTTATTATTTCAGTACGTTTCAGTATAAAGAACTTACATCATATTAATATGTAATCTAGCTTTAAAAAGGTTTTCATTTCATTTCAGTGTCTTTTTTTCCAGAACCTAATGAAACCTATGGTTAAAAACAAAAAACACATCAAGTATTCAGTTTTAAAACAATATCCTGCGGGGTGTTTTCGTTTTTTTTTCCATATTGTTTGTAGCTATTGTTTTCTTTGGCTTTGAGTTGTTAACATCATGCTGCATTTGGATTTATTTTTGCCCAAGTGGTTTTTTGAACTTCAAAGGATACCGTATTTTTATACAAACAATAGTAAGAGCGTTGTAATGTAATTAACGATTCCGTAGTTTATCAGGAAAATAAATTTTTATAGAGATTTTATTATTAATTGCTTTAATCATTTTGCGAAAAATTTTTTTGTATTTTTAAAAAGTCAGATTTATAAGAAAACTTTTACATGACTGATTAGTCTTTTTTGATGAACGAAAAGATTATTATTTAAGCACTATGGTGGACGCTTCTTAAAAAGAACGAAAACACAGACACCACCATTCAAACAGGACAGAAATTCTTTTTTTGTAGATTTTTTAGAAATAATCTTTATACCACTCAAATGTGAAAGTAAGGAAGTATACAATGAAGAGGAAACTAGATAAATCTGCAGCATCAAATTCGAGCTTATCTCGTTCAGACGTCATAGAAGTCAGAAGAAAATAGCATTTTTCCTGCATAATTTTCCAAACTGTTCGTTTGTGGCATTTGGCTGATGCTGGCAAAAAGGAGCAATTTACCTTACTAAAATTTTTGTAGTTTAAAAATTAATAAAGGACCTATAAACCTTCAAAAAATATACTTATTTGATTACAAAAAAAAATATTTTATTTCGTATGCATTACGTTTTTATTTGATTCCAAGTAAATACTGAATACTGGGTTATTCCAGCAGAATAACCGCCATTCCTACCTACCAATTACTGAATCCCTTCAACGAAAATAATGCGTTCTGTTCGCAAGAAAAGTTTTGAGACAAGTGAGTCTTGTAATTTAGTTTGTCCTTCTGCCTCCTCTGTGATGTCATGTTACAGCCTAAAAACAATGGCTAATTTTTTAAATAGTCACGTTTAATTTTAATTATTTTATAACCTTATTCGCTTTAAACTTGTTCTGTGATTGAACAAATAAATAAATGAATTAATAAATAAATTAATAAATAAATAAACAAACAAATAAATAAATAACTAAACAAATTTATAAATAAATACATAAATGTATAAATAAAGTAATTTAATAAAAAAAAAACAAATAAATAAATGAAAGAATAAAAAATAAATTAATAAATAAATAAATAAACAAAAAAATACAAAAATAAATAAATACATAAATAAATTAGTAAATAAATAGTCTAAGAGCACTTGTGGTGGGTGTGGCCACCACGCACTTCCGATTTATTTATCATAGGTGCTGGGAGAGATGATAATAAGGCTAATTATTTTCGTTATCAAATGACGTAAGTATTATTGTCGCTGGCTCTCCGTCTAAAACAAATAAATACATAAAGCTTAACAATTTTTTTCAAGTAACATTTTAAGATACAAGTTAACAAGTACCTACACAAATCTCTTTGAATAGTTTTTTTTAATTTTATATTTATATGTACTTAAATATCTAATGCATTACTTAATTTAGCAAAGATGTGTCTTAGTAAAATTTGCTTGACTCTTTAAAACAAATAAAATGAGACATCAATAATGAAAACCCGATAATTAGGTTCAGAGACATCTTCAAACAAAGAAATGCAATTTTTATATATGGCGGCAATACAACCATTTTTTGGACCATGTGACCCAAATGTGTATAAGTACTAATATCGGTGTTTAACGAGGCTCCATATGACACAAATGAAGGGACATTCCTTTTTATATTTTGTAGCAACAAAGAGTACTTAAATACTTACATCCTTGTCCCCCAACCTTTCCACTCGACAGTATATGAAGCCTGTCTGTCCAACTGTCACTGTGACATTCCGAGGAACATCGAAATCAAAATATGGCAGGATACTTGAAGGAGACGGTGTTGTTGATGTCGTTGTCATAGTTGTTGAATACGAACTTAATGATTCTGAAATTGGAGAATAAAAAAAAAAAAGATTATTAAATGCATCCAAAACATGATATAACTTTTAAAATAAAATATAGTTATGATTTTTTAAAAAAGCTGGTTTGTTTCTCTCCAAATTTATAATACATCGAACTTATTATTTTTAAGAACAAGAAAAACACAACAAAATAAAGAAGATTTACATTTTAAATCTCAATGCAAACAAAATGTACTTAAATTCTGCCAACCAAAGCGGATCACCTTTTTACGCAGAGAAAGAAATTCAATTTTTTTTTTCTCGAAAAAGGAAACAAAAATTTCATCGAAAGAATGGAAAAGTTTTATTCGTACTGAAATAAAGGACCAGAACCATAAATTGCTAGAAGCAAAGAAGAACCCTTTGTAAAGTATAAAATAATAATTGAAATACAATCTCAGAAAAGGAATCGAAATGTTTTCAATATTTTTTCATGGATTTTATTTTTGTTCTTGTTGTTTTTATTTTGAGTTTGAAAACATAAATAAAGTTTTAAACCGAATAAAAGCAAAATTCAAGTCAAAACTTTTGATGTTGAGGGGGTTTGGATATGGAGATGGTATATAGAGTGTAGGGAGAGTAACTCTGTATATTTGAAAAAGGGCTTATGAGGACCTACTGTACAGTACACATATTCAGAAGTGTTATCTTTGTTGAGCACTCAATGGAACTTAATACAATTATTATTATTATTATTATTTATGTGAATGTAATCCCTCTGCCAGTAGAATTTTTGTTTCAATCTTTTGTTACATGAATTCTAGCACAACAATCAGAAAAAAAAAACACTACCTATACTACCTATAATATAACAAACAATTTAATTTTAAATGAAAAATATGGTTTGTAAAGAGTATCTAGTGAACAAATTTAAAAATCAACAAATGAAAACCACTACAACGTTCACATATTTCATTAAAATAAAATCTAGTTTGACATTTTTACTTTTTTATTTTAAATTAAATATTAATTTAAACCCGTATATTATTCTACTTAACACACTTTCCACCGGTATCTTAAATTTGTTGAGAGAAAAGCGTTGGTCAAGGCCGAAATTGATATTTTCTTGAAAGATTGGTTTAGGATTATGTAAGTCCGAGTAAACATTCGCATCAGCTGATTAATGTATACGGAAAAATAACGCGCAACTTTTTTACTGTAACTCTATAGTTATGAGTGGTTTGGTCTCGACTTGCTGACACCTTGTTTCCTTTTTGACACAGCTGCAGTTTTCATTTTTTCCGACGATTTTGACGGCTTCGATGAGCAGAATTCTTCTTCTGGCAATGGAATATTTTCCGATCGGTCCCAGAAGATATGGCTCTACATTTGTACGATGGTTAAGTCGTCAAGAAAAGATGATTGGCAATTCATCAAATATCGCATTTGTTAAAAGGTATCCGTTCGGAAAACCGGATCTCAACTATTCACCGATTTGCACGAAATCACAGAATTATCAATCGAGGAAAAAATCAATTTTCTTTTTTTTTTCATTAAAAAAAATGCTGTTTTATTGTCCCTATTGTCCCCATAACAGGTAGAACCCATGGGCTGCGGGCAGGCCAAGGCAAAAATATTGACAGGTCAGTTTTCAGAAGTTATCAATGAAAATAATATTAATCCAGGGTTATTCCAATACTATTTAATTTTATTACGTTCTCATAAAACTCCAATTAAAAAAAAAGTAAAAAAACTAAGATTAATGCTAAATAAATAAATAAATTGCTTCGTTACAATAAAAATAAATGTTTTTCTTAGAAAAAGGTGGTTTTGGTTTTTTTTTAATTTCTTGAGAACGACATAAGATTTTTGCATCCGGTTTTCTTATTTAGACTTAAAATTAATAACAGCATTGAATTTTGAAATTAAAATTAGCACTTAATTACGTAAAATTTTGAAAAAAATGAATTTGAAATTTTTTTTTCAATTTTTTTTTTTCAAAATTTTGACTTTGAAAATTAATATTTCAAAAACTATTTCTTAGAATAGATTTATTTAAACACAGAATGAAAGAAAAAGTTATTGGCTTTTCAAAAACGTATCGCACAGCATTGTGAAAGAAGCCGTTGATTTTAAATAATTTTTTTCCCATTTTAAGTCAGTTTTTTCGAAAATTGCCCCTCCCGGCTAAACGGAGGGGAATAGACCCCCCCTCCCATACGATTTTTTTCTTGTCTCAACGCAACCTACACGCCCTAGCATTTTGTCGCATTGCTCATGACTCACCCTGTATATTATATTTTTGCCAAAGCAACACACAATTCAAAAAACATAAATAAATATAAAAATTATAAAATAAAAAATATTTCTAACGCGGCGTCAAAATCATAATTTGTAATTAATAAAAACGCTTTTATATTACCGCCGTTAAAAGCGCGCTTTACGTAACATGCGGGATAAGTATCGCTGCATATTATAAAGCGGCATTGGAACGCTGCGTTGAAACGCGCTCTGTTTGACGAGGTCTTTAGACTTATTTATTTTCTTCCTACATATGTACATACATATGTGGCACTATAGGGTGTTTTTAATATTAGTGTAATGAACCTATCAGAAACTGCTGAAACCGATCATTGACAGACAAAAAGCTAAACCGTAGATGGCGCTGGGGACCTGGCTGGACCGATTATAATGGAAAATTCTTTTTTATGAACCGATCAGAAACTGATGGACCGATTTTGACGGAATTTTCACCGACAGTTTGCTGATGGTTTAAGGACTGACCTTAACAATTCCAATAAGCCAATATAGATGGTGTATTTGATACTTTTCGGGATTTCCATTTTCATCTTTTTCCTATTGCTCTGCGTTTTTTTATTCTAGACAAAAGTTGTTTAAAAATTCAAATTTCAGAAGAGATTCTCGACTCCAAAATGTCTTAACAATTATTTATTGAGACAACCGAAAAACCTATTTCCATTGTCATTATTCAAAAAACTGGCAAGCAAATAACAAAGTTTAAATAAACTCATTCTTAATAGTCACATACCAAATCCTTCGTCTCATTCTATCGTCCTTTTTGTGATAAGCTTGATTGTTACTTATACTTCTTTCTATACAATCGATTTTACTATTGATATAGAAGAACAATAAATAATCATCAATAAAAAATAGCAGAAGAGTCTAAAAGTAATTGAGGTGCTTTTTGCCTACGCAATATTTAATGCATGGTTCATTGAAAACCCACAAATCTCAGAGAGATTTTTTGAAATTCAATTGTCCTGCTTCGTTGATTTCTATCAATTATTCTGATGTTGGACTAGTTGTGATTTGGAAGGATAAGAATTATACAATACAAATTCACTTGACTTTTCTATCTTTGGTTGAGGCTGGGTAAAGACTCTATAAGAACAACAAAGTGCTTAACCTTCTTTAGATATTCTAACAACGTAAATATCTTTTATTCGCACGGAATGATTTCAAACGGATATAAATACTTTAAGAATAACAAAATTATAATACACTACTAAATCATTAGCTTGTACCTATCATTTTTGTAGGACATGCTGTCTGATTTTCCAAAAATACATTTTAAATACCCACTCAATTTTGTGTGTTTAACTGAGTTATATAAATAAAATTTATAATCGGCTTGTGGGCATTTCGCCCATGAGTGATTTAAATCGAAAGTTGTAAAAAGGTCTCGAATTAAATACCAATCACATTCTCTTTTTTTTTATTAAAAATTCCATTCAGCTTTACAAATTTAATATTGAAAAAAGATCTCGATTTAAAAAAGAGCACATAATTAAGAAAAAAATCGAATCCAAGAGATAACATTTTATATTTATTAATTTTTTAAAGGTTAAATCGAGGGGTGTGTCACGAGCCAGTTTAGCGGGTTCATTGATTGCAATATTGCAAATACCTTCAGATTATTTCACGTGATTTCAAGCAGTTTTTGAATTGATTTAATAATTTTGTGATTGCATTTAATTTTAAATAAATTTAATTATTTCAAATTATTGCAAATTATTTCGAGTCATTTTGTAATATTGCAATTATGAAATTAATTTAAAATTATGCATCATGCATTTTTATTGCAGGATTGCAAAGTACATAGTTATTTCAAATATTTTTAATTACTGCAAAAAATCATTCCAAACCGATTAATATGAATTTTATAATATTCCAATTTGTTGCACCATATTTCAACAAGTTTTCAAATGATTGCAAATAAAAGTGGTCAGGTGATTTCATTCATGATAAACCCACCCGGGTTTAGTTACAAAACAAAAATTTGTTTTGCAATACGTTATTTTGCGTTATTCTTATTCACTAATCATTTAACTAATGAAATGACACCTTTTGTGTTCATTTGTCTTGCAGACTTTACATACCTAAGTTAAATTAAAATTGAATTAATTAATTTGTTAGGCTTAATATTATTTAACTTTAAGTTATAATTATTTTTTGCGTTTTATTAATATTTGGTAAATCGAAAAACATTTAGAGCTAAATAAAATTAAGCGTCATAATAAAAATCAAAAATAACGACTTGCGGAATAATGATAATATGCGAAGTTAAAATTGGCGAAACGAAAAACACGAAATAATATTTTGTAAAAGAATATGTCTTCGATTTTTTGAAACGAGGTAATAGGAGAGGAACTAGTAAGGTAGAGATAGCTAGGCTCAAAGAGGAAATGGGATTGCTTGAAGATCTGCTAATATCTTTATGTAAATAAAAGAAATTGAAGTAGAAGTCTGACCAAGATACTTTGAATTGAAGTATATTTTTATAGACGGCTAGTTAAAAGAAAAAGTTGTTAGTTAGCTAGTTCGAAACGAAAAGGTTCGAGAGGGGTACAGTCTAGTAGAAGAGAAGAAAAAGAAAGTGGATGGAATGTCTGTATGTGGCATGCTAGCGTCGCACGGCTCAGCTCGACGGTTATAGGGGGGGGGGGGTTTCTTGCAACCGAGACATGATCTCACCTGTTTGGAAATAAAAATTGAATAAAAAAAACTGATATATTTTAGATATAAAAATTGAATAAACAAAAACTAGACAAAACATCAGTCTTAGAAGATATGTTTTTTTAATTTTAATTTTTTCAAAAACATTTAAGCATTTAGTTTTTGACTTAAAATTTAATAGAGAATTGAATTTTTAAAACAAAAATAGTACTTAATTTCATAAATTAAAAAAAAAAAAAAAATTAGTTTAAATACTTTTTTTTTTATTTTTTTGTTCCAAAATTTTGAGTTTGAAAATTATTCCCTAGAATAACTTTATTTAGAAATAAAAAAAAACGTTTTCTGGCTTTTCAAAAATGTATAGCAAGCACTGTATAGATACGATATTATTACCTTTATTTTTAAATATTTTTACTTGCGGTTATAGGTACTATAAGGCAAGTAACCTACAATATAAAAGTAACCGATAATTCTATTTGAAAAAAAAAAAAATAGGATCAATTTTGATAAAATTTTATGTGAGTGATTTTTTAGCAGTATTTATGTCTTTCGTCTGAAATTTTTTTCAGAATCAGCTTATTAAAGGTACCTGCCCAGCCATAATATTAGAACCGTTTTTTATTACTCCGACTATCTTCTGAACGGCAAAACCGATTTGAACGAAATTTAATATTCGAAAACAACTGCTAAACTGAAATTCAATAGCAAGACAATTTTTGAAAAAGTTTTTTTTTTAAAAAACCGATAATTCCAATTTTCTCAAAAAAAAAAAAAAAAATAAATATTGATCGTATTTTTTATTTTACCAATGGTAATTTCTCTCGTTTGAATTTTTTTTTCAGATTCATATTATTAACGGTACCTGCAATAGAACCGATTTTTTATTACTCCGACACCTTCTGAACGGCAAGACTGATTTTAAAGAAATTTAATATTCGAAAATAACTATACAAAGCTGAAATAAAATTGCAAAACAATTTTTGAAAAAAGTATTTTTTGAAAAAGTTTTTTTTTGTGGCAAAAACCGATAATTCCATTTTTTCGAAAAACTACGATCAATTTCGATAAAATTTTATGTGAGTAGTTTGCTACCAATGGTGATGTCTTTCATCTGAAATTTTTTTTTTAGAATCAGCTTATTAACGGTACCTTCCATAGAACCGTTTTTTATTACTTCGACTATCTTTTGAACGGCTGCACTGATTTTAACGAAATTTTATATTCTTACAGGGCGTCTTATATTGATCAACTCTGCATTCAATCATTTTGGAAAAAAGTTTGATCTTTAATAAAATTTTATGTGAGTGCTTTGTTGTTGACAGTGAAAAGTTGACGAATTTCCTAGTCATTAACAGGAAGGTTACTTGCCCCAAGAGCAAGTTTGTGCCACACAGTCGTGCCCTTTATTTGTTCTGTTTTAAGACAATTTTTAGAAAATCACCCGACTTAAATAATACCAACCCAAATTGGCAGATTTCCTTTCTTAGAAAACATGAACGTTTTCGAAATATTGTTGAAAAAAAAAGATGTAGCTCAGAAAATTGTTTACAAAAAATTTCTTGATACTATTGGAGGTAAAATTGCGATTCTGTGAAAAACACATTTTTCACAAGAACCCAATGATGTGCCGTTCTAATAGTTTAAATACTATCGTACCATAAATCCAATTTCAAGAAAAAAGTTAAATAGTTAAAAATCTGTTTTTTTTTCAACAAAACAGCACTTTTTTTATTTCTTAATCTATTAGTCTAAATCCCACAAATAAAATAAAATGCATGACTTGGTCGCACGAACTTGCCCTTGTAGACAACTATGCGATTAAAAAAAGCTTAGGTCGTATTTTAATGTTTATATATAAACAAAATTTAAATGCCACATTGTGTTGAATTTAATTTATGTCGTTTTTAATTTATGGTCAAATTCGTTTAAAATCGTAAGTCATAATCTCGAAATACGGTTCGTTTTAACAGCACTGCACGTTCACTACAAACTTTCATCAAAAGCGTAAAAGCTGTTTTCGAGAAAATTTAGAAAAATTAAAACCGTTGCATGGAAATTACTCGTTAGTTTGTTAAACTATCCAAAAACAGCTTCTACGATTTTGATAAAACTTTGTGAACATTGTAGTACTGTTAACATAACTGCATTTCAGAGTTTATGCTAAAAACGCACATAACGGATATTTGGCGGCTGACGATTTTTTTACAAATTTGTTTATAAATTGATAACCGCCGAACGGATGGCATTTAAATTTTTTTTTTGCTTAACGTCATAAAAACCATATTACGATGCGATGATACATAATTTTATAAAATGAATCTTTCGTAGACTTATAGTTTTCATCAACAGCCGAATCGTGTCTCCCAGTTTTTTAGTAAAATATCATCTTATTAGGGTGATTAATCTCTAGTTAAACTTTTATGGAAACATGTTTTTCAGTCAGTTTGAAATACCGAGTTGACTTGGACTTCGGTGTTGCCAACTACCTGTATTTTTTTATGATTCACAGACTGTAAGTTCTTCTGTATAGAATTTACAGAAATTTGCAAGCCTTATTGATTAATGGGAAATGTTAGCATTCAATCTTTCTTACTTCATATTTTAACATCAAAATAGTTTTATTTGCTCAATTAATGAAAACTTATACGTTCTGTGGAAGAAGTTTCAAGTTAATATTCCAATGGTTAATATTATTGGTTCATTTTATTTCCTGTTAACTTTAAGTGAACTTCAAATATTTAATCATCTCTCTTAAACAACTGCTGCGTGAAAGTCCATTTTGTGGTTTATACAGAAATTTTAACAAAATTTGGTTAAGCCAAACCACATTGATGCGCGCCCTGTGCGTCATCTTCGCCTCCGGAAATAAAAGTTGGGCAAACTTTTTTTTCTTTCAAAATTACACGTTCAAAGTAAATTGCTAAGAGCCCACTTCCTTTCATTTGCGTTCATCAAAAAATAGATCCCTTGGCGTGTGTTATATTTCACAGAGAATTCTCTCTCGAAGGACCAAACACAAGGATATTAAAATATATATTTTCTATATATTTTCACACAGATTGCGGTAGCGGATGTGTTGGGAAGAAGGGGCAATTCAATTTTGGGGGTCATAAATCACCGAGAGATATTACAAGGACTAATCCGAATAAATGTTTGATAACATAATATTATTATTATGAAAACACACAAGTGCTCTTCCAGGACATTGTTGGCAAGATGTTCTTGTTTATGTGGTTCAAGGACTATGATAATGCAAAAGACAGGAACATAAATGACAGATACAACATTTCACAAGAAACGGACGTCGTCACAAAGTGTGAACAAGTAAAACAGATTCAAATAAATGCGTCATTTAATTTATTCCATAAGCGGAACACAAATGCAGACAGGATGAGGGAGGAATATGCGTCAGAATAATGAAAACACAGTTAGCAAGCAATAGAAAATCCCAGAGTTCATTTCGAATGAAATTGAAAAGGCGTATATAGTGATGGCATTATAAGGGCGCAAGGAAATTGAAAATATGCTTACTAATGAGGGCTTTAAATTACAATTTTATTCAATGGAAAAATATTGAATGGCATTTTGTAGACACGTTTCTGAAGATCCGATTTCAAGTTTTCTTAATTGACAACAAGACAGGATGACTCTTTTGTATATGATTATATCAGTATAACCACACCAATTTCTGATCCTATAGTTTAAAACAGATTTTTTTGGTTTTGGAAAAACTTTAAAAAAAAAATATAATTGTAACATAGGTACCTCCTATATTACGATTTAAGTTTTTTCAAATTTTGTTCAAAAACGGATGGGAAAAACAATTGACATAATGGTGATCTGAGTTCTCGCGGAAAAACATATACCAATATTTGTATTCCCTGTGGCAATGACTCTATACTGATCCATTTTGTGACTTTTTCTGAGTCACAAAATGGATGCAACTTGGGAATTGTTAATGTTAATACTACATCAATCAGTTCTAAGTCAAAAAGCTGATGAGATATTCACCCTCAATGTGTCTCACAAATTCCAATAGGTGATTAACATAATATGAAAACAGAACTGCTGAAACAAGTAGGTTAGTTCAAGACGAGAAAAAAATTGTGTGAGAGGGTGGTCTTTTTAGCCAGGAAGGGTAAATTACTAAAAGATTGACAAAGCAAAAAAAAAAATATAAAAAGTAATTAATAGATAATTAAATAAGTTATATTTTAATCATAAATTTAAATTTAAATAATTTAATACAGTAAAAATTAAAACTTGATTTTTTATATAATCTAAACAACAACTTGGAGACTTTAAATGAACAATTAATAAAAAATAACGTTTTTAAAAAAGCCAGAAATCTCATATTTTCTTTAATTTCTAAATAAAGTTATTTTATTCAATGATTTCTGAAAAACTAATTTTCACAGTAAACAATTTGTAAAACAAAATAATAAAATTAATTTATTTTAAAATATCACGTAACTAAGTATATTTTTGTTTTCGAAAATTGAATGTTTTTATTAGTTTTTTTGTAAAAAAAAAACCAGATGCTCAAAATTCCTGTACTTGTTTAGAAGTTTAAAAATAACAAAAGCCACCTCTTCTATGAAAAAGAATTTTACTATGTTTTTTTCTTATAGAAGGGGTGGATTTTGTTATTTTTAATTTTCTCAAAAACTGCTATACATATGAGCATCAGGTTTTCTGTTTTGAACTAAAAACTTATAAGTGCATTGAATTTAGAAAAAAACGACTTAATTACGTAATTACTTAATTTAAATATTACTTTATATTTTTTTTTTTGCAAAATTTTGAGTCTGAAAATTAATCTTCAAAAAACATACACTAAAACAACTTTATTTAAAATAAAATGAAATAAGAGATTTCTGGCTTTTCAAAAAGGTATAGAAGGCAACTGTAAGTGCTAAAAAAAGACTATAGCCCAAATTGGCGGATAGTCCTTTTTCAAAAATTGATTTAAAATAGAAAACGCAATATATTAAAAAATAACGGTAAAACTAACAAAGAACTCCTATACCTTATTAAAAAATCAAAAACCTCTTTTTGTATTTTGTCTTTAAATTTAAAATAAATTTTCAAAGTCAAAATTAAAAAAAAAAAAAAAAATTAAAAAAATTACACTAAGAATTCGGATGAATAAGACAACAAAACAACCTGTGGACACCAACACTATTTTTGGCTGGAGTTATAGCTATTTCATCATGGACGCCATGTTAAAATAAAATGTTTAACTAATAGTAATCAAAATATTACATATGTATTTAAGAATTATTTTCGTTTTAAAAGTACAATTATTCTCTAATTAACTCCATGTATTCATGTACCTACTTTAGAAAAAAAACTAAAATGATGAAAAAGCAATTTTTATGACACTATAAAATCATTATTTGATTCCGTATTACAATCGGATATCCTTTTGCTGGTTATTTGAAAAACCCACGAAGGGCAAAAGTTTATATGCTTTTTGCCAAAAATATATTCAATCGTGTATGGGTAATGTATAACAAAGAGTTTTTCCGTACCCAAAATGGAACCAGCATTCTCGCAAACGAATAAATTTTTTGAGTATTTTTTTGGTTTCAGCAAACAAATTATTGTTGTCTCGTTTTGAAAGCTGAAACCGTTCGTACAGCTGCATTATTTACGGTGTCTTGATTTCAAATTTGTTTTTATTATAATGGTATTAAAAACGACTTAAATCACAATAACAGTTGTATTTGTATAATAATAATTTTTTAATTATATACGTAAGATCTAATATCAAATTAAAATATTGATCAGTAAGCAGGCTTGCAAACTATAGGTACCCAAAGCTTTTATTTTCAAATCATTTTGTTAGTGACTTGAAAATTGGCACATAGTTTGTGTCTGTTTTTTGTTTCATTCTAAATAATATTAACAACCAACTTGACCCATTAAAACATGTTGTACAAAGGAATCTAAATTTTATTATAACTTTTATTATTTTCCTTTAGTTGAAAATAAAATACAGACAACGTCTGTACGATGTGAATGTGTTCACAAAGTTCATATCTTATAGTGAAACAAAATGCAAACTTCTAATAGGAAAATGTTTTAAATATATTTTTAGTGCCTCACAAAAAAAATAAAAAATTACAAAATAATCTTTACCACTAATGCTGAAGTTAAGGATCATAAAATGTTTTATATACTATATGCTATACCTACATATGAAAATAACATTGTACGCATTAAATATAAATAAAACTTCCAGACAAGGTAATTAAAACAAATTGAAACTAAGCTACACAAATATACCTACACTACCCAAACCCCAACTTACCTATAACTATATACATAATGTGATGCAAGAGGTTTTCAAACTCATTCATGTTGATTCGAAATTATACACATTAAGTGTGTTTTTGCAGACAATGTGTCTGTTTCATAAAAAATAATTTGTATTTGCTTTGAAAAAATGTTTTATACTTTACTGTGTTTTTCGTTGGTTTTAAATATATTTGATGAAATTTTCTTAAATTTTTATTTTTCTTAAAAACGACCAAATATTGACTTCAATAGGGTGGACCAAAATTAAATAAAAGACACAACTGGGTCGGACAAACTTGCTCTTATGTAAGATTACTAACCTTTGGCTAAGGATACTAAACAAGAAATTATAATAAATAATCGGAAGTAAAAAAAAGTTCCTATAACGTTTTTATGACAGGTACCGTTAATTAGGTGATTTTGAAAAAAAAATTCTAACGGAAAACTTCCTTATTGGTAAAAAATCAGTCACGCAAAATCTTATCATCGATCGTATTTTTTTTCCAGAAAAATCGGATTTTCTATAGAATTTATATGGCAGGTACCGTTAATAAGGTGATTTTGAAAATGAAAAAAACTTCATTCGTATTTTTTTCAGGAAAAATTGAATTATCTGTTTCGTTTATATGGCAGGTACCGTTATTTTCAGTCCTAGGATAAATATCAAAAATACGCCTAGGCATTACTCTAAAAATACAGAGTAACAATTTTGAAGAAAATCAGCCCAACCGTTTAAGCTGTAGGTGTCGATGCATAAAAAAAAGGTTTATATGAAAGATATACATAGTTTTCGGTAAAAATATAATTAATTGAAATTTTATCAAAGTTTGTGGTGTTTTTTTCGAGAAAATTGGAATTATCGGTTTTGACCAAAAAAAAAACTTTTTCAAAAATTACTTTTTTTCAATTTTTTTTTTTTTTTTTTGAAGTTTCATTTTTGTTTAGCAGTAGTTTTTGAGTATTTAATTTCGTTATAATCGGTCTAGCCCTTCAAAAGAAAGTCGCAGTAATAAAAAACGGTTCTATGGCAGGTACCGTTAATAAGCAAATTCTGAAAAAAATTTCAGACGAAAGACATCATCATTAGTAAAAAATCACTCATGTAAAATTTTATCGAAATTGATCGTACATTTTTCGAGAAAATTGGAATTATCGGTTTTGACCAAAAAAAAAACTTTTTCAAAAATTATTTTTTTTTCAAATTTTTTCTTGCAGTTTCATTGCAGTTTAGCATTACTTTTTGAATAATTAATTTCGTTAAAATCATTGAAGCCGTTCAAAAAATAGTTGGAGTAATAAAAAAACAGTTCTATGGCAGGTACCGTTAATAAGCTGATTCTGAAAAAAAATCGATGGTGGACATCACCATTGGCAACAAATCACTCATATAAAATTTTTTCAAAGTTGATCGTATTTTTTTCGAGAAAATTGGAATTATCGGTTACGCTTATATGGTAGGTACCGTTATTTTTATACCTAGGTCAAAAATAAAAAAAAGTCCGTCTTTTTTATCATCGTTATGTCATGTATTATTGTTATCTCAAAACTTTTTTTGTTACGAATTCAAAACTTGCCTTAGAGTTGTGATCCCACTCGAGATCATAATACGTCGGAAAAGAAGAAGAAGAAGAAGAGTACCTATAATCACAAGTTAAAAATAGTATAAATACATTATCAAATTATATTATACTCTGTTCATTTGGTATTTTTTTTTTTTTAACAGAAAAACATCCTGAGTTTTTTTTTTAACAGCAACTGTCTTATTTCGAACAAGGTTACATTTTATGATCAATTTTTATACCAGTTTGACCTTAAAATAATTGTTGACATAATGTACCTATACCTACCACAAACATAGCATGTCGGGTTAGAATTATATTGGTCAACCAATATACACTTTAAAATTATTTAGTTTGTATAGTAAAGTCGAAACTATTGTTTTGAAAATTACAATCGACATAATACCCACTTTATCGTTAGCACCTCGTAACAAATTTAATAATAAAAAAAAGTACCATTTTCCTTTTAATATGCGGAGTTTCTAATGAGATGAGTTGACACGATGAGAAAGAGAATAAAACTATACACAAACACTGTTATTTGAAAATTGTTATTAAAGCAACAATAAAATATCTCACTGGAGGGTCTTACTGGAATGTTAAAGAGTATGTAATTTGATACAAAATTATTATCATAACTGACGATATAATTAACTTGTCGTTTATTAGTATCAATTAAACTAATTTGACAGAAGGTGATTTTAATTTTGCGCCAATATTTTTACAAACCAAATCTACACACAGAAAAATTTTATATTATAGTATATGTACTTAAGCCATTTTTTTTTAATCTGAGCAAATAACAGTCGTCCTTTTTAACTAAATTTTAACTTTGATACATTTTCACCCCGAGTCCTAACGAGTATTACAATTTAATTTATTAAACCTTTGAGGCAATTCATACAAAAGTTGGAAAAAGAACTTAATGAACAGAATCTAAGTCTTCCACTATGGGTACGTGACGTAGACCCAATATGCCATTATTTCTCTTTTTTTAGTCTGTCCTTTTGTTTGCTCGTTTTTTTTTCTGGCTTTGACACCCTTGGCATTGTTATTGTTCGGGTACCTAACCTACCTGACATATTACAGTCACGTATAGGAAGATGCCTGTTGGCAACAAAGGTATTTCGGATTTCTCAACTAAACTATGTGTGTAACAGTTTTGGATGTTTTTGTTTTTATGTTTATTTTCTTATTCTTTGGTCTTAGATATATGTATAAGGTTTATATACGGTAATTTCACGTCTGTTAATATAAATACATATATCCTTTACGTTTACAGTTGAAATTTGTGGCAATTGGTCTTAATGCGTGCTAACTTAATTGCTTTCAAGGATATGTGTTGACTTCTGAATGGTAATGAGTTTTCCATTGGATTCTTCTTCATGCTGTGGGAACTGATTAAGTGTTTTTGTGTGTACAAAGACAAACATATATAGAAGAGCGTAAGATATACTGTCAACAACCAATATCACTAATGGTGTTCAATTGATGTCGATAAAATAAGGAATTTGCGGTAGGATCTTTAAATCAGGACTTTTTACAACAAATCGATTCAGAAATGATTTGGTAACAGAGAAAATAAAGGGCACGAATGGATCGCACAAACTTCCTCTTGTGGCATATGTGCGTGATAATATTGAGTCAGATGAAAGTGTTCTTAAAATAAATAATTAATGTACAAAGAATTGTATGAAATTGTATTAAAACTTCTAAATCCATAATTTACAAGGATTCAATCCAAAATCAAAGAATGTAAAAATTTTCTTTATTAAATATGAGATTAAGAAAAAAAAATATTTAAAAATCGTTGAAACGGTTTTCAAAAATATCGATTTTTTTTAAATAATTTTTTGAAAATATTTTTCTAAAAAAGAAGTAAGTACCTATGCCCGTTTTCTTAAAATTAATTTATAACATCTTCAAACAAAATTTCATAAAAATCCTTCAACAGGTTTTTCGAGATTTGAATTCACAAAAACAGTTTTTTTTAAATTATTTAAATTTTAACAAAATCTTTTTTGGCAAAAATTTGTAAACCATGTTATTTAAAATAACTATATACAACAATTTTAGTATTGAAAACCGCTTTAGCCGTTATCGAGAAAACTGAAATTGAAAAATGCCGTTATATGGCAGGTATACCATTATACGAATTTTTCAGAAAGTCTTATTTTCACTATTTGATAGACCTTATAAATTCAATTACACATGCAAAATTTGGTTGAAATCGTTACAGCCGTTTTCGAGAAAAATAAGGTTTTATATAACCGTTATATGACAGGTACCGCATTATTTTTCGACTTTCAGTGATCTTTAAAAAAAATCTGGGTGTACCTTCAAAACCTTACCTACCAAATTTGAAGTAAATCGGCCCACCCGTTTAGGCCGTAGGATGCCAATTTTTTCGTCTATAGTATCTATCTATATAAAGCAGGAAAAAACAATATTGATGCTTCGAATGTTTTAATTTTAAAGAATATATTTCAGATTTGTTTTGTTTTAATTATTTTTACCTACTTTTCTTTTATGTATATATTTTTTTTAAATTGGTTTGAGTTCTACCACTTAATGGTCTTAAAAAATGCAATGCGAAAAAACTTTCAAGCTCAATCATCAAAAAAAATCCGTATACTTTGTATACCGACCTTACCTTGGGTGAATAATAAGATACTTTCTTCACGTTTCGATGCTGTAATATCAATAAAACATTTTTGCAAAGCAACAACTTAACGAAGAAGAATTTCCTTAATTTAAACGAAGATGGGGGGCTGAAGAAAAATTGTACCATCTACCTTTATCGACTTTCACATCTATATATACCTACCTATACAATTTTATTATTTTTTACTCATTTTGCGTTTGGGTGAAGATGCGATGCCGCACTACTTCTGCCATATTTTATTCAGACTCTTGAGTCAATTTTTATGTTTATGAAAAAACGTGATGTCATGAAAATTTGAATTCCATCTAAGTGCCTATCTATGCGTGCTATCGTTTTGGATACCTCGCTTCGACTTCCTTATGGTTCAAAATATAGGTATTCGACTTTGACTATTATGGGAACAACAAAGGTATACTCATTCTTTCTGGCGTGTACCTATATCTACGAGCTTGTTAAGGAATCCTCAGACTTCAATTTTTATTTTTTTATTTTTAGTGGGTTGAGTTTCAGTGTTGTGCCACACAACGGAATACGGAATCTAAAGAACAAGTTCATTTTCCAACTTATATTAGGCAGGTTATGTGGTTAACAACTTCTTGTTTAAGAACGTGATTTATTGAACTTCAATGCAATTCCAAGAAGTTATTTTGCGTGAGGGAGCGACGGCGACAACGTTGGAATGAATTTCACTGGTGTAGAGCGTGCCACACAGGCAACGAATTGCGAAATTACTTTAATCAAGGATATTTTTTTTTTTGAGCTCAACTTTGTAATAGGAATGGGGTAACTAACTAACTTTTCTATAAGATGGGCTAGGATGTTTACTATTGTTGCTTTAACAACGGTAGGGAATTTTATTTTAATAAGATGACTTTTTTGTACGAAAATTATAGGTACAAAGAAAAACCTACAAACTGTGACTTCTGTTCGGAACATTTGGTTCTAGTTCCAGGGGGGTTCAAATATGATGTCCATAAATAGACAGGGTGCTGAAAAGTGTTCTTACATTTCGTTTGATATTTGTGATGCATAAAAAATGGGCAATACATGTCAAATACTAACAAAATAATTTGTCAGTGACTTTAGTGTAGATCAGTGCAAAATTAGGTGCCGCCAACGTGAAGCGATAGGATACGTTTAGCCCTTTGATCAAACAAACTCCATAACGAACATGACAGAAAACGCTCCAGAATTTATCAAAGTGCTGGTCCCGGAAATAATATCGTCTTAAAGCCTTAATTTAAGTCAATCTATTATTAAGTAGAAGGCGAGGTGGAAGGTACACATCAACCTTTTCACTACAGTTTTCAATTTTAAAGCACTTTATAAATATCTTTAACTGCGCTTGTAATTTTTGAACTTAAGTTTTGAAATAAATTAAACTTTATACATGATGTAAGTATATATTTTCTGAAAGACCTTTCTTAATGTTTGATGTATAGCTTCTCTTGTTATCATATACGATATGCTTTTTGTGGTGTAAAATTTTAATCAACTTTACTTTGTCCAGGTTCCACATCAGTGTGAGAAACAAAGATTATTTTTTGACATGATGATAAATAGTCTCCTGTAAAACATTTTAATAAAATTGCCTTTGCAAGAGGAACTTGAAAATGTATAAACTTTTTTACTTATAGGTACATAGTTCATGAGAGGAAAGTGAGTAAGTATAATATGTATATTCTTAAGTTCATATAACTTGCTCTAGAACATAAATTTAAATTATTTGAAACCTTTTAAAAATATAATCGATAGCTGGTTCGCACAGACTTGGTCCTTTTAACCTACTTTGTGGTTAAAAAATTCAATATTAATTAGGTTATTGGTTTAATATAATTTAATTATTAAACAAATTTATCCGGAACTTATTAAAAGAATATTTAATTAAGAGAAACGACGTTTTGACAAACGAATATTTTTTTTAAATCTGACAAGTTGTTTTAAATGAGCATTTTTTTAATAAAATAATTTTAATTGTTTTTCTGAAGCTTTCCGTCAAAAACTCACGAGCTTTGAACTCTTATTGACTATTTGAAGGAGGTTGTGAATGATAACGTCATATTGCAGGTTATGAATTCGTAAAAAGTTTTTTGCACCTACGTACAAAAATAACGGTACCCACAGAATATGGGGTGGGGATGTCCTTCATATACATTTATTTTTTAGAATCATTAACTGTAACACATAACCGTTATTTATTATTCCGACTATCTTTTGAACAGCTACATGATTCTGACCAAATTTTATTTTCTAAAACAACTGCTATACTTGAATAATACTGCAAGAACAATTATGAAAAAAAGTTACTTTTGAAACAGTTTTTTTTTTTTTTTTTTTTTGAAAAACAGATACCTAATTCTAATTTCCTTGAAAATAAAATTATCAATTTCGATAAAATTGTATAATTATGATAATTTGTTTCAGAATCAGCTTATTAACGGTATGCCCTGCCATAGAACCGTTTTTTATTACTTCGACTATCTTTTGAATAGCAGCACTGTTTTCGACCAAATTTAATATTATAAAACTACTGCTAAATCTATGAACAAAATTTTGAATAAAAGTGATTTTTGAAAAAGTTATTTTTTTTTTGAAAAACCGATAATTCGAATTTTCTAAAAAAAATTCTATCAATTTTTATTTTTTTTACCGACACGACGGTTATGTATTTCATATAAATATTTTTTTTATTCCTTACATTTGTTTTCAATAGATTTTTTATTTTTTTTCAAAATAAAAAGATTTCAAAATATAAAAAACTGATTTTTTTTTGTAAAAAAAACTGTTTAAATGAATTTTCCAGTTCGTGCGACACAGTCGTGCACTTTATTTTAAATTAGCATCGAATGTTTTTTAAACGGCTGCATTGATTCTTACAGAATTTATTATTTTAAAAGTTTTTGTTAAGCGTTTTTAATAGATATCTACTGCAAAAGAAGTTTTGAGAATTTTTTTTTTTAAACTTACCTAAATACTCTAAACAAATCTGGATATACGATTTGGAAACCATATAAAGAAACTTAGATATTTCCAAGTTTTAAGCAGTAAAGGAATGAATTGGACATTCTTGACAACTATAGGTTTGGATCGATGAAGGTTTGGAATCTCCAATTTCTGGGCTGTGTTATATTCTTTTCAGCATTTTGAACTGGACCGATCGAATTCCACATTTCACTGTGTGAAACTTCATTCTTTCTTTAGGATTCAGGAAATCACAAATTTGGAAGAATTTTTTTTCGAGCAATTATTTGAAAAATCGCAAAAGTTACAAAAATGTGATCAGCTGAGGAGGTATGGTCAATAAAATAATACTGTAATGTCATCAATTTTACACCTTAAAATGATTTATGTATCTACAAACAGACCCCTTTTTTATTTAATTTTAAATTTTTTAAAACAAATTTTATAAACTCAGAGAACTATAACAAACTGATGGTTGACCGGCAAAGACTTTCTGTTAAGGTATGATGTATGAATCCACTACAGTCTGCAGCGGACCCATAAGTAAATAAGTAACTTGTGTAGCGTTTTTATATGCACCAAGTGTAAGAATAAATTTTGTTTACATGATCATATTGTTTTTAATATGTGTTCAAATATTAATGTTATATAAATTATCAGCTATGAAAGTGTGAGCTACACATTATGGCAGCTCAGTTAGCCAGTCTACCAATTTTTAAACCCGCTTTTAAAGATTTCTTTTCAATTGGGACATCGCCATAATAGGTTCACTCTGCAGAAAAAAAAATGTAAGTTTTTAAAAAAAGAATATACAATCTCATAAAATAAAATCACACACTTTTGCAGTGACTATTAAATGTTTTAATTGCATTTATACAATTGACGACTTCGAACACCAGGCTTTGTTCTTGTCGGATTTTTAATTCAGGGGTATAATGAAGCCGAAATATCCAAGCCACATGCTTAATTATATATTCGTGTACCTTTATAAAAAGAACAGAATTACAATATAAAATGGTAACCCTTAAACTTTATTGCTTTAATTTTAATAAGAAGTCCATCCTAATTAATCTTGCGATTTACTAGATCAATCAATCAATAGTCTTCCAGCAGTTATCGATTTGGTAAAATTAACCAAAACGACCACATGAATCCCATCATACCTTTGGAGGCAACGGAATCGTTCACGGTGCATTGCACTACAAACTCCGTGAAATAGAAACAGTGTAGATTGGGGTACATGAATAAGGCAGTACCGGTGTACGTTCCATTCCGGTAGCAAATATATTTGCCCATAAAAAAATATAGGATCGGGGGACAGTTGCAAAATTCCTGCTACATGTAAAGACGTCGCGCGTGGGTAGATCCAATTATAGTGTCAATAGTTATTTGAAAAGCATAATGAATTTAGTGAACCTAAAAAAAAAAAATAGAAAAAAGACAACTATGAATGAAATTTAAAATAAGATACAATAAAAAAATGGTCAAAAATAAAAAAAAAGAAAATCTATATCTAAAAGAAGTCATTAAAAAAATTACGCAAGTTAAAATCCTTATCTATTAGTGAAACATATATTCAGTTTTTAAAGCCACGGCAAATAATTTTTATATGATAAACGTTTTAAAAAGGATACGTCACCCACATCAGCGTGAATTTCGAGCTCGAACTTCGCAGCAGGACGTCATCGAAATAAAATGTTATATCTGGAAAACTGTGAGTACCAAAATAATTATATTTTCAATGGCTTGCTATATTATATATACAAAAACTACATACCTATTTTTAAGATACATATTTTAGTTAGTTTGCTTAAAACGTTATACCTTATATTTAATTTGATACTTTTTCTTCAATATAAACTCGGAAATGACATTATCATTGGAATAAAATCTAAAATATAATCTTTTGCACTATATCTTCATCTCAGAATATTAATGTACCTACCAATAAAGCTATCCATTAGATTACTTTATTTGTCATTTCGGACTTCATTTTGAATTAAATAAGTAATCATGTTTTGAATTTTAAACCAATTATGTTGATCGTGTGTTAATTATATGTGAGATACTAGGAGTGGAACTACTCGGCATAACGTTATGAACAGAAGTAGTCATGGTGCAATCATCAAGGTCGATTGATATTGGGTGGGTTACATACGCATCTACAACATCAAGATGCTACTCCTTTGACAGCCGACAGAGACAAGTTCATTCGTCTATTTTCGCCATTTTCTTAGTATCATTACTCAGATGTAAAAAATCTGAATAATCGTTATAACCTCCATTTTTTTTTTGTTGACAGGATAATTTTGTTAGCATGGTGAAGAGCAGAGATCCCACCCATTTACCGACTTAACCGAGCCCGTAAACGTGTCACCCACTGCTCATATGAGGAGTCGAACCTTACATATACACCAATAATGCTACACTTGCATAAACACAATATGATCTAGACTTTTTTCTACAATCTATTGTTTTCAACCGCATATTGAAACAATGGTTCGTTTTTGAAACTTTTTCCGTTTCAAGAGCATATCTCCACCCATCAGAAATTAAAAAAAAAAAATTCCCCCAAATCAGCGTTCTTCCCAAATAAACGTCACTAAACATCATCTAAACACCAGCAAATGACACAAGACCTTTCTTAATGAATAATTACAAAACCAAAAATCCTTTTCAAGGGTATTTATTATTTTAAACATGTTTTCAGTCTGAAAATCAATCTGGTTTATGTTGGGTTGATTTTCTTTCTCTACGTGTAACAAAACAACGAAAAAAAGGTTCACGAACACACAAACAATGAACACATTTAAGTATACAAATAAAATTAAAGTTAATTTAAAATCTCCTTCTTGGTATAGCCTCTGCTTGCTCTTTTAAAGCAAGATATTACCGTTAAAAATATGAGCAAAAACAGGGATAAAAATGAGAAACCCAAAAAAGTGTACAATTTTCCATGGCAACTTTTACTTTTTAATTGTTCACGATTTCACACCAAAGCACAAAGTAAGCACAGGCAAAAGGCTGTTTGTTAATTTTCTCACGTTCGAATAGGCCAACAAAATGTTGAGAGCGTGCACACCGTGCCGCACTGCCAAACCAGCCCTACACAAAAAAGGACACAAAGTATTGCTGCTTAATGTTGTCACCTCTTTCGGCGGCGTGGCCCAAGTTCACGACCTTTTTTTTTCTTGTTGTTGTTGTTGTTATTTTGAGCCCTTGTTGTGTAGGTCTTGTTTGTGCCCTTGTTGGCCTTTTTTATTGAAGTTTTTTTTTAATGTTAAAATTCAAAATTTATTATTGCAATTGTATGGTAGAGTCCGTTATTGTTGGCAATTCAAAAGGGGAGTTTGCAAACAATAAAAAACTGACGACAACACTACATAGAATGGGGCAAATATATTGTCGCACGCTTATACTGTTAAGCGGTAAAATTTTTTTTAGCTCATTTCCAACTGTAGGTATATAGCAAAAGCCTTGTGAATTCTTTGTGTTTCCGGTTCCTGTGATGCGGTAAGTTGCCGTTGCCAATGCCATAGGCAACCTAGCAGCTTAATTAATCGCCTCGGATTGGGTTGAAATGTGCTGCCCATTTACAGTTGCAATTAAAACAAAAGCGCGTATTGTAATTCACTCCGCATCCTGTATATATTTATTTGTATAATTGGCAAAACGATGCTAGGCAACGCGGAAATGTATCTTTAACGATTTATATTCTGTATTTTATTTTTAATTTGTAAATTTATTGAAACTTCGTTGAAAAAAAAAACCAGAAGGCGAACGTGTTGTCACATGTTCCAGATCAGTAGGTATATAGATAACCAATAAAACAATCAGAGTGTTATAATTTAAATTTACAAATTATTATTAAGTCGATTGTGAATTCAAAATTGTTTTTGATTGACTTTGTTGCTAGTTTAATTTAAGAGCATTAAAGAGGTTTTAATGTGGACACGTTTTTTATTAAAGATTATTTTTATAGAATATGTAGGTAGGTAGGTAGGTAAGATGGCGGTTTCGCAGAACAACTGTTCCGAAGAAACCCAATTAGCGCGGAAAAGCGCCGTTTTGATACCATAACTCGTTTGACCTAATTTTTTGTGATATAGTGGTAGTGACTGTTAAGCTTAGGGGATTAGTTTTTGGTCTGTGCCCGCAGTCCCAAGGGAAGAACCTAGCTCACACTGTGTGCTGGGTGGTTCCGTTTGGACTGAGAGTCGACCAATTAACTTTACACTAGATCTTTATGAGGCTAGGCTCGTTCAAAGGCAAGGCCCACCTACCAGGTATAAATAAGTGCTCTGATTCTATCGCCAAAAATGGAGTAAGTGCTAGTCCGAATAGCCAGTCCTATAGGGAAGTTCCAAAAACTTCCAAGTTGAAAGTTGAGATAGAGATATTGCTTGGTTTGTTAGAGCCAACTGGTGCTGTTGAGAAAAGCCGTAAAATCATTTATCCTTTTGTTCGACAGCACTTTTAGGTTGTCGAGAATGCCTGGAAGCGAGATCTAGCCAGGGCTGGACAGTAGCAGAGGAAATGCTCAATAGTTTAATTCTCTAGCGGATTTGTACAACTACGGCAGTAGCTGTTGAAAGGTATGCGCAGTTTAGCTGCATGTTCGCCTATTGGCCAATGGCCAGTGACGATTGCAACGATCCTGGCCGTATCTATTCTGTTTCGTTTTATTGAATCATTTGATCTGTTTTTGTCATAGGTCGGTCATATCTTTCTAGTTATTTTACAGGTTGCCAAACCTTGCCACCTCTTTGTTGATTCTGAAAGGAAATGGTCATATATTCTGTCCTTCACGAAGCCCAGTGGAAGATCTACTGATTCCGCCTGAGAGACGAGAAGGGCTGATCCTCGTCTAGCAAGATCATCTGCTCGCACGTTGCCTTGCATGTCGCTATGGCCTGGGACCCATACGAGAGAAATTTTTATACTATCACTGAAACCTGAGAGCTCTGCTCTGCATTGATCAATTATCTTTACTGCATAAATAATTTTGGCCTATATTCCGGGAAAGATCATCAGTGCATCAAAAAAATGTCTTAACTATCGGGGGCGGGGTTCTTTAGATTTTAAGTTTTTTGGTTAAAACTCAAAAACCCTTGATCCTACAAAAAAAAATATTAAATCAAAAATTAAAGCTCACCATATTTCCTAAATTAGGTATTTAATTTTTTTTAAACTCTTTCAACATATAATAAATACTTCGGGACATTGATTTATAAGCTTTGAACCCTTTTTTAAATTATGATTTTATTACAAGGGTAATTTTTTTCTGATACTATTTTCTCATCACTGAAATATTTGGTCAAACTTTAAGGTGATTTTATCAACACCTTTAATCCACCTTTCTATAATAAAAATATTGCAATAAAAAATAGTCTTCCATTTCGTTTCTTTGTCATTTTCAATAAGAATTCGATGTTTCTTTGAGGGAGTCTATAAAAACCATCATTACCCTGGGGTAAAATTAGCACTAAACAAAGAAATATTATTCCAAGGACTATATAGTGCTCTTCGATGACTTCTCCGATTTATACTTCTTTATTTGTACATAATATATCCTTTTTTGAGATGGAGACTTGGTAGTGGTTGTTCCGACAAAGGATTATAACGATGACTCAGAGAATGTATTGACAATAGGAAAGTTATATTGGTTTAGTATGTGTGTTAAAGGGGGTTCGATGGTGGTGGTGGTGATGGAATCGATTTTGGATCAAAAGCTAAATTGCTTCTCTGGCATCACCTGGGATACAAAAGGCTCTCTTGCACAACCAACAAAGTCTTAAAGTATATTTGGCATAGGGAAGATTATAAAGGATAAGAATCTTTATATGTGTGAATGTTATAGTGTGGAAAGCCTTTAGACTGGATTATATAAAATGAGGTTATAGTGAAACTCTTTCAACCGCCATTTGGTTTATTAAGGACAAAAAGGTGTGTAAATAAAAATCATTAGGTGAAGAATGTAGGTAAGTATATAGAATCTTATCTTTTGTGTAATTGACATAAGGATCATATAATTTCTATTAACAATAAAATAAAGATTATCATAGAAAGATGTTTATTTGGGTAGATGACATTTTTCAGGGGCTTTGGATTGTATCTGGATTTTTTTTTATTTATATGATGGTATTAAATATTTACCATTAGTATAAAAGTTTTATAAATTAAGAAGGACAGATAGTATTTGATTTAATGTTTAAGGATACACATCAATCATTTTCTGAGGTAAGGTTGGGTACAGTAGTAGGTATAACAACCTGAAGCAGATACACCCATAGTAAAACAGCACAGTTTGCTGTTAATTTGACACTCACTCAAAGTTTTATGATTTATGTCGTGCTTGGAGATCATAAACGAGTTCTGTCTTATACGGTTATTTTAATGAAGAAATGATCTTCCACGCTGGCTAAACCACTGCATATAAGCTTTTGCGAGATTTTTTTTCACTTTTATCTCGTATATAAGGACGCAGCACTTGCATCAAGTTTTAAATGCCATGGTTGCCAAATGTTTAAATATTGTACGAAACAAGCAAATGGAAAACAAATGCAAACAATTTTATATATTTTTAAATTTCCAAAATTAAAATTTCTTAAAAATAATGGTTAAAGAAATTATAAAAAAAAATCAAACTATTTTTTTATTTCTTTTATTCAAAATTGCAAAATTAATAAATTTTAGCAGGACTTTGAAATTTCATAATTGGTGCAGCAGTTCAAAAGGAAAGTTCGTGAAAAAAACGGTTTTATGACACGAGTAGCTACCGATAATAAAAGTTACCGATAGTAAGAGAATCTTCACAAATTTAGCTACGCAATGCAGGATGTTTGCTTGTCCGAACTCGACTCTGATATAAAACTTAGTAAACTTGAAGCTGCATTAGTAAAAATGAAAAATAACAAAGCACCTGGGTGTGATGGTATTCCAGTTGATTTTTTTTAAATGGAGTTTATTCAGCTCAAAAAGTATATGGTCAACTTCTTTAACCTTATTTATAATAGTCAATCTATATACCTCCTAATTTCACATAAGCAATAATTGTTGCAATCTTTAAAAACGGGAATTCTAGCAGTCCTGAAAATTATAGAGGCATTTCGATTCTTACGTGACTTAGAAAAATATTCGCTACGATTATTCTCTATGGAAGAATTTCTTACTGGATAGGAGATAATAATCATCGTCTGAGTTTATGCAGACCTTGATTTATAAATTAGATGCACAAGGATTATCTTATGCTACACGAAAATTTTCTTTCTTCATCAATGGCAAGTGTTTGGGATGGTGTGTCGTAAGCTTTCGGAATGGTTCAAAACATCTGTATAAGTCCCACAAGGCAGCATATTAGGCCCTATTCTGTTTGCATTGTTCATCGATGATATATTGAAGTTGACATTCTTGTTGGTGGTGTAAAATTTGCAATACATCTCACCAAGGTCCTGTTTTACTCAGATGACTTGGTATTGATTGCGGAAAACCCTTTTGCACTTCAACTACAAATTAATAATAAACTTCAAGCCTTCTGCGAATCATGGGATCTGTGTATCAACATCAATAAAACAAAGATAATGATTTTTGAAGAAGCTTGGCATCTTAATAATGAGCGGACTAATCAGCGCACTACCTCAGCGCTGATTTGAATACCTCGGTGTGTATCTGGCTTCTAACTTAAGCTTTAGCAAGCATGCCAAAGAAAAGAGCTGTGAAGGCATTTAACATGATGTGGCTTAAATTCTTTGCTAATCAAAATATTGACCTTTTTATTTAAATACAAAGTTTTCAACGCTTAAGTAAATATCTGCCTTTGTTACGGAGTGCAAGCATTTAGAGTTTGTACGTTGTGCAAAGGTATTTCTTCAAACGTTTATTTCGATTGCCCAATTCAACTCCGAACAATGCTATGGTTAAGCTCCCATTACTTTCAGAATCTGAAAGCTCACTCAGACTATTTAATCAGAGTTATAGAAAGGAGTGCAAACAGCCTACATAAAGCAATATTCGTAAGATTATTACAGTCCATTTAGGAAATGGAATCAACTAGCCTTATCTCACGATATTTATGCTATTGATTCTGTTAGAAACTAATGTCTCCAATTGGAAGGTTATATTCGCGAACATCATAGCCAAAGTTATGTTTCAAATTTTGTGTTTTTCAAATTGTTCAAAACAAACGGTTTAATGTTGCAAATCATTAAAATTGTTATCTTTGCAGTTTTAAAGCTCAAAAACACAACCTTTTATTTTGGAAATCATTAAAATTGTCATGAATCCTAAAATTTAAAATTTAGAATCACAACATTTAAGTTTCAAACATTCTTTTTATCTTTGAGTTTTTTAAAGAACTTTAAAAACACAAGCTTTTATGCTGAAAATCATTAAAATTATATTGAATTTTTTAAATTGAAATTTGAAACGCCAATATATTTGGTACCTATTTAATTTGTTTAAAATCTTAAGATTTTGTGTTGCAAATTATTAAAATTGTGAATTATTCAATTCTTAATTTATTTATTTCTCAAATTATAAATTTGATCAATTTACAAATTTCATAAATTAGATTTTGTATTACATTTCTTTTTAAAATATTGTATGTATATATTTTTAATGTCATATCCACCGGACGGCCATGTTCGTATTCTGAAACAAAAATATTGTATCACTTTTTTTGCATAAAATAGAGAAATCAACTAACTAACTTATAAAAGCTCGCATGAATAAACATTTCCGATGGAAAACATTAACGTTGCCAACAAATCACTTTGATTGTTTTGCATTTGTTTTTTTTTTTTTTTGAGAAAAATAGAATACTTATTATCATCGAAATGTCATGTTTGATTGTTATTTTCATTTTTTTTTTTTTTTCGAATGCATAACTTGACTTATAGGAGTAGTATAGGTAACAAACAGGTATTGTATACATTAGGATGTTTTCATGTAAGATATATCAGCTATCATTAAACGGTTGTTAAGCAAACAAAACTGTGAATGTCATCTTGTGTTAAATTTCATACTTGAAATCTGTACCGAATTTCATAGGAATCGTTATGTTAAGTTATGGTCAAATTAACACCAAATCTAAGTTATGTGCATTTTTATCCAAAAACCTGGAATGTAGTTACATTAAAAACACGCCAAATATATCGTTCACAAAGTTTTATCTCACATACGCACACATCCGCACATCCGCACAGACAGACTGACGGACAACATGAAGAAACCTACTTTTTAAGGCTTCTCTATCATCGTAATGTCAGGTTCGATTTTTTTTTACACTAAACCAATAAAATTTGTGAATGAAAATTCTTCTTACTTCTTTGCCTGCGTGTTGTTTCATCTTAATAGCTATTGCTAAACTAAATTATTTCATTTAAAATTTAAAACCTTATCTTGTTAATGCTTTCTTTTTTAAGTATTTAAACAGTTTTCTAATGGTATTCATTTAAATCACCTCTTCGTTTACTTGTTTTTGTTTGTATAGTAACAACAAACTTAGAGTTTTCAAAGTTTAAATTGTTCGTCCTAGATTTTATCCGTGTTCTTCTTACAAGTATATGCAACAAAAGGACGGAATAATCCTTATGGTGCCTCATCTTACTCCCACAATTTTTTTTTTTTTTTTTTTTATTTTTAACAAATTTTTAAAAAAGGACTATTGTAGGGCACAAACAAACTAAAGAAAAAACACACGCAAACAGCTCCTTTGACTTCGACACATAAAAAAAACTAACGATACTAAATTTAGTTCACAAATCGTATGTGTGAGAAGCATTGCTCTTCACTTCTTTGGCTTTAAACGACGTCATCCAAATCTGCAAACTATAAAGCATCAAAATAAGGACATAATAGGGGGTCCTCGGAGACATTGCGCAAAGCAACCAGACGAGCTCAACAAACTAGATTCTTTAAATATATTTTCATCCTTTCGGCGACCGATTTCTTTTACTTTCTCTACACATTTACATCTACAATCCCTCTGTCCCTATCTCACTTAATTTCAAAGGATTTTCACAAAAGTTTAACGCTCATTCTTTTTCCTCCTAAAGAAAAACTAAAAAAAAAAAAAAAAGAAAAGAATTCTAGGAAGGATCAAAAGGAAGACAAGAAAAACATTGATATTATTTTGTTAGTCGTTTTGTCTATATCCAGACATTGTGTCTCCAATTTTAATGTCCTTTCCCTTTCCTGCTATGACACTGCAAAGTGTATCAGTCTTATGTCCTGCTGTTCATGTTCAGAATAGAAAAGTATGTCTGGGTGAGTGAAGGTGGGTCTTGGGTTATGGTTTGGTGGAACGAAAAAGTTTTATGATTTTTTTTTTTTTTTTTGGTAAGGCTCCTTAAGTTCGATGATTTTTTTTTGTCCATTTTGTTGTTTCTAGTGTTTTTATATTATTGACTTATTTCAGGATTATTTTGTTGTATAAGTTCTTGCAAAAGCAATCGAATAAATTTTCGATTTCACATTGATCCTTAAATAATTTTACCCTGGGAATTATTGTATAATATGTATGTCAAGCAATCGATG
Organism: Baccha elongata; assembly: GCA_951217065.1. Taxonomy (NCBI): domain Eukaryota; kingdom Metazoa; phylum Arthropoda; class Insecta; order Diptera; family Syrphidae; genus Baccha; species Baccha elongata. The sequence goes on along the minus strand of OX578272.1, from coordinate 103,601,772 downwards.
CTGAACTGATTGCAGAGGAATATGTTATCGATTGAGTTTTATGAAAAACAAACATTGAACTATATTTGTTTTGAAAATGGTTTCTTTAAGCGTACATATAGATAAAATATGAGATACTTAAGAGGAAGATGAGCCTTTGTCCATTTTATCCATTTTATAGGTTATGTATCTACTCTTAGTATTCGGACAGTAATAATAATAATAAATATTATTTTATTTTTGTTTACTTAAAGTTATGTACTTTATATACCTAGTAGAGAAAAGAATAACTGTTCACAATACGTGGGTATATTTTCAAGATGGTAGGTTAGGTACTCCTTACCAGTAGAAAATCCTCATTTTAAAAATGTTCATGTTCTGCTATAAAAGTGGGCACTCATTGGATATGTTATTTGGTTCAATAAACGATGATGGTATAGAAAAGATTTTTAATCCGTCTTTTTTTGGATTTAGCATTTGATCTTATTAAAATATACACTGAGTATATCAAAGTTCTCCTTCTATTTTAACGTACATAGCTCTTTATTTATGATAAAAAAATATTGTGAATTAATGTAAATTTGTGTTAAACAAAAAAGTAAGTGCAAATTCAATGCATATTAGCGGCTTTCTTTTAGACACCATGTTGACAGTAAGTAAAAAAAAATATCAAATTCAAAATTCAGAGATCTGACTTCACTATGAAAAATTCTTACATAATAACCTTTAAACCTTTTAAGAGCAGCCCGGGAGCTCTACGGGCAAAAAAAGAAGGGATAAACGTCGACTTCTCAGGAAGAAAAAGGAAGAGCACGAGAAGCGAGCGGTTGAGTCTATCGAGGGTTGTTCTGGCAGGAGTGATGTAAGAAAATTCTACCATAGGGTAAAAAGACCTACCCAAGGCTTTAAGGCCAGAACAGAAGCCTGCCGAGACGAGAGGGGGAATATGGTAGCAGATACACAGTCAGTGCTGAGGATCTGGAAAGACCATTTTTCTAGACTGCTAAACGACGAAGAAAGACGGCATGATTTTATCCAAAATGAGATTTTATGGGTCTAGAAATGAAATAGGCTAAATTTTATAACTAAAAAATGCGCGGTTCCTATGGGAATGCAATAACAATTGTATGTTTTTACACTTTAACCGTGTAAACCCCACTAACGAATGTGAATGTTTTAATAATGCTTCTATTATTGAAGTGTTTAATAATTGGGTATATTTTATTTCGGTTTTCAAACTGCAGCCATAGAACGGATTTGAATGAATGAAAAGTAGATGACCTAATCATACCGAACCACTTTCATATATAATTTAAATTTCTAATTACACTTTTGATTTCATTTGAAACTTATTTAACTTTTCAAATTCATTTCAAACTCTGTTTATGTTCTTTTACTAAATCATATACAAAATTAGTGAATGTATTCCAGGAATAGCTTTTATTGTCAATTCACTTCAATTTTCACATAACAAAAGCTGTCACAGTTCCCATGATCATTAAATAAATATTTAACCGTATAGATAATATCAGCTGGGTTCTACAACAAAGAACCCAACAAATAAATGAGAGGACGTTGTATATATTCCGAAACAGTTTCAAATCAATTTGCATAATCAGAAACAATGGCCCCAAATATAAAGTGCTCGTCCCCAATTCCAAATTATGTGCTTAAAGCCAATTCCCTTTTACCATGAAAAAGCACTTAAAACTCCATCCAACTGGCAACATTGCTAAAACGCAAACTAATATTATTGATCCGTTTGGACACGGAACTAGGAGGTGGTATATATGTGTGTGTATATAAACATATACTAACGATGAAGGGGTGGCAACATAATGATTGGGCATGGCTAAATAACAAGCCGTACCAATTCATCCGAAAACATTATACTGGCAGGTACATCATTACCCTATCCTATAACAAATAAATAATTTATTCCATATTTATGTTGGTATTTTGGTTCAGAAATTCTGGATCCCCTGCAGCTATATACGCACATCCAATCCATTGAATTTGGCATAAAACACGGATCAACTAAGAGATACAACGTGTATATTCCACCATAACTGCCATGGCAGTTTTCATAATATTTTTCCATCTATTGTCCGCTTTTGGATTTTGTTTGATTGCAACACGAGAGAATGTCCTTGATTATTATAATAATAATAACAATAATAATAACAATAATATAATCTCAGTTATTTTGCCAATTTTTTTTTAGTACGGTTATACGATAGACACCATAATGACATGTTACTATAGAGAATTGATTAAATAAACCATTGTGTAGTGAAATAGAACATCCTTATGATTATTATTCAGGACCAATGGCTACATCATTGGAAAATTCATCGATTGGTGTTTCTTAGTATGTTTATAAAAACATCGATGTAATAATATTTATAAAATTCAAACGAGGATATAACTATGGTCAAAATGCATTACAAATATAGATATGACAGGAAATGCATGACCTTCTAAAGACATCCACCACTTTTCAAACAAATTTGGGCTAACCTTATTTTAGCCGGCCAAAATGTGATGTTGCTTTTTTATTTTCCAGCTGAGTAGTTCAGTTCAGTGGTCGTCCAATGTTGCTCAATGAAAACAAACAAAAAACTTTGATTTGATGTAGGGCTCAACAACTACTTTCCCAATTAAATCGAGCTCAATTTAAATTTCAACATATATCTCGCATAATAAATTATCTGCCTCGGAACAGCGGAAGAGGCACAAATCTCCAAATAAACATGCCCCGTAGATATAGGGACTATTTTTAACAAAACAAAAAATCAGAAAATTAAATTTTGTTAACTGAGAATTGACATCAAATATGATAAACGAAATTGACAAAAATGAGGAACAAAAATGTTATGAGTGAGTTCAAATATGCTCTGGGGTCCAAAACCAAATGATGGACAACTTGTCGTCAAGGAGAGGACAACGCAAAGTTTAACGTTACCAACTACATTTACCTAATTCCAATTAATAGCAGAACAGAGTGTAAAAAGTGAAAATTCTGGGTAATACCCCTTTGATGAATAGGTAGCAGAATGGAGCTGAAAAATTATTTTTAGAGGAATCGTTTGGCGGGAAATTGTTTTAATGGAAAAGACAGCTACAATTTAACTTGTATTTGGTTCAACACAAGCTATTTTCAGACTTCTATAGAAATAGTAAAAGGCTTTAAACAAGTTATTTTGGCGCACATTGCGCCATATATATATAGTTCCTATAAAACTTTTGGTGGCAGGTTCTATAGCAGGAAATAGCTTGCTTTGGATGTTATAAAACGACTCTATACAACCCATTTAATGACAGCTTATACCTAATAGCTTGTCTTGGATGTTTAAAAAAGGCCTTACCCAAGCATTTTAATGTAGCCTTTGCAAATAGCTTGCGTTGCACGTTGTAGAAAGGGGTTACCCAATCCATTTTTATTAATGACAGCTTGCCGTAAATTGCATTGACTTGTCGTGGTCAGCCTTATAGCAGTTTTTTTCTTTTAAATTATCAGTTAACAACTTCGGAAGGCCTAATACAGGCTATTTTTAAACTTTATCTAAAAGCCTTGTATATAGCTTGTCAAACTTCCTTTTAAAGGCCTTATAGCTGTTTTTTTAATTCTCAAAGTTTGAAATGTGTGGCTTGCTAAAATTTGGCTTATAAGAGCCCTATAATAGCTATTGCTTGCCAAATTCTAAAAATTAGACCTTATAAAAGCTAAATTGTTAGTTGGTTGTTAGTTGTTTCGAAATAACCCTTTCATTTGATGAATATTTAAATCTTTTAACAAAGCTTACTATAGCTACTTCAATTTTCAATGATAATGAAACTAAAAACAAGTTTTGTTTGATACTAAATAACCTTACTCGTTGCCATTTCCAATCTTCAGCAAAAAAAAAAAATATTTGTTCACAAATCAATATCTTGCGCAATAAACGAGAAATGTGCAATTGAGACTTAAGGTCGCTCTATTTCCATGAATTGCAAAACAAAAATACAGTACACTTCTTTTTAGCTAGCAGACAAATTCCCTTGCCAACTTTGCTTTTATCTTTAAAAAAATGGAAACAGCATGAACTTCCCTTATTTAAGTTTATTATCAAATATTCGAATGACATCAACTTAAATAAAAACAAAGAAACCAGACGTTTCAAATATAAAATTCTGAATGCAAGCCTACAAATCAAAAGATTATTTATATAATACAAACAAAAAAATAAATAAATTTCTACCAGAAAAACAGTCTACGCCATCAGACGTTTTCGTTTCATTTTAATCATAAGATAGATATAAATCTTCGTCCTTGAAAGCAGTCTGTTCCATTTATATGCCTTGCGTTGCAAGTTGCATACACATTTTTTTTTATTTTATTTAACTCTATATTGTATCAACAAAAACCACGTTGCTCCTATCTTTTTTCACTCTCACAACCAGAAGAGTATTTAAGGATTTTATTATAATGAAAATACATTTTTGTTTCTTTCCCTTTAGCCTTTTTGGTGTATGAATTCATAAATTTCATAATTGAATCAGATAACGTCCTTGATGTCTTTATTCGTGGGAATAAAGTTTTTATGCATATACTCTTAATTTTGCAAACTTATCCTAGATTTTGTATTCAAGTATTCCACTCAAAAGCGACAAAAGCGGAACACATAGTTGTTCAGATTGTTCCCATCAACTAAATCAAAAATTTGCCCATGAAAAAATAAGCTTTGATGACGAAAAGTCTCTTAAAACAAAATATTCGGATAGAATTTATTGAAAATAATTATTAAAAAATGATAAATACGTGGAATAGTCGATTTAGTTTGAAAAAATCAACATTATAGATACCTACTATCATTGAGTTTATACACATAGTTTGAAACTTTGCTCGTAGGATGTCGTTACTATCGACTTCTTTTTTGTTTACTCTTGAGTTAAAAGGAAAGAAAAACAAATACAAATGTATGCAGAAGAATTTAGTTCGTTTAGGTTTGAGTTTTTTTGATTAGGGAATTAGGGCTATAATAATTACTCGACCTCTACTTCGGTGAGTTTGAAACCATAACTTTATTCCTCTATGTGTATGAACTCAATGCTACCATATAATAAATAATGCGGGAGATAGATGAGTTTGGAAATCGAAAAATGATTTTGGTGGTAGTATTTTGTTATAATTCAATATCTTCAATGTCTCTAAAAGAATGTGTTTTCTTAAACAATGTTTTTGTTGCAGACATTTTAAGACATTTTTTTAATTTTAATGAAAACGTATTAGAATATTTGCACGTATAATTCAAAAAATGTTTTCAATGATTTTTATTCAACTTGTTGCTTAAAGAATCTTTAAAGATAACAATTTGCTCAAACAATTTATTTAAGAAACAGCTATTCATTTCAATATTCTCTTTCTAATTAAATATGTTTGTCAATTTATAACCGACAAACATTTTTACTTTGTAAAGAATGTAACTGAAAGAATTTTTTATTTATTAAACTGTTTTGAACAATTCAACACATATCGATTTAACACTTATTGTGGGGAAGTTCTGACTGATACTTTATATTCAAAAACTATTTTAAATTGAATTGAGGGTATGAATTTTTTTTTTCGAAACCTTTAATAATCTTAAGCAATATCACTTTAATATCTATCAGATACCAATACGTGTAAAATTCGGTCTGTAGTATATGACTAAATTTAAGTATATTCAATCAATGCTTCAAATCTGTTTCAAGAATTTAAATGATATCAATAACAAATCTTCTTCGTCTTCTTCTTCTTCTTCTTCTTCTTCTTCTTTTTCTTCTTCTTCTTTTACTCTTCTTTTTCTTCTTCCTCTTCTTCTTCTTCTTTTTCTTCTTCTTCTTCTTCTTCTTCTTCTTCTTCTTATTCTTCTTCTTCTTCTTCTTCTTCTTCTTCTTCTTCTTCTTCTTCTTCTTCTTCTTCTTTTCTTCTTCTTCTTCTTCTTCTTCTTCTTCTTATTCTTCTTCTTCTTCTTCTTCTTCTTCTTCTTCTTCTTCTTCTTCTTCTTCTTCTTCTTCTTCTTCTTCTTCTTCTTCTTCTTCTTCTTCTTCTTCTTCTTCTTCTTCTTCTTCTTCTTCTTCTTATTCTTCTACTTCTTCTTAAACAAACTAGTTACAACGTTACGGGGCACTTAATGTACAATGTAAGTACACTTAATTTTTATCTCAAAGTCCTCCTAGCAAAACTAGATAACATGTGTATGGGTTTTCTTGACAAATTAGAAATATTTAGAAGAAATCTTTTTTCAGAACTTCTCTTGCGAGCTACGACCAAGTTCTCACTTTAAATGATAAAGAACAATGCCTGATGAAGTTCATCCTTCGTTAACAATTACCATCATATTTCGTCTCAAAGGAATAATTCTGATTTCAGTGCAACTACAAGTATTGCGCCAAAATGGCCGCTAGTATACGATTAAACTATAAATTATGCTGGTATTGTGTTTTCATATTCTGAACTCGAAATTCTTTCCTTCCTTTTATCAACTTCGAAGGTGATGCGTAATAATTGTTCGACATAATATAACATTATTATGTTGGAAAATGTTCAACTTAGTGCATAAATGTAAAATTGCAAAATCACTGTGTGTTTAGTCAATTGCACCCATATTATTCAGTTTTTTTTTTTTTTTTACCAATTATGTATTTGAGAAATAAAACTTTACAGTTTCAACTAAAGGTGCGTTTGACAGTATTCAATCAACATTTCTCTTGCTCTTTGCATAAGAATGAACTTTTCCTATACCTATACTATGATTTTTATCATGATGTCAAAATATGTAAAGCAAAAAAAAAAACTAATTTAACTTTTCAACTTTTCAACTTTTCAAACAAAAATAAAATAACAATTTCCATTTTATTATTTAATCAAGAGAATCCTCGAAGCGCGTGCTTGTGTTCAACTCTTTGATGAACTTGTTTACAGCCATCATCATCATCAAAATTACCCTAACTAACTAGCATTTTAAAACACAGAAAAAAAAACCTATTTAGTTTTTATAACCATGAAACTCAATTTTAAACCAATTTCAAAACAAAAACTTTAAATTTATTTAACTATCTATCTAACTACAAAATAATATGTTATACCTATACTATATATAATAATTATAGAGATACATTCTACACACAACAGTTTTTTTTTTTTTTTTGTAGATGTTTGACTGTTAATAGTGCATCTGGTTTGCGTCGTTTCTATAACAATTTACAAAACAAGAACAAATAAATAAATAAAAGTAAAATAAATATTGCACATAAAAAAAAAACTCTGTCGACTATGTCGACCCCTAGAGTGGCATTTAATCTTGAAACATTTCCTTTTTGCTCTTTTGAGGGTGAACTGCACAAATATAAACGATTTTCCACCATTTAAACCACCCTTAGCACCGATTTGCCCCCAAAGGGGCTTACATCTATTCAAAGAATATACATATAGATATATACTGACCAATGCAAATATACTAGACGGGTAAATTGGAACAAGGGGGGGGGTAGAGGATATGCTTAACAAAATAACCTATATGCATGCGAATATCTGTGGGAGTACATATTGCCTTAAGCCGACGACTGCCAGGATATGAACGAGCGTTAACTACAACACGCTTCAGCGCTTATCGTTGTCCTGCAGCAGCATATGTCATGTTGCTGTGGGGCTGCTGTTTAGTCCTTTGTTATATGTATTCCATTTTCGCCTGGTAACGCATCATTGAGTATCATCCGTTCCGCAATAGCAATAAGCACAGATATTCCAACACAACACTAATAGAGACTGTATAGAACAACAAAAAGAACTTACTACTATTTTTTTTTGTATAGTTCAAGCGATGTTCCTTCAGGACATCATGTGCTGTTACAAAACAATCATGCATCATTGTGCACACGGATGGAGTCCGATATATTTGCTGAGGATGACGAGAATTCAGATAATGATGGTTGTTGGTCATTGCCGCTGTCGCCAACGCTACTTCTGTCACCAATGATGACGCCATCATGCCAAGCACCAACACCACCGCCGTAGCCACTATTGCCGCCATCTTCTGGACCCAGATTTCTGTGGTTAGGAAATATGGTGCCTCTTATGTGAACTCAATTCAAGTCTCCCTTATATGTCACATTTCGATCCGCATTATTGCACCGTAATCGGTGAAAGGTTCCTTCTGTCCTCCATCTATTCAAGTACATAGTCTACGTATCCTCAAAGTAGCTCCTTTCCTGACACAGAAAATGGACTTCTACCACAGTGGCTTCTGCAATTGGATATCATCGTTCAATTGCTATGTTGTTATTGACTTAAAGTGCGCCACCATGTGCACTCTAGGAGAAGTCTGCTCCTGATGGGGTCAATGGAGCGGATGTCTTATATATAGATAGGTACGTGTACAAAGTTAAACAAATATAAATTGTGGTAATATTTGTTGGTATATATACTCGTAGTATAAGGGAGATACAATTTTTGGCTATATGGCCGTTTATAGAACCGCATAACTGTGACGACGACATCGTTTGGGCCTAAATGTGGTTTTCATTGATTTTGTAATCAAACGTTTATTGCTTTTGAAGTTCATTGAACCTTAGACCCACATGGTTCTGGAAGCTTACAGTAAACATAGAAGATGATATGGTTGTGTGTAAGTTAAGATAACTTCATGGCTGAGGTTATTAGCTCCATAGATGTATTTATTCCATAAACTTCAGTTATTATGTTGGCATCCGTTACTTGTATCTTATTGAAAACAATGAGCTCTATACCTATTTACTTTGGGGTTAATTTTTCATGCTTTTATAATAAACCAAGAGTGTATTTGTTATACCAATCTTACAAAAACTCATTCTTTTTATGAGGTTTGTATTGATTTAGAAAAAAAAATTGATTTGAATCTCAAAAAAAAAGCTCGAACTTGAAGCAAACCAAAGAAGGGTCAGTTTGCATTATGCAATCTAATCTTACTGTACTCTTATTCAAGAATCAAATAAAAAATATGCTGAAGCCAAAAATAACAATCCGAAGTTTTCAGAAAACACACATATTTATTTGGAGCATTATTTTTTTTGAGCATTAAGTACAAACTGCTATCGGAAAGAACTAAATCGCTTTTTGAGTTTTTGAAGTTTGTCAGAATTGTAGGAACTTAATTTAATCGAAAATAACAAAATTATAATCATTGAATTTTTTTGGTTTCACGTAAAAAAAGGCAAACATTTTTTGCCCTTTGTGGAATGTACTCATTATCGAAAAACTAAATTTTCACATTTATTTGTTAAAAAGAAAATAGGAAAAATACAGAAATTTGTGTTCTCAATTGAAGTTAATTAAGAGATTTGAAACTAAATCGATCCTGCAACTTTTGTCTCAGGTTTTGATGTCTTACAAAAAAATTTACTCAGTATTCAGAAAGCAGGGTTCAGATTCTAGCTGAATAAACGATCAAACGTTTTCGTCTGTGCGAAACATTCTCAGAGCAAACTGTTCGCACAGACGAAAACGTTTGATTGTTTTTCATACAGAAACTGCCCCCAGAATTTTAAAGCAGAATTTTGACAACAGAATTATTACTCAGGTCAAATTTCGACACCAGAATTAAACATGATAAAAATGCCATCGTTTGTCGTTTTGAAAGAACTACCGACCATTTATTTCGGCCAACAATACAATTTTGCAAATGCAATTTTGCTTGTTGACGTGCCTCGATCATTCAAAAATGAGCTTTGTCGATGAATTTCGGCTTACGGAATTTTTATACAAAAATTATTATAGATATTTGCTATATCATTTCAAACGGAAATGTTTTTTTTTTTTTTCAAAAAATTAAAAAAAATTACTCAATCAAAAAAAATAAGACGTCAAAGAATTACCCATAGACAAAAGTTTTATTAAAATCTTTCTTTTTTTTGCGAAAAATTGAGTTTAAATAATTTTTTTCCCGAAATGTTTGTTTGTGGTATTCGTTGATATCAGTGCAGCAAAATCTCCGTTTTGTGTATTTTTAGCCAAAAACCTGAAATGCAGTTACATTAAGAGCACTTCAATTATAACGTTTACAAAGTTTTATCAAAATTTGGAAAAACTAAAACTGTTATATGGGAGGTACCGGTTATAGCCGGGCTAAAACAAAAATTCAAATTTAGTCCTCTAGGGAATCACCAAAAAATACTACACACGAAGTTTGAAGAAAATCCGTCTAACCGTTTACGCACATCCGGACATCCGCACATCCGCACATTTGCACAGACGGTCGGCATGACGAAACCTACTTTTTTCGTCTTCTCTATCATCGTAATGTCAGGTTTGATTAAAACCTCGATTTTTTTTTTACATGAAACCAATACTTGCCCTATTAAGCAAGTAAAAACAAACATATGTTAAGGTTGTAGGTTTATGTTAGAAAAAATTATAAGAACGAAAATAAAGGGCACGACAGGGTCGCACGAACTTGGTCTTATGGCAAGTAAGCACCCTTTGTGTTAACGATTTTGAAATTCATCAACTTTTTACCGTCGACAACAAAAGACTAGCACAAAATTTTATCAAAATTAATCGGATTTTTTCGAGAAAAATTGAATTGAAAAACTAATTTTTTAGAAAAATGTTTGATTCATCAAGCTTTGGAGAACTTTTACAATATAAAATTTCATCAAAATATGTTAAGCCTCTTAAGAGATAACTGGTATCGTTCTATGGCAGGTAGCTATACCGTTGATAAGCTTATCCGAAAAATTAAATTAAATAAAAGACATAATCATTGACAACAAATCACTCATATAAAATTTTATCAAAATCGATCGTATTTTTTTCGAAAAATTTGGAATCATCGGTAACGCATGGTAGATACCTAGAATAATAATAAAAAAACTCAAAGAATTTTTTACGGGGTTTGAAAAAAAATCTATTGTTATCTCAAAGTTTTTTTTTTTTTTTTTTGTACGAATGCATAACTTGCCTTATAGTAGGTACCTATAATCGCAGGTGAAAAGTTGTAAGAAGAGTAAATAGCTGTTAGTTTGAAACCAAGCAGAACTTTTGAATCGATTCAAAGTACTGGAGTAAGGTAGAAATGTATTGAACGAACCCCCACTCAATGACTGGTTTGCTTGTTGTTGCTTCCTAGTGCTTTTTGCAGAAGTAGATACATATAAGTATAAGGGACCACTTATTCACCATATTACCGTAAAAAATAGCAGATTGTTGAAAAAATTTTGTTATTTCTAATGAGAAAAACAACTTAAAATTCCTCGAGGTCAACCTGCCGAACCACAAAAGCAGATAATTAGTTAAAACAGTGAAGTGGGAATGTTATGGTTTCCAGTCGAAATTTTTAACATCGTTGGAAAACGAAGAAGAATATAGAAATGAATAAAATTATCTATAGGAGTAGATTTTTTGGATAATCTGAATATGGCAAATAACAAAAAAGAAAGTCTTAGAAAGGAAATTAACTATGGATTGAGCTGAAGAGTTTGACTGCAAACTCTTTCTATCTTCTGCTATAAAAGTATATTTCTATCGATATGATCAAATTATGGCATGATATCAACAAAAAGCGGCTATGTTTCGAAGCATGAATATGTGTTTTAAAGTGTTCTTTGAAGTAGTTCTGTTACATTGAATAAATCGGAATAAATTTTTCATAAGTATTTAATGGTATCCTCTCGGCTAACTTCAGAAACCAACACACTTATAATTATTCCAAATTATAATGCACGAGTTGGTCCATTTTTTTTTTTTTTTCGAAAAAAAAGTTATTTTTTTATTCTTTTCAAATGTCATTTGCAAGATAAAAGAACATTAATTCACGCCAATTCCTTACTTTGAGTTTGAAGATTTATTATGTGACATGTATCTATAAATTAAAATGACGCATTTGTAACAAAAGCACGCACATAAAATCAAAGTTAAAGAAATAAAAATAATATCTCAAAGTTTTGCCAATCAATTATCAAAGTTGTTGGTATATTTTAGTTTATTTATTTTTCTTTATTTTAATTTTATACAAATTGAGACAAATAACAAATGTGAAAAAGTTTCCATCATTGTTTATGAAGATTTTCATAAAAACTTGGCCACATCTTTGTGAGTGCATGTATATCTTATGTTAAGTAGGTAAGTTTCTTATCTCGGTATATAATATCTACTTCAATCAAAAAGTTTTTTGTTCTTAGAATTTTTTTTTATAGATTTATATGAAACAAAGATACTCAAAGGAGTCATCAAAAGATTTTCCAGTTCGAAGAAATTCCTTCATTTTATTAATGTTAACTAGACCATGATGAGAAAAATAATCAAATTCAAAAGATTCTTTTAGACAAAAAAAAAAAAATAAATGACCGTAATAAAGTGCATGGTAGATTTTTTCCTTCTTTAAATGGAAAATGTTTTTAAATAAATAGAATTTATTCTAAATTAGCAAGCAGTCTATGAAATGTTTTTTTCCAAGAACTAAAAAATCAATTTAACCATTGATAGCTTTCTGAAAAAAATGTTAAAAACATGAAACGGTTTCAGATTTTGTTTTTTTATTTATTTGTTTGACTTTGAGGAGTTGTCCCGTTGTTGGATAAAAAATACCTTCGCACTAAATATAGCAAAATCGTATTCTTCATACAAAATTTGTTGATATTGTTTCCGAAAGTATGAGGGTAAATATTTACGTAAATTAGGATTGACATGTCATGAAGGGCGTGATATTTTCTGAAACAATAACAGACAACAACGGGAACACACACACACACAAATTCTTCATGTAAAAAACATAAATAATGGCTCTTCAATATTCAAGTCTCAGAATATGGAGTCACTGAAGTGCAAATATGTTCCATCAACTCACTGAACAGAGAACACAAATGATTTTCCTTGCAAGTCGCTGCAACACGCGTTGAAAGAACGTTTGGCTGTTTTTATTTCTAAGAAGCTTAAGCAAATTTTCATGGGAAAAAAGTTACTATTCCATAGACAATAGTGAAACAGAGGATGGTTTTGTCGGTTGGCAGGTAATGCAAGATGAATACCAACAATGATGTTTAAAGCTTTCCCTTTCTTGATAATAATGGAATAGCACATGAGGTATTTTGTGTTGAATATATTAACACCTTATTTCAAAAGGGAATTGAACTCAACATAAGGATTTTAAAGGAAAATTTAGCATACCATCATTTGTATTAAAAATTATTTATATATTTTAAAATTCGAGCAATTTAGCAAATCAGCAATATTAAATTCCAAAATTGGATTGTTTTTTTGAAAGTATGTGTAACATAATATGTCTTTATTTTAAATCCAAAAGATTGCTTAACTTTTATGATAACAACTTCAATTTATTTTTTTTAATAAGGGTTTTTCAATGTATCATTAAACAAAAAAAAACAACAACAGATTGTTTACAAACGCAAAAGCCTATCAAACACATTATCAAGGAACAAAAGGAAACTTACAGATAAAAAGGGAAATAGCTTTCAAATGTTTTTAAATTGTGCTCTTATATGAAAATAAAAGACAATTTAAAATGACCCTAATCAAATGTCGTTTCTATTTCCTTGACATCATTGTTAGAAATGGCAGGGGTCAGTCAATTCGGTGGCAATATCTGTTCATGGCTAAAAATAGATGTTTTAAATGAGGTTTTATATGGGTGGAGGAGGGGATGGAACCCTGCTGTTGGAATATATTTTTAAAAATAACGATGTTTCGCTTTGGTTTTAACAGTTTTATTTTTATCAACAACAACAGTTCAGAATATATTATATAAACAAAAAAAAACAAACAGAAAAATTCTTGGACTTTCGAATTGTTGGTAAGTTTAGATTGGGTTCAGTAAGCAGATTGGACTACGGCCTCAACAAACAGGCCTTACCATAGAACTCAGTCCCTGTCTAGCTGCCTCCAGTTAAAAATACCTGATCTGATCTTGTACCATCTAAAGTATAGGGCCTACACTTGTCCCATTTAACTCGGAAACTGTATATTTTCAGCTTTTAAAGCAATTTTTAGTTGCATGTCCTTATTGACTTGACTTAAGATCATCTTTTCGACCGATCTTAATATCTTTCTGAGATGTCGGTGTACTTTCAATCGATCGTTTTATTCGAAGAGCTTCTGAACTTGTAACGGGCGGGGTGGGGATGGAGATGATGGTTTTTTTGTTTTTTCCCCCCCGCTACATAAAAAAAATTTAATAAAAAGCGAGTTGTAATAACTAAAAGAGAAATCGTCGAGTTCGAGTTATCTTGTATTCTTAATTCCGTAAAAGATGAACGAAAATCGAAGCTGAATTGCTAGAGGTGCTATACTCTCAAAAATATAAAACGATTCCTAAATCTCAACTGCACTCTCATTAATTTTCATGTAACGGGTCACCCCTTTTGGGATCCTACATAAAATATAGGAGTTCCATTGTCCTGAGAAATGCCCAGGATGAGATCACTCTTTCACACTGAAGGTCCCTAACCCCCAGTAGAATGGACTCACCTCAGTTTCCTCACCACAAAAGAACTCTACGTGTGTAGGTATTATACACGTCGGTTATATCACACCTATCCACATCTTCTTATGTTAATGTATAAGACGAAGGCTATATTATCTCGTGTGGGTTGTTCTGAGGTCGAATCATGACTTAAGTATTTGGTGATGAGAAGTGAAGAGATTTTAATTCCTCAACCTAAGCAACCCTCGTAGGTATCACTAACTAAATCCAAGATCGTCCTCAAATGTTACCAAAGAAAAATATTAATGGATCCTAAACCTACCAACCTCTGTGACTTATAGTACCTATTACTAGGCACGTCCAAGCCGAGATTAGTAGGGTGGCTACTATTCAACTGCCGCTACAGGTCAGAAAGATCGCCTTAGCCTGCTCAACGGCCTAGGGAAGTGGGTCATGCTGCAGGAACAGACAGCCGGTGCTACAATTGTTTGACCTGGAGCCTAGGTGACGGATGACTCGGTTAAAGTTCTCAGATGCTAATGCTAAAGAGCAAAAAGAGCCTGTCGGGATGTTATTTTTAGAAGCAGAAGAAAAATCGAAAATAAATAAGTTTTGTAAAAGAAGAACAGTGTTACTTGTGAAAGTTGAATAAGGTGTCGTCTATTCAACTGGACTCAAAACCCCTGACCCTACCTAATGTTCCTTATTATCCATCAATATTGAAGGAACCCTTCACAAAAGCGGGAGAAATAGATGTCTTTATTTCCCCCTTCTTCGCCTAACTTCCCGTCCAGAAGTCGCGAAAGGGCAATATAATTTCCCTTGACGACTCTCCCAATGATGAATCTGTTGGCGAAAATCTGTACAGATACATCCCACAAAAATCAGTGTAATTCTCGTGACCTCGTCTTAATTCATGTTAAGAGTGAACTCCTCGTTGTGTTAATCGTTGTTGTTACCGTTGTAGGTGTCATCGTTAGGGAAAATCAACCTCGGAATGGTTGTAGGTGACTCCAGTCACGACCCTCATCCTTAGGGTTTACTCCTCCATACTACCTAAAACTGCCAGAAAACCATAAGAAAAAAGAACTACTTCCCAAAGAAGTTGAACAACTAAATCCTTGAAATAACAAGAAAGTCTTGTGATTCAATTTGCACTTATAAACATGTTCTTTATTTTTAAGTATCTTACAATCTAATCAAAGAAAAAAATATAACTAAATCTCTATACCTATCTATTAGTATAAAAGTTTTTCTTAATTTCTCTTTTATATAATCTCCAAACAATCTTAAAATTCAAAAATGATTTCAAAAAAATTTTATTTCTTCGAACGAGATCAAAACAATTTATGAGATATGAACCTATCTAAAAAGACTACTACCTATGGTAACTTCACTGGTTATCTTCATAGATCTTTATCTATTTCAATCTCAATACAAAAGATTTTTAAATCGTCGAATCCAAAAAAAAATAAATGAAAACGACAATCAACTTTGACCTTATAGACACGACAATAACACGCGTACAATATCTTAAAAGTATTGTATTTCAATAACACGGACGGACTTGAATCTCAAAGACTCGTTACAAAAAAAAGTTTTTGGTAGGTGTGCGTCACACAACCCTCTATTCCGCGACTGAAAGATATATCCCAAAACGATATCTTCCTAATATTTCACTGTTTTCGATAATATAACTACGGCGGACAACAAACGGACTATAATCAAACGATTTTTCGACTGGACCTAACTTTAGTCATTGACCTTGGTTAAATGTCAATTTCGAGTCAATTGACGTCGAGGACATTTGCGGACTTTTAATCAAAAAAAATTTTTTATACTCGGACCGACGATGTTATTTTAAAACGGACAATCGTAAAAAGTAGGTATAAGTTACCTATAATAAAAATAGAAATTAAATCTCCCGAAGAAATTCCTGTTTAGGAAATTTCTAAACGATATTACACACATAAGAAGAAAAAAAAAAAAAAAGTTTAAAGACCGTGAGTCTGTTCCAAAGATCCCCTTTCCCAAATCCAAAGAAAGAAAATTCATCGATTTCACCAAAAGATTGGGAATCGGTATCGAACACAATAAATTTATAATTTAGAAAAAGTTTTTAAAAATGTTTATGTTATTCAAAAATATATCAATATAGTTAAATGCAAAAGAAAATATAATAATATAGGCAAATATAATAATTATCAAAAAAGGTACGAAGAATAAAAAAGGTGCACCCTGTTTATCATATACCATGTCGTTTTTAAAACAGAGTTAATTTTCAGATTATATGTTTTCAAAGACCAAAAAAAAAATGTTTCTTTGTTTTTAGGTTACAGATGATGATTTTCCAGAACACAAAGTCGAACGTAGATGAGCAGCTATCAAGCATTGATATGTAACTTCACGAAAGGTACTGTTCAATGTCTTGACCTTATCTCAACATGTGTCGTTAACTCGACTGCGTTCTTACTAACACGTATGTTTCGTAGCTAAACCGATGTAGGTACAAGGAAAAATTTAATTGTTTTCCTTTCCTTTCTTTTTTTTTTTGTATTCAAAACTGGATTATATGTCTCCTTTTTTTTTGTAAGTTACGACGAAGTTCATAGGTATAGTGGTCTTTTTTCACAAAAGTTTCGAATGAGAGTTAAAATCAAACTCGTTTGGTGACTTAATATTGTCAAGTCTCAAAAAGATATCATTTGCTAACAAAACTCTATGTTTCTTGACATCGATACAAATTTTATCTCTAACGATAGTATACATCCTTCTTAAGATGTGTATTTTTATCTCATTTCTTTTCAGATAATATTTACTGGACTTTATCTTTCAACTGAATATCCGACATTAAGTGTCTTGATCGAATAAAAAAATGAATTTTGTTTAGAAATTTAATTTTTATTGATGTCAAGTTAATGACTTTATTGTTGAGAAAACAACAAAAGAAAATGTATTTTGACATGAAGTGTCCAATGAGAAATTTTCAAATTAAATTTCGTTAGAGTTTGATCCAGCTAGTTATTGTAAAATTAATGAACTTGTTGTTCCAAATAAAATTTGACTTTAAGAGTCTTATAAAATTTACAGAAAAATTTCGTTACACTTGAACTACATTATCGACACATTGATATTTCTATCATTCTAAAAGAAATTTTTATCATAAATATTTTATCAGCCTAAAAAGCTACTTTAAAAATTGATTTCATTTGTTGGCACACTATTGTAATCGCTGAAGAGACTGATTTCTTTACATATGTTACATCAAAGAGACTATGTACCAGACATATGGTATGTACGTAGGTAATTTACAGCTTTAACAGGTATATGCATATATATTTTTTTTTTTATATATATAATGTCACTTCGATATGTAATAAAAGAATATTAATTTCATACCTGTCGTCTTGTTAAGACTAAATATATTTGTGACAAAGGTGTACTTATGCTGTGGATTTATATTTCACTTGTTGAATCCCTCGATGAAATGTATTTCGAATACTTTTCCGCTACTTGCTGAGTCCCTCGCTGAAAGTTTCAACCAGCCGCATGGTTGTGGCTTTCCACGATGTGTCTTTGGTCGCATGTGACTAACAATGCGTATGATTCGTTTTTGCTCTAGGCGAATATTCCTTGAATTGTTGGTGGCCTTTTTACTAAAAGCCAGGCAGGCGGTTTTTTCGGGCACGTGGCGGACTTTTGCTTCAGGTCGATTTGCGTTGGGCCGGACTTTGGTTGGCGAATGTCCCACCACAACTTCCTGGTTGCACCTTTAGCATCAGTTGCCACCCCTTTGTTCGCTGTCTGCCTGTGAGAAAAAAAAGTTTTAGTACTTTGAATATGATTTTAGGATTTCTAAGTCTACGATAAAAATTATGCAATTTTGTATCAAAGTAAATCGTTCGAGAAAGAAATTTTCTAACGTACTAACTACGATAAAACTATCTATGTAATAACTAATTACATGAATTACTACTTCGTATCTACCTACTTTATCTTTTCTACTGATATTTTGTTTGGCGTACTCGTTGATGAGTGCTATGCCATGTAGTAAAATCTTTCTTTTTTTTTTTTTAATTATATGTAATTTGGAGTATTTTTCGTTACCTGGCTTGATTGAATTTACAGATGAGATTGGATGATATTGCGTTTCTATTGGGAAAAATTCTTCCTATGAATCCCTCGTGTTCACTTGGTCTATAGGTTCCGTTTTTTTTCCTTTTTTCTTGCTTTATTCCTGGCTACTAGGTAATTTAATCTGCGCTACAGATTTTTCTAGATTTTAATAAAATTGTTCTAGCAATGTGGCAACGAAAGAAAACTGTGTAGATGGCCCCATAATTTCACGATAATTATGGTGCCACAAAAAAAAATTTTCAACCAACTACGTTGTACAAAAAGGATTGTAAATTCTTACCTTGGCTACTTTTTGCATATGATCCAAATATTTTGTCCGCTGATATGTTCGTTTGGATAATTTTTCTTGCTATTAATTTATTCAAGGTCCGCCAAAAATATTTCTAGTTACTTTAACTTTTACTTTTCTCTTTAGATTAATATGTCTGACTTGACTTTAGGACGGATGAATTTGCAAAGAAATTTTATGCGACGATTTTTCTGGAAGAGGTGCGTCTACTTCCAGTTGGACGTGTTTCTTTACGAAGGTTTGAATTTCCTCGTTAAGTGTGAACATAGTTATCGTTGAGTCGTTATTCTATTACTGCTTCTAGTACAGTAGTAATTTTATTTGCTTGACTTACTATTTGTTCTCACTAGATGTCACGTAAAGTGAAAAAATTATTTATGAAGATTTTATTGAATAATTGAAGGTAAGTATGGATATAAATGAGTTTTGCATTGTAGGTAAGTAGTTGGTGGTAAGTAAATTTTGTTTTTAGCGTTTTGCTTTTGGTTTGTACCTTTGGTAAGTATATTTATTTTTTTGGTATAAGATTATTTTATCTGAAATAGT
Source organism: Baccha elongata (assembly GCA_951217065.1). Classification (NCBI taxonomy): domain Eukaryota; kingdom Metazoa; phylum Arthropoda; class Insecta; order Diptera; family Syrphidae; genus Baccha; species Baccha elongata. Next base: position 103,582,386 of record OX578272.1, on the reverse strand, counting down.
TAAGTGTAAGACATAGACTTTTACTGATTGAATATCTAGACTCGTATTCCAATGGTTTCCTTAGGTATTTTTGTATCTATTATTTGACTGTGAGTGAATATTATTGAAAATGTTACTTCGTTTTTTCAGATTTCAAGACTAGGTAAGTACTAGATTATTCGGACAATCCTTTCATTTGTCTTTTTCGTTTCTATTCTCTGATTATTCATCGATACATGACAATTATTGACCTGTCATTCAGTTAGAACGCTTTTGACTGGGACACTACGAAATTTTCTATCCTATTATTTTGACTCTTGGATCGCCTCAGTACTTTGGTTGTTTACTCTTTTTGACATATAGACCTCTCTTTGTTGTCAGACACATTTCTATTATCTTCTTCGCTCTACTTTTAGATTGAATAGTACTAAACTCCGTTTTCTTCATTTTCTCCTCAAGTCTAAAAAAAATCTTTACTTATTGTTTTAACTTATTTTGTCTTTTTCTAACCTCTGGATTTTGCTTTTTATGCTTTAGATAGCAATCTAACCTAACAAATACTACTTCTATACTTTTCTACTTGTTTCTTTTTACTTCTTCCTAACAAAACTTTTACTATATTTATACCCTCTTCATAGCTAACTTTCGTTTCTGACCTTTTCTTCTAACTTCTCGATACATATTTACACCTTTTGAACGACTTTTAGACTTTGACACAAACGCAAACTTCTACCGTGACTATGAGTACGTCTCGAATGCTGCACATCATTTGGTGGTACTTTCTCCTCTTTGCACATCACTAGATGTGTCTGCCATTTCGTTCAGTTGTGGTGACGTTTCAATTTCATGTTTGTGGTAGTATAGTATGTCTCTCAAATCTCGTTGCCTCTCTTTACCCCCCGTTGCTACCCCCTCTCTGACATTCCACATATCTTGCTTGGGCAGTATTTTTCTTTTTGCGCGGTAGAATTTCTGCTTCTATGTGCCGATAGGTGTAGTTACGAATGCCAATGTTCGGTTGGTGTTCGAACTAACTTCCACATTATTTATCTTTGCTAATTAGAATGTTTATTATAAACATTGGGGTTGATGAAATTTAATTTGAGACAATTTGTTGCAATGTGTAAATGCACAGAAAAAATTTTCAAATTGGTCAGGTTTCTGAATGTAGGTATACATGTTGTTATTATGATATTATGCGTTGCCTACTGTCGAGGTAGGGTTGATAGATTTTCCTACAAAGCATCCTCGTTGTGTGAAATGCTCATTCATACAACGATGATGGAAACGAAAAGCTATCTAAATACTAAGATTTCAAAAAAAAATTGAATTCTACACCCACGACCCTTATGTCTCGTGCACAGCTGTGTTAGCCGGTTGTGATAGAATCTTTCTAAACGCTTTGAACTTCATTTCCTTAAATCCTTTGTATGCACTACCATTTCGAATCCTTTTTCGTCCTTAACTCGATACAAATTGTTACCAACGACTTTAGTGACATAAGCTTTCAAAAATTTCGGACTTAGCTTAGCGTTTATGTGTTTGGCTGCGTTGCTAAGTGTAAAGTTTCTCCTGAAAACTTTGTCTCCTACTTGATATGACACTGCTTTGCTTCGTAGATTGTACTTGTGCTCGTATGTTTCGTGAGCTTGATTTAAGGCGGTCTTTAAATATGAGTGGAGTATTCCCATTTTCGCAACTTTCGGTAACCAATTCAATTCCGACTGATTTAACCCATCTAGCTTCCTCAGTAAGCGGTAATCAGACCCGTGTTCGATCATCTGTTGTCCGAACAGAGCCTCATATGGAGACATGCCTATAACACTATGCACCGATGTACGTAATGCGTTGCTGATTTCCGATAAGTGTATGTCCCAATTGGTCTGTTTCGGGTCGATATACGCTCGTATCGCACTTAGAATAGATCTATTAACCCTTTCGCTGGCGTTTGCCTGTGGTGCGTAAGATGCAGTCTTGATATGTGTGATGTCGAAGTTGCTTAGACAGTTACTGAAATCTTTGCTTATAAATTGAGATCCATTGTCTGATAACAGAGTTTCTGGAACCCCAAACATTAAAAATATCTCTTCAGTTAAAAATTTTATTAGCTCATTTGAATTAGCTTTCTTCAATGGCTTAATTAACACAAACTTAGTTAACTGATCCAGGGCGATCACTATAAAAGTGTTACCTCTTTTGGATCTAGGGTAAGGCCCGAGAAAGTCAACATATAAATGTTGAAATGGCCTATCAACCGTAAAGGCTTTCCCCATTTCAGTACGTAAAGTACTATTTGGTGCTTTTATTGTTTTGCACATATCGCAATTACTAATGAATGACTTAACTTGACTGCTCATTGCTGGCCAATAGAACTGTTGTCGGAGGCGATACAAAGTCTTAGCGATCCCTCCATGCGACGATCTAGGTGGGCAATGAGCTTGCTCTATCAATGTTCCAGTCAGCTGCGACGGAACCCAAAGCTTCCACGACAAATCCTCTTGAATGGGATTTCCAGTGGCGTGTTTGACTCTTTTATATATAAATTCTTCAGATATTTGAAGATCAGGCAGACGCTCTACATTTTTCTTGACGTGTGCAATTATCTGTGCGTACTCATCTGACTTAAAAGCCGGATCTTTCAAATTTATACTTAACACATTACTTGAATTCGAAGTAGTAGTTTCTAGAGTGGGTTTCTCAACATCCATGGCATCTACTTCATATACCCTTGACAACGCGTCAGGCACATGGTGTTGTGATCCACGTCTATGGACCACCTCGAAGTCGAAACTTTGAAGCTTGAGGCTCCATCGAGCTAACCTGCCCATTGGATCCTTCAAGCTCATCAGCCACCGTAGACTGGCATGGTCAGTTATCACTACGAATTTGTATCCCTCGACGTAAGGTCGAAATTTATAAATTCCTTGGACAGCAGCCAAGCATTCCCGTTCAGTCACGGTATAGTTTCTCTGAGCTGAATTTAATTTTTGCGAATAGAAATAGATTGGTTTCTCGTTTCCGTCTTCGTCTAATTGACAAAGAACACAACCTATCCCTGTAGATGATGCATCGCAACAAATGATAAACTGTTTGCTAAAATCAGGGTTAATTAGGACTGGTGCTGAAGTTAACGCTTTCTTAGTCGCTTCTAAGGCTGCAATAGCTTCCTTACCGAATTCAAATTTTTGTTTCTTTTTCAAGGTGTCTGAAATTGGAGCAGTTAGAGTTGAAAAGTTTTCAATAAATCGTCTGTACCAGCCAGCCATTCCTAAGAATCGACGAACTTGTCGTAAGGTGGTGGGTACAGGAAACTCTACTATCGCTGACACTTTATTCGGGTCGGCTTTCAAACATCCTTGACCTACAATATACCCTAGGTATTGCAGTTCGCGGAAACAAAATTTAGATTTTTCTACATTTATGGTCAGACCTGCGTCTGAAAGATGTTTTGCTACTTTACTGAGTGTCGAAATGTGATCGTTAAAATCTTTCGAGATGACCAAAAGATCATCAAGGTAAATGAACACCTGGTTTCTCAACTCGCGAGGAATCACTTTGTCCATTAAGCTCGTCAAACTTTGCGCAGCATTCGAGAGTCCGAACGGCATCACTTTAAATTGATATAACGGTCTCCCCGGGACAGTAAACGCTGTCTTCTCCCGTGATTCTTTCTCCAGGGGCACTTGCCAGTATGCATCCTTCAGATCCACGCTAGAAATATAACGTGTCTCCGAAAGGCGTGCTAGCAATCCTTCAATGTGCGCAATTGGATTCGCATTTTTCTTCGTTACGGCGTTAACTTTTCGGAAGTCGAGGCATAGTCTGTTTTTTCCCGGTTTTCTCACCAGTACGACTGGTGATGACCAAGCACTCTTACTTTCCTCGATAACACCTAACGAGATCATACGATCCAACTCCGTGTACACAAGGCTTTGTACTGCTGGCGATATGGGATAGTGACGTTGTTTAATGGGTTCTGCGTCTCCCGTATCAATAGAATGTTCCATCAAATGCGTTTGTCCGAGACCTCGAACGGCGAATGACGGAAATAGCTTAATAGTGTTTTGAAGAATCGTAGATTCCTCTACAGATAAGAGACATTCCGGCTTATTTGCCTGACCGGTTGTTGTCTCGGTAACAGTATCTAATGAAGATATTATTTGCGGGGCTAAATTGAATGTTTTCCAAAAATCAATGCCTAGATATAAATCTTGGGCTAAAGATGGCACTATATACAGGTCTATTGGAAAATTTAGATCTTTGTACGTAATATTAGTAGTGACCACCCCAGCTATACGCTGTTTGGTTCCATCAGCTGTGGATACACTAGAATCAAATTTCTTGAATGGAATTTTAGCTTCTTCTAGATATTTAGCGGCACCGTTACCGAGGCAACTGATGCTCGCTCCGGAGTCGAGTAAACCAAGCCATTTATGTTTAAATATTTCTACTTTTAAGTAGGTACGAGGATCGTCTTTTAAACATTCTACTTCGGCTATAGTTACCGCTCTATGTAACTTACGTTTTAAACTAAATCTGTTTCTTAATTTCTGGACTTTTTTCTGGTGAATTGGGTAGGTATAAATGCGTTTTCGCGCTTCAGCATAATCGAGTTGCCTCTGGTGAAGTGGTTTAAGAGGTCTTAATTTTTGAGTTCTAATAATTTTTGTATCGTTATTTTTAATGTTTCGGGTTTCAGGGTTTTTTAAGATTGTAATTTTGTTTTCTGTTTCAGGTGAAAGTTTTACAATGGACTCCCCGAGTTTCCCATCATCGCCAGCTCCCTCTCGGTCGATCGCTGACTCGATGACTGGTTTCCCTTGCATTTTTGACAGTTAGGGGATAGTACATCGGGCTGACCACATCTATAGCAAAAGATTCCTTTTTGCTGTTCAGTACAGTCTAAGAATATATGACCATTCTTGTGACAATTCCAGCAAATCGCTTTTTCGAAACTTATCTTTGTCTCACGGTTTCTATTTCGTTGGAATGCTTCTAATGCTAGAGACATGTCTTCCACAATTGGCTCTGTCTGGATTTCCATCTCGCTCACTTGTTTACGGATAGGGTTGTTGAATATTGGTGGCATTCTAGGACGTATCGGTTCATGTTGCGTTAGGTACCTCTCCATCTCTCGACAAGTATATACCAAATCCGCTAATCTTGATGTGCGAAAAGTTAAAAGAAGTTCACCCATTCGACGCTTGACATTCTGCTTGATGATCTCAGCCAGTTCTTCGTTTGGGCGAGGATTTTTCATCTTGGAGTTCAGCTTCAAAATAGCGTCATAAAATGCATCAAAGTTTTCGCCTGGCATTTGTTTCCTCTCGGCCATCTGTCTTGAAATTTCCGAGTCCGTTTCCAAACTCCCATAGTGATCAATTAGCGCTAGCTTTAAGGCTATCCACGAGGTTTGCGGGTTATTTTTGAGGTATATCCAATACCAAACCTCAGCTGGGCCACTAACGAAATGATGGAAGTTGGAAACTATCTCGTCCCAAGACGCGCCGTAGCTATCTTTAACTTTGTCCAATCTGAACAAAAACTCATCAACTGTCATGTTTTTCGAGTTGAATGAAATTCCCCACTTTTGGTAGTGTGGTGACCTATAGATTGATGCTGCTGGTGATGGCATCGGTATTCTGGCATCTCTGTTGGCAGAAGTGGTGTGAAATTGAATTCGATTCAATTGTTCGTAGAAATCAGGCTCATGTTGACGATTTGCTTCCCTTCTAGTAGTGGATGCTGCTCTATCCGGCCATGTCCGAGGAAAATCTGGAATATTGGGTCCAAGGTTGGCTGAAGGTTCCCTTTGAGCTGTATAAGTCGGTCGGTTTGGCGTCGGTTGGTCACAAAGAGGTATTGTGGGAGCCACTGGTTGTCTTGGAATATTGAACTGAGCTAAAGCATTATGCATTGCCTCGTTCATCTTCTCTAACAATACTGCTTGGCTTCGTTCCAATGAATCCTGCAAAGCTTTGCGGTCCTCTGCTCTGTTAAGTCCAACCGCTGCCAAAGCGACTTCCTTGATGTAGGCTTCGTATTCCTCATCTCTTCTTATCGGTGTCCTTTCTAGAAGTATTTGTCGGGCAGGAGTCCTTAAAGTTTCATCAGCTAGAATCCGTACGCGTTCATTTTCTTGTCTCGTTGTTTGAGACGGTCCAGCTTCCTCAACACGACTTTCATCCACGGCTTCTCCAGGTTCCATAGTCATGTTATGGAACAAATCCTGGTTCTTCCGGAACCGTGTGTTGTGTGGTTCGGGTGTTACTGCTCGATGAACTGTGGGAGACTCTGGCTCAGGTTGTGTCTTATTTCCTTTGCCTTCTTTGCCTGCTGGTGTGTTTCCTTTTTTCCGTCCCATTAGAAAATTTGATTTCTTATTTGATTGTTCAAAAAAAAAATAGTTTATCTTTCAAATTCGAAGATTTATGATTTTCAAGATAAGTTTGTATAGAGAGCCTAATAAAAAAATTCAAAAATCTATAGCTTACTAACTAACTATTATAAAATCTAAACTAAGTCCTACTATAACCTACTAATGATCCTACAATAACCTTACTGACTATCCCTACAATAATCTTACTAACTAACCTTAACCTAATTCTTTTATTGGGTAAACCCACTTAAATTCACAAAAATCTCAAAATCTAAAAAAATGTAACTTAACTAAATATCGAAAAAAAATTCCCAATTACCAAACTAATCTATAAAAATACTAAATATATACTAAATCTCAAAAACAATTTTTGATAAAGTATCTAAACTTGATTTTTCAAAATAAAAATATCTAACTCAAAATCTAAACTATCTTAATAAAGTGCTACCAGCATGAACTAAAACTAAAATGATTGCTACCAGCATAAATTAAAAAATGTTTTGTGCTACCAGCATATATTAATAGAGTGCTACCAGCATGAATTAAATGTTTTGCTACCAGCATGAAATAAATATCTAAAAAAAATTTGCTACCAGCATGAATATATATAAATTGTTTTGCTACCAGCATGAACTAAATTGGGTGCTACCAGCATGAAATAATCTAAACTAAATATTTTCAAAAATTTTGATTTTCAAAAAAAAATTTTCTTACTATAAACTGTATTGGTTTTCTATCTTGTTTCAGGTCGGAGTCGTGACTGGTGTCCTACTTCCGAGTTAACTTCCCAACAACATAAAAATTTCCACAAAAAAAATTTTTTTAACAACTACAACACGAATATGGTCACGAGAATTTCCACTGTTTCTTCAAACAAATTTGCCTTTTTCTTACTCTCTTTTTTCTCCACTTTATCCCCTTGTCGCTACGGACCTATGGAAAATAAACTTCCTTAGCGGTCAACAAACCGGAAAAACAGATAAAAATTAATTATCGAAAAATGTCTATGTTACTCTTTTGAGTGCGAAAGATGTTGAATATAAAAAGTGTTTTTTTTTTTTTTTTTTTTTTTTTTTTTTTTTTTTTTTTGGTTGATTGCTCTTTTCTTTATATTTCAGCCGTTTGGCTTTCGCTACAGACATAAATAGGATACAAGTCGACCATTCACCGGTCGAAAGTACAAACTTCGAAAAAGAAAAGTATATACAAAAAATGAAATGATTCTCCGTAGAAGCTACAGCTGCTAGACGATAATACGTCCAGCACGGACATCTAACTTCGAAAAAATTGCAAAATTAAAAATGATTGTTTTTATCGAGAATGGAAAAGAAATTGAGCAGGTTATCGCTGCTGACGCAATCAGGACCTAGATCTACCAACTGCCGGTCGACACTTAAGCCAATTACCTTCCGATGGTAAATCTCGATAAAACTATCGACTCAAAAAAAAATGAAAATTTGCAAGAAAAAAAAATTCTCTTGACACTACAAAAAAAATGTTTTACTTATTTTCAAGGTTCTTCTAAACTTCTATAAAAATATATTCCCTCAGGCTCCACACGTATGGGCGCCATTATGTAACGGGCGGGGTGGGGATGGAGATGATGGTTTTTTTGTTTTTTCCCCCCCGCTACATAAAAAAAATTTAATAAAAAGCGAGTTGTAATAACTAAAAGAGAAATCGTCGAGTTCGAGTTATCTTGTATTCTTAATTCCGTAAAAGATGAACGAAAATCGAAGCTGAATTGCTAGAGGTGCTATACTCTCAAAAATATAAAACGATTCCTAAATCTCAACTGCACTCTCATTAATTTTCATGTAACGGGTCACCCCTTTTGGGATCCTACATAAAATATAGGAGTTCCATTGTCCTGAGAAATGCCCAGGATGAGATCACTCTTTCACACTGAAGGTCCCTAACCCCCAGTAGAATGGACTCACCTCAGTTTCCTCACCACAAAAGAACTCTACGTGTGTAGGTATTATACACGTCGGTTATATCACACCTATCCACATCTTCTTATGTTAATGTATAAGACGAAGGCTATATTATCTCGTGTGGGTTGTTCTGAGGTCGAATCATGACTTAAGTATTTGGTGATGAGAAGTGAAGAGATTTTAATTCCTCAACCTAAGCAACCCTCGTAGGTATCACTAACTAAATCCAAGATCGTCCTCAAATGTTACCAAAGAAAAATATTAATGGATCCTAAACCTACCAACCTCTGTGACTTATAGTACCTATTACTAGGCACGTCCAAGCCGAGATTAGTAGGGTGGCTACTATTCAACTGCCGCTACAGGTCAGAAAGATCGCCTTAGCCTGCTCAACGGCCTAGGGAAGTGGGTCATGCTGCAGGAACAGACAGCCGGTGCTACAATTGTTTGACCTGGAGCCTAGGTGACGGATGACTCGGTTAAAGTTCTCAGATGCTAATGCTAAAGAGCAAAAAGAGCCTGTCGGGATGTTATTTTTAGAAGCAGAAGAAAAATCGAAAATAAATAAGTTTTGTAAAAGAAGAACAGTGTTACTTGTGAAAGTTGAATAAGGTGTCGTCTATTCAACTGGACTCAAAACCCCTGACCCTACCTAATGTTCCTTATTATCCATCAATATTGAAGGAACCCTTCACAAAAGCGGGAGAAATAGATGTCTTTATTTCCCCCTTCTTCGCCTAACTTCCCGTCCAGAAGTCGCGAAAGGGCAATATAATTTCCCTTGACGACTCTCCCAATGATGAATCTGTTGGCGAAAATCTGTACAGATACATCCCACAAAAATCAGTGTAATTCTCGTGACCTCGTCTTAATTCATGTTAAGAGTGAACTCCTCGTTGTGTTAATCGTTGTTGTTACCGTTGTAGGTGTCATCGTTAGGGAAAATCAACCTCGGAATGGTTGTAGGTGACTCCAGTCACGACCCTCATCCTTAGGGTTTACTCCTCCATACTACCTAAAACTGCCAGAAAACCATAAGAAAAAAGAACTACTTCCCAAAGAAGTTGAACAACTAAATCCTTGAAATAACAAGAAAGTCTTGTGATTCAATTTGCACTTATAAACATGTTCTTTATTTTTAAGTATCTTACAATCTAATCAAAGAAAAAAATATAACTAAATCTCTATACCTATCTATTAGTATAAAAGTTTTTCTTAATTTCTCTTTTATATAATCTCCAAACAATCTTAAAATTCAAAAATGATTTCAAAAAAATTTTATTTCTTCGAACGAGATCAAAACAATTTATGAGATATGAACCTATCTAAAAAGACTACTACCTATGGTAACTTCACTGGTTATCTTCATAGATCTTTATCTATTTCAATCTCAATACAAAAGATTTTTAAATCGTCGAATCCAAAAAAAAATAAATGAAAACGACAATCAACTTTGACCTTATAGACACGACAATAACACGCGTACAATATCTTAAAAGTATTGTATTTCAATAACACGGACGGACTTGAATCTCAAAGACTCGTTACAAAAAAAAGTTTTTGGTAGGTGTGCGTCACACAACCCTCTATTCCGCGACTGAAAGATATATCCCAAAACGATATCTTCCTAATATTTCACTGTTTTCGATAATATAACTACGGCGGACAACAAACGGACTATAATCAAACGATTTTTCGACTGGACCTAACTTTAGTCATTGACCTTGGTTAAATGTCAATTTCGAGTCAATTGACGTCGAGGACATTTGCGGACTTTTAATCAAAAAAAATTTTTTATACTCGGACCGACGATGTTATTTTAAAACGGACAATCGTAAAAAGTAGGTATAAGTTACCTATAATAAAAATAGAAATTAAATCTCCCGAAGAAATTCCTGTTTAGGAAATTTCTAAACGATATTACACACATAAGAAGAAAAAAAAAAAAAAAGTTTAAAGACCGTGAGTCTGTTCCAAAGATCCCCTTTCCCAAATCCAAAGAAAGAAAATTCATCGATTTCACCAAAAGATTGGGAATCGGTATCGAACACAATAAATTTATAATTTAGAAAAAGTTTTTAAAAATGTTTATGTTATTCAAAAATATATCAATATAGTTAAATGCAAAAGAAAATATAATAATATAGGCAAATATAATAATTATCAAAAAAGGTACGAAGAATAAAAAAGGTGCACCCTGTTTATCATATACCATGTCGTTTTTAAAACAGAGTTAATTTTCAGATTATATGTTTTCAAAGACCAAAAAAAAAATGTTTCTTTGTTTTTAGGTTACAGATGATGATTTTCCAGAACACAAAGTCGAACGTAGATGAGCAGCTATCAAGCATTGATATGTAACTTCACGAAAGGTACTGTTCAATGTCTTGACCTTATCTCAACATGTGTCGTTAACTCGACTGCGTTCTTACTAACACGTATGTTTCGTAGCTAAACCGATGTAGGTACAAGGAAAAATTTAATTGTTTTCCTTTCCTTTCTTTTTTTTTTTGTATTCAAAACTGGATTATATGTCTCCTTTTTTTTTGTAAGTTACGACGAAGTTCATAGGTATAGTGGTCTTTTTTCACAAAAGTTTCGAATGAGAGTTAAAATCAAACTCGTTTGGTGACTTAATATTGTCAAGTCTCAAAAAGATATCATTTGCTAACAAAACTCTATGTTTCTTGACATCGATACAAATTTTATCTCTAACGATAGTATACATCCTTCTTAAGATGTGTATTTTTATCTCATTTCTTTTCAGATAATATTTACTGGACTTTATCTTTCAACTGAATATCCGACATTAAGTGTCTTGATCGAATAAAAAAATGAATTTTGTTTAGAAATTTAATTTTTATTGATGTCAAGTTAATGACTTTATTGTTGAGAAAACAACAAAAGAAAATGTATTTTGACATGAAGTGTCCAATGAGAAATTTTCAAATTAAATTTCGTTAGAGTTTGATCCAGCTAGTTATTGTAAAATTAATGAACTTGTTGTTCCAAATAAAATTTGACTTTAAGAGTCTTATAAAATTTACAGAAAAATTTCGTTACACTTGAACTACATTATCGACACATTGATATTTCTATCATTCTAAAAGAAATTTTTATCATAAATATTTTATCAGCCTAAAAAGCTACTTTAAAAATTGATTTCATTTGTTGGCACACTATTGTAATCGCTGAAGAGACTGATTTCTTTACATATGTTACATCAAAGAGACTATGTACCAGACATATGGTATGTACGTAGGTAATTTACAGCTTTAACAGGTATATGCATATATATTTTTTTTTTTATATATATAATGTCACTTCGATATGTAATAAAAGAATATTAATTTCATACCTGTCGTCTTGTTAAGACTAAATATATTTGTGACAAAGGTGTACTTATGCTGTGGATTTATATTTCACTTGTTGAATCCCTCGATGAAATGTATTTCGAATACTTTTCCGCTACTTGCTGAGTCCCTCGCTGAAAGTTTCAACCAGCCGCATGGTTGTGGCTTTCCACGATGTGTCTTTGGTCGCATGTGACTAACAATGCGTATGATTCGTTTTTGCTCTAGGCGAATATTCCTTGAATTGTTGGTGGCCTTTTTACTAAAAGCCAGGCAGGCGGTTTTTTCGGGCACGTGGCGGACTTTTGCTTCAGGTCGATTTGCGTTGGGCCGGACTTTGGTTGGCGAATGTCCCACCACAACTTCCTGGTTGCACCTTTAGCATCAGTTGCCACCCCTTTGTTCGCTGTCTGCCTGTGAGAAAAAAAAGTTTTAGTACTTTGAATATGATTTTAGGATTTCTAAGTCTACGATAAAAATTATGCAATTTTGTATCAAAGTAAATCGTTCGAGAAAGAAATTTTCTAACGTACTAACTACGATAAAACTATCTATGTAATAACTAATTACATGAATTACTACTTCGTATCTACCTACTTTATCTTTTCTACTGATATTTTGTTTGGCGTACTCGTTGATGAGTGCTATGCCATGTAGTAAAATCTTTCTTTTTTTTTTTTTAATTATATGTAATTTGGAGTATTTTTCGTTACCTGGCTTGATTGAATTTACAGATGAGATTGGATGATATTGCGTTTCTATTGGGAAAAATTCTTCCTATGAATCCCTCGTGTTCACTTGGTCTATAGGTTCCGTTTTTTTTCCTTTTTTCTTGCTTTATTCCTGGCTACTAGGTAATTTAATCTGCGCTACAGATTTTTCTAGATTTTAATAAAATTGTTCTAGCAATGTGGCAACGAAAGAAAACTGTGTAGATGGCCCCATAATTTCACGATAATTATGGTGCCACAAAAAAAAATTTTCAACCAACTACGTTGTACAAAAAGGATTGTAAATTCTTACCTTGGCTACTTTTTGCATATGATCCAAATATTTTGTCCGCTGATATGTTCGTTTGGATAATTTTTCTTGCTATTAATTTATTCAAGGTCCGCCAAAAATATTTCTAGTTACTTTAACTTTTACTTTTCTCTTTAGATTAATATGTCTGACTTGACTTTAGGACGGATGAATTTGCAAAGAAATTTTATGCGACGATTTTTCTGGAAGAGGTGCGTCTACTTCCAGTTGGACGTGTTTCTTTACGAAGGTTTGAATTTCCTCGTTAAGTGTGAACATAGTTATCGTTGAGTCGTTATTCTATTACTGCTTCTAGTACAGTAGTAATTTTATTTGCTTGACTTACTATTTGTTCTCACTAGATGTCACGTAAAGTGAAAAAATTATTTATGAAGATTTTATTGAATAATTGAAGGTAAGTATGGATATAAATGAGTTTTGCATTGTAGGTAAGTAGTTGGTGGTAAGTAAATTTTGTTTTTAGCGTTTTGCTTTTGGTTTGTACCTTTGGTAAGTATATTTATTTTTTTGGTATAAGATTATTTTATCTGAAATAGTTAAGTGTAAGACATAGACTTTTACTGATTGAATATCTAGACTCGTATTCCAATGGTTTCCTTAGGTATTTTTGTATCTATTATTTGACTGTGAGTGAATATTATTGAAAATGTTACTTCGTTTTTTCAGATTTCAAGACTAGGTAAGTACTAGATTATTCGGACAATCCTTTCATTTGTCTTTTTCGTTTCTATTCTCTGATTATTCATCGATACATGACAATTATTGACCTGTCATTCAGTTAGAACGCTTTTGACTGGGACACTACGAAATTTTCTATCCTATTATTTTGACTCTTGGATCGCCTCAGTACTTTGGTTGTTTACTCTTTTTGACATATAGACCTCTCTTTGTTGTCAGACACATTTCTATTATCTTCTTCGCTCTACTTTTAGATTGAATAGTACTAAACTCCGTTTTCTTCATTTTCTCCTCAAGTCTAAAAAAAATCTTTACTTATTGTTTTAACTTATTTTGTCTTTTTCTAACCTCTGGATTTTGCTTTTTATGCTTTAGATAGCAATCTAACCTAACAAATACTACTTCTATACTTTTCTACTTGTTTCTTTTTACTTCTTCCTAACAAAACTTTTACTATATTTATACCCTCTTCATAGCTAACTTTCGTTTCTGACCTTTTCTTCTAACTTCTCGATACATATTTACACCTTTTGAACGACTTTTAGACTTTGACACAAACGCAAACTTCTACCGTGACTATGAGTACGTCTCGAATGCTGCACATCATTTGGTGGTACTTTCTCCTCTTTGCACATCACTAGATGTGTCTGCCATTTCGTTCAGTTGTGGTGACGTTTCAATTTCATGTTTGTGGTAGTATAGTATGTCTCTCAAATCTCGTTGCCTCTCTTTACCCCCCGTTGCTACCCCCTCTCTGACATTCCACATATCTTGCTTGGGCAGTATTTTTCTTTTTGCGCGGTAGAATTTCTGCTTCTATGTGCCGATAGGTGTAGTTACGAATGCCAATGTTCGGTTGGTGTTCGAACTAACTTCCACATTATTTATCTTTGCTAATTAGAATGTTTATTATAAACATTGGGGTTGATGAAATTTAATTTGAGACAATTTGTTGCAATGTGTAAATGCACAGAAAAAATTTTCAAATTGGTCAGGTTTCTGAATGTAGGTATACATGTTGTTATTATGATATTATGCGTTGCCTACTGTCGAGGTAGGGTTGATAGATTTTCCTACAAACTTAATGGTTTCTACAGTTGTTTACAGCATTGCCTAATAGTATAGTTGTCAAACCAAAGTTAGATGTAGATCTTTTGAAAGCTTGTTCGCAGTGTTTCTACTCATTCTCTGCATTTGACTCTGGTGGCAGACTTGCTGAGAATTTAGGAGAACCGTCGTCAGTAAAAGTAGTAGTATAATATATGTCACTAAAGTCATCAGCATATCTGGTGGACTTCATGTGATTTTATCTTCATATTAATTATGAATATTGCTTCATGGTTATCCACCGACATATACCTACCTATACTGTTACTGGTCTTTCTTGGAATGTTCGGGTACCCAAGATAATATTTTTCGCAATATGGTGAGAATCGTGACATCGTTGATTATGAGCCCACAGATTCCTCTTATAGATATTAATTTGTTTTAAGAAAGGGCTTTTGTTATGAGGGTTTTTGCTCCCCTCAAGCTTAACTAGTTTGAGTTTGTTACCCGGGGTATTGTAAAACCTAAAAGGTTTCCAACTCCACCTATTGAACTATATAGGTGTCCTATTGTATAGTTGTGGTCGTAAAATAATTATTGTGTCGCAGGTAGGTAAGTAGGTTCAGTCATACTTTTCAGTTCAGTTTTCTTTATTGAGACTTAAATTCACAAATTTATTTTTGATTACAACGATTTTTTTTTTTTATGCTGCCGACTTCATAAATTATGTCTGGCTTACAAAAATCTAAAGTAAAGAATAAATATAGTTTTCTTTCAAACAATATAGGTACATAATTCCTATGTATATCTTAATAATAAATTTCGTATGTTTGCTCCCGACATACGTTCATATAATGGCTCTAAAGGCCAACTTAAAACTAATGACTAGGGCTATAAATAAAATAACAAAAGATGCATTCGATGCATACGTGAACAGTTCATTTTTTTTTTTTTGTCTTATTGAATTTTATGAGTTTGATACAAATTAAATAAAGCATTAACTTAATTCATGATATAATTTAATATATTGGAATAAGAAACTTTTAATTTATATAAACTATATGATATGAAACTAATGTAGTTCAACTTTTTATTTTAAAAAGATTAAGACATGGCTATTGTTTTAGTTTTGATAGTCAATATTGGTACAAATTATAAAAGACATTATTTTCAAGATGTGCAATTGTGCATATTTTTTTTTTTTTAAAATTTTAATTTTTCAATATTTTAATATTTCCAAAAAGAAAGAAAAAAAACAAAACAAAACTATCCTCTGAGAATATTCGATGAGGCTTTCTCATAATAAGGTAAAGTTACATTTTCACTTAACTGCTGAGGCTCTAATAAAATTTGGGATCTATTATGCAAAAGATCGAAGGGCGATTGGTAATACTGAAAGTTGGTACTTTCATTAACGTTTGCATCCCACAATCCTTTAACAAGTGGATTTGGATGGTTAACTTTAGTTTCTAGTCTGGTTTTCAATAAGGTTGTCATGTAAATCATTAAAGGTTTTACCTTTGTTAAATTATACAATGTATAGTTCAAAAACCATTTTTTATTTGGCTTTCGATATTTTCCACTGCAAAATCGTAAGATTGTTCTTTCGAACTTTTCTAACTCTTTTGCTGTCGTTGGAGAGATGGTGAACCACGTACCAAAACCATACGAAATTATGGGTCTTATTAGAGTTTTGTACATCATAACCTTCGTATTTTGGGATAAATGCTTTGATGAAAGTAATTTTTTTAAAATAGCAGTGGCCATTTTCTTCCATCGCAGATCAACGTTATGCTTTTGATTTCTCGTTGATTGTCGCTAAATATCAAAAACCTTAAAAATGTTTGTCTGAGTATTCTAATCATAAAAACAACAATCAAGGAACCGCTGACTCTCTTCTCTCTTTTACGAATGATACTTAAAATGCTTCTCTCTATATAATAGTCAATCAGATTCAGAGACCTGATCCCTAGTGTACCATTTTTAATACTAAAGGAATAATTTCTGCAGTAACTCCAAGAAACATTTCAGAATGTTTCCAGAATGTTTCTTAAACATTTCTTAAATGCTTTTAAAATGCTCCCAAACATTTTTTACAATACATCTGGAAATGTTTTATTGTTCTGGAAACAACTTAATGCACAGCTTACGGAAAGAATTTCGCAATTTCGTTTCCTTTTAACGCACACGACAACTAATCTCCTTTATTTCACAATCTCTTCCACCATTCATAATTTTAACTAATTTTAACTTATTCTTCGACCATTCATAATTTTAACTAATGACTCTGTAATTTCTTCCAATATTTCGTAATGTTTTGCTCTGTTCATTTCTTGTTCTTTTTATTTAGATCTTTTCGTTGCAGTGTTATTGCTGGGCATAGTTGGTTTCTCCTTATGTTAAAAAGACCTTCTTCTAAAGTGTCAAATTTTTTTTAGAAATTTCTTCCAAAATATTTCCCATAGTCTAATGCTTACTTACTGTAAAAGAAGAAATTTATCTCAAAGCAGCATTTTACGATTATAGGGGAGTTACTGTAGTGATTTTCTAACATGTTTTTGCAAGGATACTCATCATATAGTCAGCAGAAACTTGGTCTATTATTTATTTTCTAGGACTTAAATTGGAATCTTTCATTTCATATGGTTTCATTACTATTGTTCAAATATGTGTGATCCTCTAGGTGGGTAATTATAGACAGTTCTTGTCGACAGACGACACTCTAAAAAGTGGCACTTTTACAAGTTATTTTGTAGCACATTGCGCAAGCTATATAACTCCTATAAGACTTTTGGTGGCAGGTGCTATATCAGCAAATAGCTTTTCATGAAATGCAATTGGCTTGACTCTGCCAGCCGTTTTGTGCCAGCTAATGCCAATAGCTTGCTTTGGATGTTATAAAACGGCTCTATACAAGCCATTTAATGACAGCTTATACCTAATAGCTTGTCTTGGATGTTGTAAAATGGCCCTTCCCAAACATTTTAATGACGCCTTTGCTAATAGCTTGCGTTGGACGTTGTAGATAGGCCTTACACAAGCCATTTTATTAATGACAGATTAAGAAATTAAAAAAAAATTAGGTATAGTACATTAAGCAATATTTTTATTTTTGTATTTGTATTTTTAGATATTTCCTTCTAGCAGTCAGGGCACACAAATATTTTGACTGTATTCTGTAAAGATTAAAATTATATAATTTAAATTAAAAAGAAAAGTGTTTAGTAACCTGGATTTTGGACTCAGAAACGAGAACTTCCACGCACCACTCCAGCACTCTACCTCTAAGCCACATTGTTGTTAAAAAAAATATGATGCGATGAAAATGATATGAAGAAAATGTTAACGGTGAAGGGAGAGAGATAATAATCTTTATTAGTTTTTAGAATTCATATTAATAAATTATTATAGTAGGTACTTCTTTTCGGTTTAAAGATTTTTAATACTTACCTTTCCTTATTTTCTTTAGAACTATACCTAATATTCTTACTAAGAGCTTATTTGTAAGACTGACATATTAGCAGAATTACTAAATTCGTATAAAGCATTTATAGGCAAGCCTTTCACAAGTTGTTTGCATTAACTTGTCGTGGTATGCCTTATAGCAGCTATTTTCTTTTAAATTATCAGTAAACAACTTCGGAAGGCCTAATACAGTCTATTTTGAACTTTTATCAACAAGACTTGTATAGAGCTTGTCAAACTTCCTTTTAAAGGCCTTTTAGCAGCTTTTATTTTTAATTCTCAAAGTTTGAAATGTGTGGCTTGCGAAAAGCTCTATACTTGCTATTGCGCTTGCCAAATTCTAAAGTTTGGACCTTATAAAAGCTAAATTGTTATTTGGGGGTCTCAGATCTTCTTAAAATATTTTGGGGTAGTCTTAAGATGTTGGTGACCTTTTTTTGTTACTATATGTAAGCTATTGTTGAATGGGCTTTAGGTCAAATGAAACAAATATTTTGTTTGTCACGAAGTTTCGTCCATGTATATGGACATCATCAGGTGAACAATGGTTTCTTTATTAGCATTGATATATATGTTAACAAATATTTACAAATTATTCACAGTACAGATATTACTTACAATAATTATTGTTACATTTATATTAAATAATTTATTTATTTTTGGGTCTACCTACACTGTATAAAGTTTAACTGACAAGTAACATGTCCGACAAATATAACACGAAAAATTATATAAACATAACGCACAGAGATCATATTGCAGAGCTTTTTCTTTTCCTCTTCTCCACCAAGTGCTTGTAGTGTGGGCTGACGTCTTCCATATCGGTTCTCCTGTTCATTGTGTTATCAGCATTGATGATATGCAGCGTCTCGATGATCATCCTTTTGTTTTGGTGTTCTTCTCGCTGCATTATTTTGACGTTATCATGGTCGGGGGAGTGCCGGAAAGTTATGCAATGTGATGCCAGTGCTGTCTTCTGGAGTGCGTTGTTCTTTATATCAGATTTGTGGCCTGCGAGTCTACTTTTAAGTTTTTGTTTAGTTGTTCCTATGTAGATTTGGTTACAATCTTCGTCTGAGTTGCCATTACAATTAATTTTGTAAATTAAATTTGAATGTTCCATTTTGTCTATTTTTGTTTTAAGGTTGGTGTAGAGTTGTGAAGTTGTATTTGTCGATTTCATAGCTAATTTATATTTTTCTGTATCTAGAAGTTTTGTATTTTTGAACCGTTCTGCTATTTCTTTGATATATGTAAAGGATTTGTAGATTTTGTTTTCTTTTTCCTCTGGTGGGTGGATACTGGATAGTTCGATGTTCATACTGTGTTATTATTTGTTGCGGAAAAGAGTTCTTTTGTAATATGTCTTTTATCTTTATTTTGTCATTGATGTGGTATTCTGTGTCACTAATTGAAAGTACTCTATGTATCAAGTTTTTGGCTGTGTTGAAAATTTTTTGTTTAGGGTGTTGGGAAGAGAAGTTAATCAAACCGGATGAAGTTGGTTTTTGGAACCAATCCATTTTAAGTTGTCCTTCTTTGCGAATGACTATTGTGTCCAGGTAAGCTAATTGGTTATTTGTTTCAATCTCAACTGTAAATTGTATTTTTCTATAAAAGCTGCGTTAAGGGTAGTTAGAGTTTGTTCGATATCTTTCGCTTTTACTATGGCAAATATGTCATCCACATATTTTGTCAAGACCTTGGGTTTGGTTGGTAGTTTTTCTAGGCAGTTGCTTAGGAGCTCTTCGAGAATAATATTTGTTAACATATATATCAATGCTAATATAGAAACCATTGTTCACCTGATGATGTCCATATACATGGACGAAACGTCGTGACAAACAAAATTTTGGAGTAGGACATTCAAAAAATTTAAGACATAAAATAATTTTTTTTTAGCTTTATGAAGACTATATACGAGTATTCAACATTATTTACATAGATAGATCCTTAATTCTACAAGATTGCACAACGATTGTTATACTTAAACCTAAGTGTGGCTACGTCTTTCTCATCCATAGGTGCACAAAATCATTAAAATCTTTTATCCCTCTCCATCTAAATCATTTCAAGTTCTTTCTGTCTCTATCACTACTCGTCATATAATAATTTGAAAATCATTTTCCATTTTTCTTTCTTATAAAAATTCTTCAATTTATAATTTCAAAAGTCCGACAAGTATATAATGACTCTTCTCTTAGCAAAGCAATTAACAAGATTAAATTCAGAAGAGATACAAAAGTATCTGTAAGTATATGCACAAAGATTAGCAACTTAATATGTCATAATAATGGTTATCCTTGAGAACATTTTTCCAGTCACAATCACTTTCTCATTTTAAGTATAATAAATACATATATAGGCAGTACCCCATTCACCTCGAATATCATTATCATAGACATGGGGAGATTTTATGTTCAACGTCGTCGTCGTAGAAATAATTTATTTCTGATGCTCTGTCACACCAAACAGATAGAGATTCCTTGCAAGTGGCAACGACATTCATATTCATTTAAAACAATAACTATTTTTATAATTTCCCCATGGCTGGTTCTGAACAGATACTATTGTTCGGATAAAATGTTCGTTTCACTTCTCCCAAGAGAGATTGCCATGCAAAATTAGGTGAATGTCAGCGACGACGATGACTGGCTACAACATGACTTCCAAAGCGAATATCCTTATATACAAAAATAAAAAAAAAAAAACACAAAAACAAATATTTTGTGCTTTTGCTTCTTATTCTTTTTGGTTTGTCCTTCATAAGTTTTTCTTTATAGTTGCAAAATGAAGGAAAAAAATAGGCACGAGCAGTTTGTTGCTTGAGGCCAGAGGGGTCCTTGAAACCATTTTATTTCACACCAAGTCTTCTGACGGCTTATTTGGGACCACATATTTAAACCGAAGAATAAAAAACAGTACTTAACCCCAAGATCTCGTTTTTGAACAAAAAAATATTTCAGATTATTGACATTTTTGACGAAAAAGTGAAATTGAGTTCAAAGGCTTTAAGGACGAAAATAAAGAAATCTCTTGAGAGATGTCAAGAGATTCTTTGATTAGATGATGATTTATTGGCATGGACCAAATATTATTTTTTTTTTGCAGGTGTGAGTTGAAATTAGTTTGAGCATTCAAAGTAGATTGTTAAGAAAAAGTCCTATTATTAATATTCTTCATTTTTCTTTTATTTAAGAGAAAAACTTCATTTGATTGCAAGGATTACGATGACGAGCAGGACGTGATAAGATTCTTCAATGGATTTTGTTTGCCTTAATCGAATTGATGATTGCTGAAGGCAAGTCAGCAAATCGACTTAATAAAAATTCCTCTTTGTTGCCCCTGGCTCATTGATGAAAGGAGATGAAGTGAATGTATTCAAACAAATGGAAAAAACAACACAGGACGATGAAATTTTTGGAGGGACGTTTTAAATAATATATAATGAGATAAATGCAGGAAAAATTTGATAAATTTTTAAGACAAGATATTTGAAATTCAAACTGAGCTTCGAATCAGGATGTGCAAGGTAAGAAAAATTTTCGAAAAATTAAATACTCAAATAGCGTTAAATCAACGGAGATAAAATACCAAGTCCTGACTATGCGGAATTACTGAAGCCTAATGCTAGGTTGGCAAAAATACACCCCTTTGTTTTGTATCTTAAAAATGAAATTTAATTTTAGTTTCAATTTTTTTTTATAGTTTTAATTAAGAGCTTTAAGAGCTTTAAGGCGCATTAATGCTAAGTGATGATGTGGGTCAAGTAGATACCAATAATTTTGACAACGATTTGGCAATTTTTAACTCAATGTTCAATCGTTTTGGTGAAAAATTCAGTCAAACCGTAATTTCTCTATTGTGAATAAAAAAAAAAACAAGAAAAAAATCTAGAATGGTTGACATTGCAAGTCATAATATTGCCATCAAAATGAGAAATTCTAATTGCTGAAAATTTTTCTGAGTATCCAGGGACGGATCAAAACATATTTTCTTATAAGTCCTAATTCTAGTATGTACAATAGTAACCCAATAAACAATTGTTGGTTAAATGGCCGCATATTTACCGGATTATAACCCGTGGTTATTTACCGGAAAATTTAGAAATCGGTTAAGAATACGTTCAGAAAACCACTCCATTACCCTAAATGGTCAGTAACTTTATAACTTGGGTTCTCTCAATGTTATAAAATAACTCTGGTCCAAATATCGGTTCGTTTTTACCGAAAAATGTGCACTAGTTACCAAGGCCGTAGCCGAATTTTTTTTGTAAATCATACTATTGGCTTCTAATGTTATATGTACTCAAATATCTGCACAACATATGCCAAGCAAAAAGCTTGTTATAACGATAAGGAAAAATTTTCAAATAAATATTACCTACATTTATACAATTTAATAAATATTTGTTGTAAAAATGGATTTATTTATTTTCTTGATGAAATGTAATTTTTCTGAGTATCTGGTTATAGCGATCAGAAAAACCATCAGGAAAAGTTAAAACAAATGAAAACAAGAACTGTTTTCTTTATCCGTGTTCTGTAACAATCGCATGAAATTTGGAACAAAACTCATTTTATATCGCTTCAATGAGATTCTGTTACTATGACAATCGATAATTTCATCGTTTGGAATATATCGAAACGAAAATACTGGAAAGTGTGATAAAACGGTGTTCTGTATGATCAAAAGGCGATTAAGTTTTCATTTTAAACGTTAAATTCTATCACCTACTACCGAGCTGGCGAGAAGAATGATTTCTAAACCAAAGAAGGTAAGAAGACAAATATGTACTCTTCATAAATTATATAATAAAATCGCAATTTTCAGAACCAAAGTTTTAAAGTCTCAGAAGTAAATAATGACAGTTCTTGTATGTTATTAAAGTTTGTTTGTTAATGCAATATTTGGAAAACCTGTTGATGAATTCTTATGAAATTAACTTTTGAGATAAGAATCAACAGTTCTTCAAATTTTTTTTACAAATTTGGCCATAAATTGATAACACCTAGTTTTTTGCTAAGCACCAGTTTAATTAAAATATGTATTATGTCAAGGCCATTTTGTAAATATGTTCGCCTCGCAACTTAATTTTATAACTTTATTTTTTTTTTTGTAGTTCCATTCTCATAGTTTTCTACAAGAGCAAGTTCGTTCGACTGAGTCGAGCACTTTATTTATATCGATTACAAATTTTTTGAAATTTTTTTCAAAAGAGTATATCCCCCCACCCGAAATGATTTTCTGGCTACGGCCTTGCTAGTTACAAAATAACTAACAATCAACCATTTTATGACCGAGGTTATTTAAAGTTATATTACTACCACGGTATTTTTGTAAGTCAGGTTACAAATTGTTGATTGGGAAGTGATTGAAAAATTCCAAGAAAAATTCATCGAACTTCGAATTAACTCATATTATTATTATTTGTGCGATATGGTATTGATTTTTGTATTAATTTTAAAATGGAGAGTCAAATAAAAATCAATTTAACATCAATTGAAAGTTTTGGTCAAATGTTCTATGTACGTATATGTTTATATTATTATAAAAATGCCAGTTCACTATTTTTAATTTTTTTTTTTTATAAATTTTGATTTCGATTTTTTTTTTTTAAACCATTAACTAAAACAAGTTGATTCAAAAATTCAATTGAAAAAGAGCATTCTAAGAGCCACTTGCCCGAAAACAAAGGATACATTTATAAAATCGCTGTTAGCTATCTAGGATTAAATAGATAAGTGTTTATTTTTCGATTTTACATTGCACGAATGAAAACACAGCTAACCAAAGATAAAAAAAATAAAAACAGTAACGAAACAGAAAACCTCCACAAAACAACAACAACATTTGCTACACACACTAATGCGAACCTCACCGATAGCAACTTCTTGTTAAATTCTATTTGACGGATGTTAAAAGTTATCCAGAGAAAAATGAGTTTATAAATATTTAAGATTATTCAACGAGTTTATATTTTTATCGATGGCTAGTGCCTATGCATAATTAAATCATTGGTTACTAACAAGGCCGCAACCAAGGGGGGGGTTCACAGGGGTTCAACCCCCCCCCCCGAAATTTTTTAGAAATGCATCTGTAAATCAACCTTTTCCGCATAAGTATGAAATTTGTGCTCAAATAATTAGTGATTATGTTCAAAACTTTCTGATTTTAGTTTTAAGCCTACGTAGTTAGGTACCAACAATTTTGGATGAATTTAGTAAGGTAGCTCTAACAGTTTTTAAATACAACCTCAAACAACACAGCCTCAGGATGCCAGGTTACTTTTGCTTCGATTGCACATGATGAATAACTAAACGCCTCAAGGAAATTTAGTATACCTAGATAGGTATGTGTATGCAACTACATGAAACAATATGTATAGTAAAAACGTATATTCTTATTTCCCTACCAAATAAAATAATGCTGTCCTTCTGTGCATTAGTTTTCAACTTCGTTATTCCACTTATGTAGTTGCAATTGTAACTTGCAACATTTTAGCCGGTTCATTCCATGCGTTTCTATTCTCTTGCCAGCAATAGGAAAAAAGGAATGAGCAATTGTGTCAAGGCAACAGCACAGACAAAACGTGAGCACAACGGATCCTGAAACCTATTTTAGGATAAGTATAATGATTCCTCTTTAAGATGACTTTTTAAGTCATCTTAAAATAAGATTTGAAAGTCATAAGTCCATACTTTCCTCTTTGTGCATTTTAATTCCATCGATCCTTGGCAAATAGTTATGAACAAAATTACAACGAAGAAAACTTCAAATTTTATAGATCTTTTTGGATTGGGACACTTTAGAAGCTGAGTTTACGTTATGGAAGACAAAATGCCATAGACAAAAAGATACAGAGCGGTCAAAGAGTGCAATAACAGCTCTTGGGGAATGCAATAAGGATCTGTTTCCTAACATCCACAAGCTTCTCAGAATTTTGGCGACAGTACCGGTTTCAACGTGTACACCGGAAAGAACATTTTCGACAATGAAACGTCTAAAAACTTACCTTAGAAATTCTACCGGCGAAGAAAGACTAACAGGATTGGCATTAATGTCAATTCATCGACAAATTGAGATTGACACTGGGGAAGTTTTAAGAGCCAACACCATAATAGTCGTAAGCAAACGAAAGCTAATGTCATAGTTCTACGTCAAGTTTCCTTAAGTGCCGCCATTACCTTCAGTCGACCATAATGGTCGAACGCACACGCAAGCCAATTTCACATGTATTTGGCTGGCTGTCAGATTTACGTACGAAAACTGCGCTCTGGAGCGCTCTTAACGTACGGAGGCAAAAGTGAACGAAAACTTGACGAAACTGAGCAATCCGACATTATGTGCGCACTATACAAATTCCTTGTTCTCGCCAATTTTGTACGGCACCGTACGTACTAATTCTTCTATAATGGTTCAGCCTTTAGACATATTTGCAGCACAGAAGGCCAGAAGATTAAATTTAATTTTATAAAAATGATATACTTACATTTTATTTTAATACTTTTTTTTATAATAAAATCTTAAAGAGTGATGATAAATGTACCTACCTAATAAATAATAACTTAAAATTATTTTTAAAAAAATATTGGAAAAATCTTTTAGCTTTTCAAATTTGTTTGAGAGTTTTCTTGAAAAACTAAGTATGCAATTGTATTTTATTAGCAGTACTCTACCTAGGAAAAAATATTGAAAATCGTTAAAGCAGTTTTTTTTAACCGTTTTCTTTTTTAATTTTTGAAAAATATTTTGCATAATTTGAGTATTTCAATACATCGAAATCTGTAGTTCATCTGGAAAAAAATCTGAAAAAATTCGATATTCGCTGTTCCACCATATTCAAAAAATCTAAAAAGTTTCATATACATAACTTTTTAGATTTTTTGAATATGTTTGATCATAAAAACCTTCCTAAATTTTAAATTTAATTGAAATCGGTTTTGTTGTTAGCGAGAAATTCTGATTTTAAAAAATCGGTTCTATATTAAGTACCTCCTATGGAACCGATTTTAAAAATAAATCTCGACTGTTTTATCAAAATCGTTAAGGCCATTTTTAGAAAAATTAAGTTTTAACAAACTGTTATATGACATTTACCATTGTTTAAGAGCTAAAATTCCAATTTCAACAACGCATAGTGCGAGACTACTAAATAAACACTCTGAACCAAGTTTGCAAATCAGCCTATCCATTTAGGCTGCAGATCTGCAAACAGGCAGTCGGACGAACAGAATTTTCCAACACACTTCTGTCTACTTCCCTATCATCGGAATATCATGTTTATTTGTTATCTCAATTTTTTTTTTTTGACGAATCCATAACTTGCCTTATACTTAGAATAGTATCATTATCGCAATTAAAAGTCGTGTTTGGTGGATTTTGGGTTAATGGGCTGTATTAATTTAATTTATTACATCTACAGAAAGGTACAGATTGATTGGTGTATGGAATAAGTATAAACCCCCCCCCTCCCCCCGAAATAATTGTCTGGATACGGCCTTGGTTACTAATGTCAAAAAAGTTTCGTGCAAGTGGGCCTAAGAAGTATGTATTTTTATTCTTTTTTGAGTAATATTTTTTTTTTTTATAAAATTCCTGCATTTTTTTTCCTCCATTTTTTTAATTGTTCAATAGGGCAAGTATTGGTTTCGTGTAAAAACAAAATTTCGAGGTTTTAATGAAACCTGTTAAGGGTTTTTAACAAATTTAACAAAACCAATGTCATTTAAATTTGGTATGGCTCTTAATTTAGACATTTAACACAAGATGCCATTTAAAGTTTTTGACTAAAAAGATTTTTAATGAGCCAACATACAACATGATCTCATGCTTAGGCCATTTTCTTATATATTTCCCCTTTGAACACAATTTCTTTAACCGAATTTTTTTCAATCAAATAGTTTGCTACAAGAGCAAGTTTGTGTGACCCAGTCGTGCACGTCATTTATAAGTAATTCAAACAAATTTTGTTTTCTTCCTTGACCTAACCTATTCGTTCTAGCTTTTTGTTGAAATTCAAATCGTTCATCTAAGTATGTTTACAATAAATATAGGAATTTTCGCACCTACCTAGGTATAGTATGCATACAACATTGATAAAGTATAAATACTTAACATTCCGACAAAATCCTTAGAATTTATTCATTCGAATTCCTTAATGCATCTAAAGAATATTTTTATCAATAAAAGAAAAAAACTATAAAGAACATCCAAGGTTAGATTCATAGAACATTCCGAAGCATTTATTTGAAATTATTTCCTTGGTTAGATATTCTTATTTTATTATTATTTTATTCATCAGTTTTTCTAATAGTGCTAGGAAATAATATATATTTACTTCCTTTTCACCACCCATCGTAAGGAGAAAAAAAGAAACTATTTCCGAAGCATGTTTTTTTTAAGGATAGAAGTTCGTCTTCACAAAGCTATTGTTTTTTTTTATATACTTTTACTTTGCTTCCATCCATTCAAACCAAATAAGAAATAAGGGAATTCATTATAATACCAAAAATTTTGTTTCTATGAGAACAAGGTCAGAACTATTTAGGTTTTCCATTTTTTTCCTTCTTTCATCCATCCAAAAGAATTTATTATTCCGAATACCTTTCGTTAGTTCCAGTTTGCTTTATCTTCTACTTTACGTTTTATCTCCAACTTGTAGGAACTTTTAGCCTTAAGAAAGAAAACTGCTATACAAGGATTTCGATTGCTGTTTTATATGTGAAGGAAATTTTCTAAGAGCAATTTTCTATTTTCTTAAAATGCCCAAAATAAATTCAAGAAGAAAAATGGAAGCCAAGGGATGATAAGGCTTATTTGCTATTTTCAAAAAATTCAAAGATTTCAAATTGCTTTGAAGTAATTTTCTGCCTTTTTTGTTTCTATTAGGCCCGTCATTTTTTTTTTTTTTTATTAAGGATTCTGTGTAAGGTATGAACAGGTATAGCAGTCGATTATCTTTCCAGCGTTTGGCTTTCAATCAATTTTAATTGCACTGATGATTAAGCTCTTTTGGGACTTTTACTGATTGTGTTGGTCCAGAGGGAAATTCTTATTTACTGCGGGAGAAAAAAAAAAAGTCAAGAAAACAAATTTAATTTTCGCGAAGAATTTTCAATTACCATTTATACTTTTGGTGGAAAATAAACTGTCATTACATTTGTGTGTCTCATTATTGCCATGGCTCAGCAAAGACGTCCTGACATCAGCGAAACAGGTGTTCATATTATCCATCTATTTTTCACTCACTCTTCGCAGAAATTTTTTTAATTTCTTTTTTTTGTTCATTCTTTGTTCACAGAATAACACCATCGATTCAATTAAATTTCCATCATCAATTTTACGCATTTCGATAACCGTTTGCCAGGCGCCATTGTTTATTACATTTT
Source organism: Baccha elongata (assembly GCA_951217065.1). Lineage (NCBI taxonomy): Eukaryota > Metazoa > Arthropoda > Insecta > Diptera > Syrphidae > Baccha > Baccha elongata. Next base: position 103,554,116 of record OX578272.1, on the reverse strand, counting down.
TTTTTGTATATCCGTTCGTCCTATTCAATTATTTCGATTTTTATTCTTCGCTGAAGGGGAATCGAACTGATGTCAATGTTGATGGAGGAAAAAATGGTGGATGGTTCCTGCTCGTCGTAGTCATTTCGGATTACGACTTTCCTTGTCGTCGTCCTTCCACATCCTGCGAGCTCATTCCTTTATTATTATTATATTTTTTTTTTATTATTTCATCTTTTGTGCGGTTTGCGATTTATAAAAGCAAATTACGCATTTTTTTTTTTTTTTTGCAATAGACTGCCTTTTTGCCAGTTAGTCAGCTCTTTCTACCACGAATCCTATGAACTATATGTATTGAGTTATCGATTGCCATTATGTGTGTTATATTAACAAAAGAACTTGCACAATTTGGATGGTTGGATATTATGAAACAATTTTTTTTTCTTCGTATTTTATTCTTTTTCTATAGCTTGACAGTGATTTGACTTTCGTTTTTCGGTTATAAGGAATTTTGTGCCAATTATTTATGGCTGGTATAACGAATTCAGAGTTGATGATTGAAAATTTCCCAATGTTGATGGTTGTCGATTTTCACGCCAAGGCACTTTTAATGAAAGAAATTCGGATTGGCATGCTCTGTCTAGATTAAAACGTGGTGTGGTGTTGATAATTTGTTTTTTTTTTTTTGTTGTAAAGAATGAGAATTATAATAAAAAAAAGAACATCAACATTTTTGATTTGAATTTATGGAAGAAAAGCGAGACTATAAAGATCTTGGCTTCAAGTTTATCAGAGTAATAATAATGGATACCTACTGCTTTAATAATTAAACTGTAATTGTAAGTCAAATTTTCAAGAAAACTAATCCATGTATTACTAATATTCTGGAACCAACTGGAACAGTAAATAATTGCCTTTAAGTTTAGTGGAAATTTTGTTTAATCCATGGATTAGTTAATACGGAAATTAGACTTAAAATTACAGTTTATTAATAAGGCTGCTACATTATTATTTATTAATAAATACCGAGGTTTGAAGATTAGGATTGGAGGCTAGCGTGAATATTGAATATTGTAATCACAAATTGAATAAAAGGACCGACATGGGTAAACAAAAAAGTATACAAATGTATTTACTGGATTATTGTGCACGGCTGGGTCTCACGAACTTGCTTTTGTGGTGCATGACTGGGTCGCATGTACTTGTTCTTGTTGCAACTTGCCACGAAAATAAAATTTAATTTAATAATTTTTTTTTTAAATATAAATGAACAAAAAACCATATGAATTTTTCACAAAAGTGCTAAATTTTTTTTTTTACAAAGATTCAAGCCAAAATCAAAGTATGCAGAAAATTTTATTGCCTAAATATAAGTTTACCAAAAAAAATATTCCAAAATCGTTAGAGCGGCTTTTAAATAAATCGATGTTTACTTATTAGATATTATTTATAAAAAATTAGTGATTTTTTTTTTTCAAGAAAATCGTTGGAGCCGATCACGAGAAAATTAAGTTTTTTCCAAAAACGTTATATTGCAGGTACCGTAATCTCTTGAGCAAAAAAAAAACTCAATGTTTCCTCTAAGGAATGGTCTACAAACCCTACATACCAAATTTTAAATTGGTTAAGCCGTTTAGACTGTAGGTGCTGATACATACAGGCTGACATACAGACTAACATACAGACAGACAGATAGACAGACAGACAGCCAGACAGACAGACAGAATTTCCAGACACACCTTTTTCGTCTTCGCTATCATAGTAATGTTGGATTGTTATCTCAAATTTTGTTTGCAACGAATGCATAACTTGCCTTATAGTACCTATAATCGCAAGTAAAAAATTATATTTGGCGCGTTGAAAAATTTAAAAACTTGGGAGATGATCTTTATAGAACCATGTCTAAGAAGGTCAATATGGTCATCCCTAATAACATCGTTATGCATCAGGATGGAGCTCGAATTCAACCCCAGCCGCGATATGCACGACAACATCCGACTGATAACTTTGATGTCAATTGAGGGTTCAGTCGAAGAGATGCTCTGTCATGCAACCATTTTAACACCAATTAAGAAGTTATTGTTAGAAAGTCTTTTATAGGTAAAAAAATAGTGTTCCTTACCATTTGGCCTGATGAAGCAACTTATCTTGTGGAAAATCAAGGTAAAACAATAGTATCTATTGTTATACAGAGTCATTTCCTGATTTACTTAAAACAAAATTTACTGAAAACAGAAGAATAAATAGTAAAAAACAACAAATGAACAATCAAATGCTATACCTTTAACCTTTTTTGAAAGCCAGAAATCTTTTCTTTTAATTTCTTTTTAAATAAAGTTGTGTAAAACAATAATTTTTGTAAAATTAATAAAAAAAAAAAAAATAACATATTTACTTCAAACTATTTTTTTTTTAATCTAAGGTATAGTCAGTAAAATTGTATGGGGCAATGTGAGTCAAATCCGGTGGTTCTATGAATAATGTAACTTCGAGCGCGGAACGTAAAAATGTGTAAAAAATCGAAATAAAGGAATCCGAAAATTTGGATTTTTTTTTCAGGTTATGGCAATTATAATTATAACCTTTAGGGACAAATTTTTGACAATTCCTTCTCAAGACGTTTTAAGACTAAATTTGCTACAATCTAGGACTGTAAACCCAATAGGTATATAGTTTCCGAGATATATAGCTTAACAAAGTTTATAATTTTGTCGAACTTCGTAACCCTACCAGATTTTAACAGTATAGGTACTTTCTCAGAACGTTTTTAAAGTAGACTAAATTTGCTACAATATGAGAATATAATATATTGTCTCTGTGGAACCAGTAGTTTCCAAAATATCGAAATAACTTATATTTCTTGATTTTACATTCTTGAGTGCTTGGACGTTACACCAGAGGTTGCCAGTTCAATACTCACACGGGTATAGCTAAATAGCATTTTTTATTTCTTTTCAGCATACCTCCCAGCTTATGCTGTGGCCCGTTTTTTGAAAAGTGCTTGCTAATATAATTTTTTTTTCTTAAACACCACTTTTTAAACATTTTTTCGACTTCAAATTTAGTTAAAAAAAAAAATGTTTAAACGTATTCAAAACAATCTTTACGAATAATAAGTCCTGATATATTTCTTAGCATATGTTATTATGCAGGGGGTGATTCATATAAGGCGTGCCAAAAAGATAGAGCAATAGTAGTATGGGTTGAGACAAGAAAAAAAATCGTATTATTATTTTCAAACTAATTTTTTTTTTAAATTTTATGTAATTAAGTACAATTTTTGTTTTCAAAAATTAATGCTCTTTTTAGTTTTTAGTCAAAAGCAGAAAACCGTATGCCAATTTGTTTTTGTCTCTACTGTTTCACAGTAACTGGTTTGTTTTTTCTCTTCTGTTTAACTTTAATTGCCCTTAGCTTACATCGAAATTAACTTTTGATCTTTGTAAATTAAAATACAAAAAAATTAATCACATTAACTAAACTTCTTACTTCAACAGCAAATTCTGAGACACCCTATGTTTTTTCTTATTTTTTTTTTTTTTTTTGCAACCCATCATTTTAATAGCCTTGGTAATTTCTTACAAGATAAAAAAATGGCCATACCTTCATTCGTTTCACAATGAAAATAAAAAAACGAATAACATGCAAACAAAAAAACACTTTTTTCCCACTGTTTAATTGAAACCGGTTTGGTTTCTTTTTTTTCCTACTGTTTTATTTAAAATAAACTCTGATTACTTGAAAAATTGACTCTGTCTTGAACTTTTGTAAATTAAAATAACAATTATATTAATTTATTTAAATTCTTATTTTAAAGCAAATTCTCTAGCAAGCAAAACATAACATTTTCGCTGTCCATCTCCATACTTTATTAATAGACATATCCTAGCCTTTAGTATTCTATAGTCATTTCCAATTTTAGTTTGGACGTCGCATTGTTCCATATAAGACGAAAATACAAGCCAAATAAAGACTTGCTACAAAAAATAATAAGCTATGAATGCAATGAAGGGAACCATTTCGGGAAAGTCTTAATTTCTTCAGAAAACAAATATATATACATATTTCAAAATCAATAGAAAAAAACAGAATAGAACTTTATTTTGGTTGAAGTTAAAGAAATGAAAACTCTGCTTGTTGGTTAGACTTCGATTACAAAATGACTGTTAGAAGAATAAAATTCAGTTTTAATTTCTACACAAGGTGGGGCAAATTCCAAAATTTATAGCAACTTCCGATATAGTGATGACTGATGATTGATGACCAGTGGCGTATTGAAGGGGGGGGGGGCAGGGGGCCCGGCCCCCCCCCAAGCCACCAGTTTTAAAGCAAATGTGTGAAACTAGATGGATAGAGCGACACACAGTTTTGATTGATTTCTTAAAATTTGTACACGTCCTAGTCAAAAGCTTGGAAGAAATAAATGAACTGGGAACACAACACTCCTTGGCGTATTCGCTATTACAAGCAATACTTAGTTTCGAGTTCCTGGTAAGTTTAGTTGTTTGCTCTGAAGTAAGTGGATTGATGCTACCGGTGACAAGGTATCTGCAAACCAGAAACATTGACCTGTTCCAAGCAAAGAAGTCTGTTACAACTCTACAAAGTGTTTTAAAAGGAAGGAGCGATGAGGTGGATCAATTTTTCGGTTTGTTATTTTTAAAGATAACGGAGATATCACAAGGATTTGAGGTTCAGCCAAAAGCTTCTAGAACGTGTGGGAAACAAGTCAGAAGAGCAAATGCTATCCAGGAAGGAGAACAAAATGTAAAGCAGTATTACAAACTTGATTTATATATTTCTTTCCTTGGCCATTGCTTACTAGAGGTCAGCAAACGTTTCGGAAATCAATTTTTGTCTATCTGCTAACTACAGATTTTCTTATCCAGCTTTATTAATCTCGCTAGTTCAGAAGACGTTAAAAAAGCTGTAGAATCAGTTTCGTATCCTGATATTTTAAATTATGACCTTCAATTTGAGTCAAAGGTATTAATTTATTTTTATATCATATGTTTTTATTTTAAAACAAAATATGGTCAAAAATAAGAAAGACAACTTTTTTGTTCTTATACTTAAGTATATTTTGATTGTTTTTTAAACCAAAATTGAAAAATTCGGAACTAGAAAAACAGCCAGTAAATAAGGACTATTTGTATTTTTGACTAATGGAGAACTTTTTCTTGAAATCGTATTTTTATTTATTCACATTATGCAATCAGTCATTGGTATGTATTATGATTTGAACTTATTTTTATATATAATATCGATTTTTTTTCGGTTTGTACGTATGAGTAAAACCTTTACTGTTAAATCGTTTAATTTTGAGTTCTTTTTGTCGTGTTACTTCAAATTAATGTCAATGTCTTCAATGTCTGGAAATCGATTCCAGATCTGTCTAACTGCACTTTAATGATAAATTAGTTCATTCTTCCGGTAACCAAAAAGTTCTGTTTTTCAATCTACTATTAGATATGGAAACAAACATGGGAGGAGAAAAATGGAGAAAATATCCCAGCAACAGCTTTAGCTTCTCTTCCCGTTTGCAGTAATATACAATTCCCAAATATAAGGAAGATACTAGAAGTACTGTGTGTACTTCCAGTTACGTCAGCAGAACCAGAGAGATCATTTTCCGTCCTGAGAAGGTTAAAGACTTGGCTGAGGGCAACAACTTCCGAAGCACGTCTAAATGGATAAGCATCCATTAATATTCACAGAGAAATCAATATTGTCACACAATACAATGCATTCCTTCCCACACTTCTAATTAGTTGAATAATATTTTTGTTTTCAAAGAATTGACATCAGCAATTTTTTGAAATCAACTATCTAATAAACAAACATATCAAATTCTTCTTCCAAAGAATTGTCGTCTACAATTCTTTGATTCTCAAATTCTACTTCCAAAGAATTGTCGTCTACAATTCTTTAACTCATTAAATTATAACAAACAAACTCCTCAAATCTCACTTCCAAGAATTATCCAAACACTTGCACTTGCAAGAATGCAACTCCAGCAAATTGTTTACTCCCATCCCACGCTATGGGTGGATTTATTAATTATTATCAACCTCCAGAGATACATTTATTTTATGTATTCCTGAGTTCAGTTTTGGTAGTCGGGTCGTCATGAATAAACCTAATTTTTAAGTTAATGTTTTGTAAGAAACCTTTGAGTTATAAATAAAAAGTCTTTATGTTTAAAAGAAAAATAAACAACGTTTCATTTTCATATAGATCCTGAGGAAGTTGTTGAGCAATTTGCCAACACGAAAAATAGGAGAATGGACTTGATTTTCCCAAAAAACAATAATTGAACATTAACTATTTCAACAATCAAATTAAAGTTTTCAAAATATGATGTTATATTAACATAATAAAATTCATTATTATTTATTGTCTTTATTATTAAAATAACAAATTAATTAAATGTTGTACACAAAAAGTTTAATTTCATGGATTATGCAAGTTAAGGTTTCTTAGGGCCGGTTTTTCAGTTGTGAATTAAACTAGAGTTAGTTAACTCTGGGCATAAATTTATCTCCAATTGACCAAAGAACCTGAATGTTAGTTGGTAGAGGATTCATGCGGAAGGACCTAAGAAACTCTGAGAATACAAAATCCAAAGCATTTGTTTAGTTCATCCAAAGTTATCTCACCCGATTCGGTGAGTTACCTAACCCATTTTTTTTAATCTCGCACTGAAAAACTGGGCCAAAGAGAAGAAAAAAAAATGGATCCACTTATTTTACTAACTAAAAAGGACTACAAAAAAATAAAAAGTAAACAAAAAATTATTGAAAAATTATACAGGTGCCCCCCCCCCCTAAATTTTTTTCTGGATACGCCACTGTTGATGACTGATGACTAAAGACTTTGCACCACCGTTTATAAATGTTTTCTTCTCAAATAATAATGCAGACTGATTAAAAAAGTAAACAAAAATCTATCAGGGAAGTCTCCCTTTTTATAACTTCCTTATTGTTCCATGTGGACTTATACAAAAACACTGCAGCCTTCAGCCCCCCAAAGTTTTTTACTTCCAACTCACTTTCAGAAAACATATATATACCAGAAGTCTATAATATCTTATAAATATAGGAATGTCTCTTAAATGTTCTGAATACATAGTTCATAGCGTGCCATTTGGCGGTGACATTTGAAGTGTTGTTTCCCCCATCTGTTTAACCAAAGGTATCGTTATAACAGGAACCACAAAAAGTTCGAGTGAATTTTCTTTTTTCATCTTACAGTAGGTACTTTTAATAAAAGGAAGCCGAAAAATAGCTGCCCTCTTTTTATGGACCCAACAATACTCAGCCAGAGAGGTCAAAAATGTTCCGCATGCCAAAAGCAAAATAGGTATATCTAGGTTAGGTATACAATGGAAAAACTTATACCTATAATACTTACTCGTAGATATAAAATGTCTTCATCTATACCACTTAAGTATTTTATGAATACTTTAGGGCGTGATAAGGAATTTTTATGCTACTCCTTCAGGAAAACAGAAACAAGTTAAAGAAAATTCAAAAAAAAAAAAAAAAAGTTTTCAAAAATGTGGGGGTGACATTTTGCTCTGCCATGAGATACGTCAGACTATGACGGTGAGTCAAAGATGTTTCAGGTCATAATATAAAAGGTAGGATTCGGCCCCAAGTGGAAGTAAATAACAATTTTAATGTCATTTACTGTGTGAACTCTGGATGGCATTTATTTATGTTGTGCTGTCGCATATTTGATGGTTTTGCCTAGGAGTTTTTTTTTTTTTTTTATTTTTTGACAGAACATCATAATGAGAGAAATTGCCTAAGAGAATTTTTGTCTGATGAATTTATAATGATTATTATGGGGGAGGTTGAGTGCGTTATCAAGTTGAAAAAAATTAATGGTGTTTTTGTTTTGAATTTTAAAGTAAAAAGAATATAGATACATTTGTTTCCAGGTGGAAAAATATAAAAGTGTCTAAATTTGTACCAAAAGTTTCATTTGATATGAAAAATTGCTATAATCAATTTTCAAGACATATTTAAGTTTAAAATGAAGGTAGGTTGAAATTTGATTTATTTATTTCTTCGTATATTTTTTTTAATACACATTTGGCAATTTTTTATTTCTGAAGTCTTTGTTTTTTTATTTATATACTTCAATAGTTTCCGTGGCATTTTCATTGAGATATTTATTTGTAAATAGAGAAAACAAAATTATTTATCTTTGCAACAATGTATTTGAAAAAAATAGAGAGATTTATGTGATAAATAGTCGAAGCGAAGACTGTGTATGAACTGCGTTACACCCACCACCGAAGGGTTTGCAGATTTTCTGATTAATTATCACACGTTTGGGAAATGATAATAAGACTTATTATTTTTGTTATCAAATGTCGTAAGTTATTTGGTCGCTGGCCCTCTGTCTTTAAATTTTTTAATCAGAAACAGAAAACAGGAAGCCAAAGTGTCTTGTAGTTTTTGAGACAATAAATAATAACGAATAAGAAAAACAATTTTTTTACTACTCACCGGATTTTTATGCAATTTCATGAATATTACAAGATTAACCTTTCCTTTATTATTTTTAAAATTTTCGGCAAGTCTTTGGATTCGCGCAAAAAAAAAAGTTTTGAGATGACAATAAACCATGACATTACGACGAAAGAGAAGACGAAAAAAGTAGGTCCGACAATTTCGTCTGTATGTCTGTCTTTTGGTCTTTTGGATGTATCGACACTTCGATTGGGCCGATTTTTTTTAAACTTGGTATACGGGGTGATTGGTATAAGATGCACCAAAAAGCTTGAGCGTGTAGGTGGAGTTAAGACAAGAAAAAAATCGTATTGGAGGGGGGTCTGTTTTCCCCCGTTTAGGCGGGAGGGGCAATTTTCTAAAAAATTGACTTAAATCAGAAAAAAAATTATTTAAAAACAACGGTGAATGATACAAAGCATTGTTATATTTTTTTGGAAAGCCAGAAAACTACTCTTTTATTTTATTTTTAAATTAAAAAGTTTAAGTCAACAGTTTTAAAAAAATTTATTTTCAGACTCAAAATTTTGAAAAAAAAAATTTGTAAACTAATTTTTTTCAAAATTTTATGTAATTAACTATTATTTTTATTTTCAAAATTAAATGCTCTTACTAATTTTTAGACAAAAACAGAAAACCGGATGCCAAAATGTATCTTAGTTTTTGAAAATAAAAATAATAGTTAATTATATAAAATTTTGAAAAAAATTAGTTTAAACATTTTTTTTAAATTTTTTTTTGCAAAATTTTGAGTTTGAAAATTAATTTTTTTAAAACTGTTCACTCAAACAACTTAATTTAAAAATAAAGTAAAGAATAGTTTTCTGGCTTTTCAAAAAGATATAAGAAGCCTTTGTATCATTCACCGTTGTTTTTAAATAATTTTTTTTTCTGATTTAAGTAATTTTTTTAGAAAATTGCCCCTTCCGCCTAAACGGGGGGAAATAGACCCCCCTCCCATATGATTTTTTTCTTGTCTTAACCCCACCTACACGCTCAAGCTTGTTGGTGCATCTTATACCAACCACCCTGTATACAAACTATTATCAGAGAAATATTTCCGGACGATTTTTTTTATTTTTCACCTGGGTATAAATATAACGGTATGGAAACCTTACATATAAGCGAAACCGATGAGTGATTTGTCTGACATTTTGCTTGCTCAATACGGCAAGTATTGGTTTCGTGTAAAAAAACAAAATTCCAGGATTAAGTCAAAACTGACATTACGATACTAAAGAAGCCCAAAAAAGTAGATTGCGGATGTGCGTATGTGCGTATGTGCGTACCTATGTGCGTATGTGCGGTTGTCTGTGCACCGACCTACAGCCTTAACTGTTTGACTGATTTACTTCAAACTTCTTATTCCTTAGAGGATAGTCTCAACGGTTTTTTAAAAATTTGTCCTTAAATTTGTAACGGCTTTGACGATTTTATTTAAATTTGGTATGAAAGTTCAGTTGATCATTTAACACAAAAAAGCATTTAAGGTTTTTGGCTAAACAAGGGTATTATAATAGCTACCACACAGCTTTGACTCACGTTTAGGCCATTTTGTGGTATTTTTATTTTTATTAAATTTTTTGCTTCGAGAGCAAGTTCTTGTGACCTAGTCGTGCATTTTACTTTCTTAGAATGCTTATTAGCGATAGAACTGTTTTTATATTACTCCGACTATAATTTTTTGAACGGCTTAACCGATTTTAACGGAGTTTAATATTCAAAAACAACTGCTTAATTTAAATAAAACTGCTTTACACAATTCGAAAAAAAAAATTATTTTTGAAAAAGTTTCCTGGAAAAAAATACTATCAATTTCGATAAAATTTTATACGAGTGTTCTTTCGTCTGAAAAGTTTTTTTAGAATCAGCTTATTAACGGAACGTACCTGGCTTTTTTAGTAATCCGACTTTCTTTTAAAGAGCTGCACCGATTTTATCAAAATTAAATATTCAAAACAACTGCTAAATATTAATAATACGTCAAACACAATTTTGAAAAAAGGTAATTTTTGCAAAATTATGCAAATCTTTTTTTTTATAATTTGTTTGTATAACATTCAACAGTTATTTTTTTATTCAAGAAATATATTAAAAAAGAAAACAATCAATTAATTTTTGAAAACTGGTTTGATTGAAATTTTAACGATAAAATTAAATTTCATAGGACATATAAAGCCTTGGGGAATATGGAAAAAATAGAAAATCAAGTTTTAAAAATTAAAACTTGAAAAATAAAATAATTTAGGTACAGCGTCCCTGACATCAAAGTGTATTTATCCTTTATAAATAAAAATGATAACAAACAAAACTGAAATTGGATCCGGGTTCTATGTCACCAAGTCTTTGCATCTGCAAAGAACCCTGCTCCATAAGCTAATCATCACTAAAATCTTACTCGAAAAACATCCACTCTCAGCAAGCAAGCTTTTCTTGCATTTCCTTTCCTCAAACCAACTTAATGTTCCTCATTTGACTTCTATTCATCCTCAATGACTTATCTGAATTAAAAAATAAAAAAAAAAATAAACACAATTCCAGGTTCTTTATCGAACTCCTGTTTAGTAAAAGAACACAGTAGGTTGTACCTGTCCTGGCTCACTTTTCAATTCAATTGAAATAGCATTACATCCTGATGTGTATATATTTTGTATATAAATAGTGTGTTCCATTTTACGTGCCATTTATCCAGTTAAATAGAAGCCACCCATCCGTATGGGAACACGAGGAATTATTTATCGCAAATGAGTTTTTAATAGCTCACTAAGCAATAAAGAGATGATTATCCTTCTTTTTTTTCCATGATGGTGCGGATAGTGTTGTGAAAAGACGTCGACGATGTCATGTCGTCGGTTTATCCGCATGTGGAAAAGGAGTAGAAAAATGAATCCCTGTTTCAGGTGAAAGCAGAGCAAAGCAAAAAAAAAAAAAAAAGAAGAAAAACATCACAGGAAGTGAAGTTAAATACACCCAAGTGGAACATAATTTTACGTGAGGCTACTCAAATTGTTTACACAACGTAAATGTGAACACTTTAATTCTAAAGATTTTCTGCTGAATACCCCAAAGGGTTGGTCGGATATATGCGTCCTCATTGTATACCTATACTTATGTATACATCTGGTGGTCTTAGCTTTGATTCATTGCTATGGAAATCACACACTCAATGACTTTCTGGTTCATTGCATATAGTTACTTGAGGCGTTGTTTGAACTTTGCTTCGCTGGTATGGCTTAGAAATTAAAGAGCACACACCATGAAGAATGACGAGATGTTGGCTTGTGATTGAGTTTTTAGAATGTAGATAGTTTTTTTTATTCTGTCTGCATTGTACAGATATATACTGCTCCAGTCTCCTGTGTTCTCTTTTGGATCCAATGAAACATTTTATGAAACTACATAGAAAGAGTTTCTGACTATGATGGCATGTTCTTGTTTTTTCTTGTTTCGCAATGTTTAAAAACATAATGTATCTAGATATACAAATGGATGGTAAGAAAAGTTTTGTTCTGTTAGAATTTGCTACACAGGAAATAGTGATTTTAAACGAACAAAATTAGGCCTTTGATAGAACGAAGTTCAAAAATTCGGATTTGTTTTGAAAACTGAAAACTTTAAATAAAATAAAAACAAGTAAAAATATGCAATGCAATACATACTTAGGTAATTTGCATTCTTTGTAAACTTTTATAATTTTACAATATTTCATAGAATGCGAAATAATGCAAAGAATGCAAGAGAATGCAAAGAATGCAATACATCTAAAGAACGCAAAAGAATGCAAGAAATGCTTAAATCTGCATGAGGACACAAAGAATGCAAAAAATTTAATGCCAAGAATGGAGGGAATGCAAATGAATGCATGTGGGCAGCAATGGTACAATGAATGGAGTGCTTGCTTGTTAACCCAGAGGTTGCAGGTTTAGTCCTCCTTCGAGTACGAAGCATTTTATTCTTCTCAGCATACCTCCCAACTTATGCTGGACGTCACCCATGAGGTTATGCAATGAATAATAAAATTAAACAATTATAATTTATAATTTTTGACATTGTAGTTTTTCTTGGAGACATTTTTTAATGCTACAAATATGACTAAATCATTGTCAAGATTGATCTCCAGATATGCGTTGTATAGCTTTGTACTAAGTTATCTGCAGTCTTGTCTAGATCCATCTAAATCATTTTAAAATCCAATGCTGAAAGCTTCCTTCTCTAAATTGTTCATTTGGTGATGAAACTGGTGCTTTTGAGGATTGCGCATGACAAATCTGCAAAGTGAAAAGCACTTTTCTGAAAAGTGCTAAGTTTTGCCAATTCGCAAAGAATGCGTTTATTTCGTTTCGCCAAATGAAAAAAAATTGCACTTTGCATTTCAAATTCTGAAAAGCTTTTCAATAAAATGCAAAGAAAAAAATTCATTTCTGGCTGGGCATTTGTCGTGTTAAGTTCGGTTATATATTAAATAATAAATTAAATTGAATCACTTTAAACGACCTATTTAAAGACAAAGAGTTTGATAGTAGTAATAGTTACGTAAGAGATGTAAAATTAAGAATTAATTTTTAAATCGGAAATAATTTTCAAACAGTGGAAAGTTTTCGTTTGACAAAAATCTTCTCAAGCTTCTTCTTTTTGTTTTTTGCCGCAACGTTATTTTGAAACAAAGCAAAAAGAATATCCTGTAATTAAAAACAAACAAAATAATGAAGCTTATTTTTACATAATAAATTTCAAAATTACTCTTTTATTTTTCACCACTTCCAAAACAGCTAACTTTTTAGCTGTTGTCAGACTCATTTTGAGAATTTATTAACAAAAATAAAAATATAACCTTGACATAGGCACATTCAACAGAAAATGCAATAACATCATAAAAAATAAACAAATGATACAGTAAAGGCAACAAATTTGGGTGTTGCTTTCAAAAGATATCGTTGATCAAGTAAAAACAAGAATTCAACTTTATTAATATTGTCATAACAACAAAAAGAAGCTGAAACCATTTTTTAAATTTTTAGTTTCACTTTGAAAAAAAACATCAAAAAACGCAAAGTTTTAATGAAACATTTTGGACTTTTACTTTGCAGAAAAGTATTATTTTGAATAATAGTGCAATAGGGCTGTGGTAGTTGCAGTGAAAAATATATAAAATTTGTAAACGAATTTAAAAAAATGAAAAGCGTCAGCTAAAGAACTGTTGTTTTTTTACCACTAATTCATTCTTTCATAAAAACTTACTTATTCACCCTTCTTACAAAGACAATATTTCAGATTTAGATTAAGCAACCAAAATGTCGTCTTACCTGAAAAAAAAAATAAAAAAAAAGTCAAGTCAAAACAAAATATAGATTATAGCATGTAAATAATGTTTTGTGAAAAGGTTGAAAAAGATTGAAACATTTATTTAGAATTTTTCTTTTTTTTTCCTTAAAAATATGAATAGCCACAATTTCATTTTATGTTAACCTTGTTCACTAAGTATTATTTCAAAAAATGTAATGTTTTAAAAATACTTATGTTACTAATAAATAAATACAAATACATACAAATACAATTTGATAGAAAAGGTTTGTCCTTCAGTAAAACACAAATTGCAGAATTATTTGTTTATGTTTTAAAACACCAAAAGATTGAAATTAATCAGGATGGATGATTGAATTTAAGTGATTCGGAAGACTGCTACAACTGTTACACGTGTTTAATAAATTCATAAGCTTTTTATCAAGATCTTTAACTTAAGTAATTATAAGAAAAAAACGTACCTACGTACCTAATGTACGTTTTTAGGTTTTAAACCTCAGATTTTATCAATGAGTTTAAAAAGTAAAATTTGTTTCTAAATTTAAATTTTTTTTAAATAAATGTTTTTATTAGTATATACAATGTGTATCATTATTTAATTTCTTTGTTCATTTAATTTATTTTATTTTGTTTTAATTATTCCATTTATTTTGTTTATTTTATTTTATTTATTTTCTTCATTTTATTTATTTTATTTATTTTATTTATTTTATTAATTTTATTTATTTATTTTATTTATTTTGTTTATTTTATTTATTTAATTTATTTTATTTAATATAATTATTGTATATATTTAATTTATTTATTTTTCATATTTTATTTGTCATTAAATATAATAATTGAATTGACTTTTGCCATTTGAGCTGACGGCTAAACCAAAGACTATAAGACTATTCATAAATTAAATATATAGAAATACTGTTAAATAAAATGAATAACTAACTTATACTCACTTAAATTTACTAACTATTAGTAAATAACTTAAAGTAAGTTATTTAGTTTATTTATCTTATTTATTTTATTTATTTTATTCCCTTAATTAATTTTATTTATTTTATTTATTTTACATATTATTTCATTTAATTTTCTTATATAATTTATTTTATTTATTTAATTTATTTTTGTTTTGTTTAATTTAATTTTGATTTGTTTTAATTTTCCTCACCTTGTTTATATTTGCATATGATACTCACAATATTTTCCTTTAAAAATAAATAAATCAATAGGTATCAATTAAATTCAATATTTATTCCATATCATCTATTGACATTATTTGTTTGATATATTTTTCAGGTTCAGTTAATTTTATTTTTTGTTTTTTATCAACAACTAAATAACATCTTCAATAATATTATCAATCTTCCACTTGAGAGTAACTTCAATTAACTTTTAATAATCTTTGACAAACACAATGTGCATTTAGTCTAGTGAATGCCAATCACAACAATTCAGACTAAATTCATAATAAATTAAATTGAAATTCAAAAGAAAAATCAATGATGCCTCGTAATTGAGTAAAAGGTAAAGTAAGTGAAAAAAAAACAATTTTCAATTCACTGAATATTTATAAATTTAACAAAAGACTATCCCTCTTTGGATCAAGCTGACAAAAACAATAAAATATGAATACGTATTTGCTAAATTTTGTGTAAATTATCTAGCATTTGAAATGTGAAATCCTCTACTCTAACATCGAAATTTGACCCCCGAGTGAAACAAAATTTCCTACAGCATACATTATATTTACCTACTTATCTTCTGTATAAATTTTCTTTTCAAATAAAAAAAAATACTCAAAAACAATGAAAGATACGAATATATGTATATAACGTATAAAAAAACAGTCATTTATATCATAATATTTGTGACAGAAACACCACACCCAGGACCAACAAGGATATTCTTTGAAATGAATGTTTAGACGACAAGTGATGTAAATATCTTGGACGTACACAAATTATAAATCACTTTGTAATGACGGCAATAATCTTTTAACCCTGTTGGAAAATTTCGTTTTAATAAATGGTTAGGGCGTTTTTGTTTTTGGATACACCATTAATTTTGCAATAAAGAAAATCAATAATAATAATTAATTGTACCCATTTGGAGTTGAAATTAATTTATTGACACAAAATATATTTATGAAAAAAATTGTTTATTTTTTCAATCGGTAGTGTCAATACAAGAAGTCAGTTTCATTAATTTTAACAGGTTGACCCAAAAACACTGGCTTAATGTTGTTTTGTATTTAAAGAAAATTATGTAATTTTTGGATCTTTATCTTTTTTCATTTCATTTCAAAGATTATATCGGTGAAGTTTCCTCTTAAAAAATGCGTCTTAATTTACTATTTTCCAAATTCATTGTGCGAAAATCACTGACTTAAAAAACAAGTTCGTTTTGCACAATCTTGGGAAGTCTGTCTGTTACAGATTATGTATGTCAGACTGTGTGCAACAGCACTTACAGACTGAACGGCTGAAATGATTTGTTTCAAATTATTTGAAATAGAGGTTTTGTAAATCATTCCTTAGACGAGTAATTGAAATTTTTTTAGCTCAAAAAATAAAGGTATCTGCAAATAAAATTTATAAAGAAGCTTATTTTTCTCGAATACGACTCCAACGATTTTTTAAAAAAATATTAAAGATAGTTCTGTTCTGATTGTCTCTCGTTATTGAGTTCCAAAGAAAAAGCAAACGATTTGGTTCAAGAGTTTATTAGATACTAATTCTTAATAGGTAAAAAGATACGAAACAAGTAAAGAATTTAATATTCAAGATAATACAATGGTATAAATTATGACATACATACAATATTATAATAGTTTGAGCGTTGGTAAAGAGAAAGAAGAAATTTGAAAGGCATTTTCACAATAATCTTTTAACACTTGTAAACTAGGAAATTATAGACAAGACTATATTACCGTTACCTCCCATAGATCCGTTTTTTTCCTTGAGCTATCTCGTATACGGGTTAGCAAATTTAAAATAAATTTTTTTTTGGAAATATCTAAATGACTTAATTAAATTTTATAACCAAAATTTTGGAAAAAGGCTTGGTTTCAATTAATTAATAACTTTTTTTTAATTTATTAATTTTTGTAAATTCTGTATTTGAAAAACGACTTGACTAAATTCGTGTGTTCTTGTAAGTACTGTAAATTTTAGTTCTTCAAATTAAAAAAAAAAATATAAAAAATTAAATAAACATCGATTTATTTAAAAACCGCTGTAACGATTTGGAATTATTTTTTTGGTGAACTTAAATCTAGACATTTAAATTTTCCATACACTTTGATTTTGGGTTGAATCTTTGTAAAAAGAAGTTTTAGCTATTTTAAGAAAAATTCATATGATGTTCGGATTTCTCATTTATATTTAAAATTTATAATTATCAAATATATTGTTATTGAATTTAATTTAATTTTTGTAGCAACATGGTGCAACACAGTCGAGCAGTTTATTTATTTTTGAGGGTACCTGCCATAGAACCGTACATTTTCCTAGATTTTTTCACACCGATTATTCCATTAAAAAAATGTATTAGTAAATTAGCTACGAATGAAATTCGTAAAAAAAATATTCGTACATTGTACGAATATTCGTAAATTGTATGAAGTATTAAAAAGGTCATATTTTTACGAATATATTCGTCAATTTGTACGTTCTCCTGTAGTAGTGTTTACTAATAAATTAGTTATATAATATACTAATTATATTCGTAAACTAAAACTAAGCCATATTATGAGTGCATTGTACTAATCTGTGTGTACATATTACTAATAACATATTATATGATTATGTGACCTGTGTTTTCTTACCGAAATATATTGAGGTATGTGGGCTTTGGGTCAATTAAAAATTGTTTTTTATTAATTTATACGACGTTTCGGACGTGTTTACGTTCATCATATATTTCGGTATTACTAATACCATTAGTGAATTTTTCGCATGAATAAATTCGTAATTTCATCCATTGTATTCGTATTATTTACTAATGAATTCGTACTATTTACGAAGTAAAATTAGTATTAGTAGAAAAATCTTATTCGTGGGTTGACCTTACGCATTATTCGTAGAATATACGTATTATTAGTAGATTTACAACTTTTATATCCGTTGTTTTATTTGTTAAACTATTTACATCAAAAATCATAACCCCAATATCATCTCCATGTTGTCCCTTAACTAAAGACAACATTTATATAGGTACACAATATAATTATATACATATATAAATGCAAAGATGCATATATTTCTGTATCTGCATATTGCATATATCTATTGCATATATGTATATATACCTATATATTGTACATTATCTTGTATTTATAAATTGGACTACATATTTAACATTAAGAAATGCACGAATATCTTCGTACAATTTACGAATAGGTTTATATAATTAACGAATCAAAATTCATTAATTTAACTTTTACATTAGTACAATGTACGAGTTTTTTTGTAGGAATACAAATAAAATATTAGTAATATGTAAGCATATGTGTATATTCTACGAATGCTGTTTGTGGCTGAAAACCACAAATAAAATTCGTAGAATGAACGCAGTAATAAGTACTATTTACACACGATATTTTTTAGTGTAAAAAAAAATACATGAGTAAGACTGGATACAAATATTGGAAAAAAGGTTTCATGGGAACATCTTTTATCAAACCGTGTTTTTAAATTTCCTTACCAATTTTGAGGAAAACTGTTCAAGTTTTTTTTTAAAATAAAATGCTGAAAATCTCTTTTCAAAAAATACTGGTCAAACTAATTTCCCATTCGTTAATATGAAATTAATTTGTCACAAAAGCAAGTTCATTCGATAGCTAGATGATTAAAACTTTAGTAAACGGCTAGCAAAAAATTTTTTTTATTGTTTATTATTACTAAAATGCAAAGTTCGAATGCTTTATCTCCTTCATGAAATTCAAAGACACACTCAATACATGCTAATTGAAAGGGACAAATTTATTTATAACATTTATTCAAAGTTGACATTTAAAACAATTATCACTTTTAAAATAATTCTTGGAGTTGATCAGTACTTATTAAAAGGATTTTCTACTATTTAATTCATCAATAAAGATTCAAATGTATTTTACATTATCATATTTATTTATTCACCCCTGAGTTCAAAAATATACAAACTCTTTGAATGAATATTATTTCTGAGTTGAGTTGAGCCTCGGCGTCGATAAACAAAAGTATGTACAAAGTATATTTTTCAAAACAAATAATTAAAATTCAAAAGATAAAGATAGACCAATTGAATTTCATCTAGGCCACCAGGACAAATACTTAATCCGAGAAATGTCCCAGACGTTTTTCTTTTGAATTATTTTAAATTTTGTATCAAGGCACACAGACTTGTTTTTTTTTTTTTTTTGCTGTTGATTTAACATAATTAGGGTGATATAGTAGTTTCTTAAGAGGAATTAAGATACGAAAAGCAAATTCGTTCTTGATTATATTTTTTTTTTTTATTTAATTGTTTTGGGAATTTCACTTTTAAAGAAACTTAAAAACAACAAATGATTTTTCTCTCTAAAAAAAAAGAGGAAGAAACTTACTAAATGAAAAGGTTGAGTTCAATAAAATGTAAAGAATGCAAAGAAATTTAAAGAATGTAAGAAATGCAAAAGACTGAAAAGACAAAATAAATTTTCAAATTAATGAATTCAATTGATTATGGTGCAAAATTAATGTAGAAAAAATAATAGTAAAAGGATTTTGAAGTTAAATGAATGTTGTTTGCAATCGTTTTATTGAAGTCTAAGCCTGGACTAAGTATGGCATCAGAGAACCCAAAAAGGGAGTTAAACCCATTAAACCCCGTGAAAACTGAAGGTATTTTTGTAAAAAAAAAAACAACTTTCGACATTAATATAGCTGTCTGGTGCCTTAAAATACCTTAAACAGAGCAACGAAGTTGCATGAGGATCATTTTAACTACGTAGTAGTTTCAATACTTGATTGAATTTACTTGCTGTTCGAAAGCAGATATAAAATTTCAAAGTTTTTAACGATTTTGATTAATGTTTTTGTGAGTGATTTTTTGTTTTTTTTTAAGTGCTCTGTGTAGGTATGGGTTGTATAGAACGAAACTGATTGAAACAGACTAAACAATTTTGTATGTGTTTTTAGATTTACTTATAAATACGCACGTTAAAATAAGACATTGAACAATGAAGAATAAGAAGGCAAACAAACATATTTTAACTTAATCGACTTACGTCAAACATTGAAGGAGTCTTTTGCACTAAGCTTTTTACAATCTCTTTAAGGTTTCCTAAAATTACGGCAAAGAAATTACGCCAGAATTTTTTTTTTGAAAAAACGCCAACAAATGTGTCCAAATTATAAAAAGTCAGAATTTGTTGGAAAGTAAGTCAAAAATAAAAGAAATTGCGATTGGTTTAAAAAAATGGACGGAAAACAAAATAGAAATTTAGCTAGAATGTATACCATCTGGCCAGAATTCCTAATAATGTTTTGGAAAATATTTGGTTTGGATTTTTGTTTTCAACGCCAACATTTTGTGTAAATTATTTTCTGGTGTAAAAAAAATTATGGGGTAATGTTTTTTCAACTTCAATTAAAATAAAGAGCACGACTGGGTCGCACTAACTTGCTCTTTTGTTGCACGACTTGCAACCCAGTACTTGTTTTTGTGGCAACTTGCCACGAAAATAAAATTAAATTAAAAAAAAAAATTTTAATATAAAGGAAAAAAAAAACATGGATTTTTCACAAAAGTGCTAAAACTTCTTTTACAAAGATTCAAGATAGTATCAAAGTATGCAGAAAATTTTGTTATTTACAAAAAAAAATTATTCCTAAATCGTTAAAGCAGTTTTTAAATAAATCGATGTTTACTTAATACTTATTATAAAAATGTTTTTTTACAAATTTGAAGAACGCTATTTTAGATTTTAAATTGTTTGAATTTTATGCACAAAAAATAAAAAAAAAAATTGTCAAGGCGTTTTCCAAATATTGAATTTACAAAAAAATATATTAAAAAATTAATTAAAACTAAAATTAAGGTTTTTTGTAAAATGTTGGTATTGAAATTTGTTCAAGTCATCTAGACCTTTCTTGGTTTGAAATCGATCATGAGATAGCTCAAGAAAAATATAACGGTTCTATGGGAGGTAAGCTTGCCAATCATTTTTTTTTTACAATTTAACAAAAGGAAATCAGACAGAAACTGTAAGTAATTTGCTTTGTAGCCATTTTTTTCAAAATAAAACAAAAATAACTAAAATATCAAATAAGATATTGTAAAAAACCATATGACAAAAAATGAAAAAAAAAATCTCATGTTTTTTGTGTAAACAATTTATCTGTCTGAATTCATATTTTTATTTTTGATGAAAAATGTAAACAAGATTGCTCCATACGTTTGTACATTTAATTTAAAATTTTCATTTCAATTTTGTCACCCTAAATGTCAAAACAATACTTCGCCACATGACAGAATAAATATATTCCGTTTGCAATCGCTTATCACATATTAAAACCACAAACAACCACAAAGTGATATGTACTCTCAAGCGAAATTAAATTCACCGGCGGCGACAGCAATATACGAGAAAATACCTCGCTTAAGGAAGTTACATTAAATCCTTCAAGGCGGAATACCAAAAAGATACATTTGTAAAGGAACAATTTACCACAACACCCTGCATCGTTTTCGTCAATGTGTGACACTGACACATGCAACTCTTCCTTGTCAGAAAAACAGATATGATAATTTTTCTTTTTTCTTTTACTGAAAACAGTAATCCTTTTTCTTTTTAGTATTTTTTTTCCGGCGGTTTGTCTCCATCTTCACCCTCGCCATTCAATTATTTCTGCACATGAATTTCATTGTTTCAAAAAGTAACATCATTCATTTGAATCGTGCGTCGTCGTTTGTAACGCCCGCCTGTAGTTATCACGCTAGGGAGCTTCCTTGTTGTATGTATATATCCTTAAAATGACATTGTACACATCCTGTAATTATTTTACTGTTCTCGCATATAATCCGGCCACTATCCAGGATCTCCATCTCTTGCCTTATTCCGGTACTTTATTTTACTTTTTTTTTGCATACGAGTTTAACGAACGTTTTCATCATTCTTTTTCTCCTTACTTTTTTTTAGAGCCATGGGAAATAAAAATAGAGAAGGAGGAAAAAAACATGGTTGACACTCGAATGAGTGATAAAGCGTTAGAAACGGTTGAGAGGAGACGCAGAAAATCGTCGCCGTCATCATCGCAAGAGAAAGTGTCTGAGGAATATCAATGGAATGACTGAAAAATGGTATACTTTACAAAAACACGACGCGATGACAAAGCCTCGGAGCTACTATAAAAAAAAGTGCTCCTTACCTCGAGACTATAAGGCTTCACATTGATAATCGCAGACCGTTTTCACATCATTGAGAGAGCGTTCCAGGATGACAGAATGACATTCGCATAGCACCCAGAAGCAACGGCATTACGAACAAAAAAAAAAAAAGCGTGATTTATCTTTATAAGATTTGTATTCCTTTTCCCGGCGGTCTTGAACTAAGTCAATTCTTCAAACGAACATACATAATATATGAGTATTAAGTAAGGTGTAAGTAAGGACGATATTATGACACATGTGTGTGATAATGTTGGGGCATATTAAATAACATTACATATAAAATGTTCCGGAAATCTCAAGGGGATATTATTATAAAGCAGTCTATGCCTACCTTTTGTTAGCCATAAGGTTTTATGTTGTGAAAAATGTTGCGTCCTTAAAAAAAGGATAATTATTTATTTATTTTTTTACAAAAAAATTAAATGAATAATTTAGAAAATTGTGGCTTTGAGCATTTATTTTGCGATGTCTTATACCAACAAAGTCATTCAAATTAAATGGCTATAAACATTTAAATTTATTGAAGTCTCTGTGGTTTCTAAAGAAACGTCCAACAATTTTATAAAAAAATTATAAAAATATGTAGATACATAATAAATAATTCCTCAATTATTAAACAAGATGATTAAAAAAAATTATTGAAAAAAAAACAACATGCAAACAAGTTTTAATATTATTCTTTCTGGAGTTTTGGTTACTGTGGCTTATACGCACTTTTTTTCTGTTTTCCTTTTATTTAGTTTATTTTATCGCTAGGTCAAGCAGGAAAGTTCTAGTTTCGATCGAGATCACTATGCTAGGTATCATTTGAAAAAATATAGCTATATAGAAGTACTTACAAGCTACAAGTGGTGCTACATATATCTCTAATCGACTACAATATATTATATTTCAACTGAGAAAAAACACGATACGTGACGGTGTAAGAATGATACAATTTCATTAGATACTTGAATGACACTTTTTTAACAATAATCCTGATTGACATGTGTGACCTCAATTTTTTACAATGAAAATAAGTGTTTAATAATATAAGGGAGAATTATAATATTAGACTTCTTATAAATTGAGAAATTATTTATATTTTTAACTCTTGAATGAATTGCTACTGAAAACAAAATTGTTTCACAACAAAAAAAAAAATCCTCAAATAAAAAATATTATTATCTAATAAAAAATATTTAATTTCATTGGTTCCTTATATTTATGTTTATTTGTAATGCACACACTTGCTTATTGTCGTATGCAAGAAATAACTTGTTTCTTACAAGTAAAATTTGTTACAAAATAAAAGTCCTTAATTGATTGGACTGAAATAAGTCAATATAAGCTTTAAGTGATCATTGCTCACAAAGTCCTAATTGAATTAGTAAGAATATAAATGTTTCTAAATTTTTCCTCTCAGCTTGACCTACATTTTTTAACCATTGCATTGATTTTACCAACCACCTGAAAATTTCTTTCCTCCCATTTTCATACTACCTATATGAAAACCAACAACTTAAAACTACCTCATATGCAAAAACAAGCCAACCCATGCAATATTAATGAACTTAAGTGCATTGCAGATAATTATACATGTTTCCCCATCGTATACATAGATAAAATCACTCATCACAACAATTTCTACGATGCATATAGATACAATTGCTACTTTCTTAGTTCAATTGATATGAGAACCCATTTACAATTTTAATCCTCACAGTAGATAATAATATTTTGAAGTGCGACTGCAGCTCCTGATGCATCCATGAGACTCACAAAACCAACTTTTCAATTCAATTCAAAAACCCATTTCATGCAAATCTCGAGTGTGTTTCACTTCATATGATTTCTACACAAAATAAATGAAAGTGTCATTCAGGATGGCAAAAGTAGATTGTGGGGGTAGTGAGGGAGGGATCTCATCATCTGCTGTTTTCTCATGGAAAAATGAACCCCATTCAGCCTATGAAGGACTTACAACAAATCTAAGCACCATCAGACATCACCGTTCTGACACCCAACCGACATTCATACCATTAAAACCACACTCCATGAGTTATTTAACTTAACTGATGACCCATCATAATATTTCGTTCGGTGCCACTTCATGAATATAACAAAACTTGTACAGACGACGGACGGACGAAGGCAGGACGAGCACCAACATCAACAGGAAAGAACCAGCACTGAGAAAGTAGATAACTACAATTATTTTATGCTGATGCATGCTAGGCAAGGGTGGGACTCGAACCCGAAGAGGAGCAAGAATGCAGGGACTTCCTTAAAATGCTCACTTTTGCTTGCCACTATTTTAACACCATCCATGAGTGCTTCTATGTATGGAAAACAAAAACTATGTTTCTATGCACTCCTGCCGCGTTGCCCGCATATACGCCCACTTGTGATGCCCTAATTCCAATTATTTTGTCATGCCAAAATGAATCCTTTTCATTTAGCACAGCCAGGGTTGTTTTTAGTGCAGTGTATTTTGTTTTGGTTTGTGTGTTCCGCCAGGGAATTGTATTTGCTCTAGAGTGATTTTACGATTCAATAGGCTTTTTGGGCTCTATACTGCTAACTATATCCTAGCTGGCTTACTTCTATTTAATTCAACACATAACAATGGGTTAGGAATTTATTCATCCTTCGGCTTCAGACTGAGGAAAGACAGCTGTGCTTAGCTTAGCTTAGCTTAGAGCTCACACATGTGGCATGTGCTCTTGTGTTTCTTAGATAAATTGGGGGCGTTAGGTCATTTTCACATGAGGTTAAAAGAAAATGATGTTGTGTTAGGAGACAGGAAAAAATTAAAATAGAAAGGAGAATTTCTTAAGCATAATTTTTAGAATTTATTTAGATTTTGAATTTTTATGTTTTGAATGTAAATTTAAATGACACAATAATCACAATAAATACAGAACTTATAATACAATATGAGCAATTTGGTGAAAAAAGAACAATTGCTCGATGAAGAGTGCACCAAAGCAAGTAAAAAATCTCTTAGATGTTCTTATATTTTCAGAGTAATCAAATCTTTTCAGAGTAATCAAAATTCTTGTCCAAAAGGCTCTGAAAACGAGAACACTTTTCTATATAATTTTTTTTGTTATAATACAAATTCTATATACCTACATTGAAAACATTAATAAATATAGAATAATAAATAAAAATAATTGCAACTAAGTAGAAGACTTAGCATTAAATTTAGTGGACTTGTTGAATTATTGATTCAAATTAGCTTTTTATGGCCTTTAGTCCATAAAAAAAAGGCGTTTCGTGCGGATGCTCACTTTGCACTCATCAGTTGACGACGAGTGAGCACCTTGTCAATACGCAAATTTCCGCTTGTTTTAGTTCAACTAACATAACTTTTTTGACAAAAAGCTAAAAAGAACTATATCCAACAAGATTACGATTGTAATCATTGTAATCATTAAGCTGGAAGTGTTTACCCGTGGCCTGGTTAAAGTTATATATAAAATGTTTTTGTTATAATACAAATTCTATATACCTACATTGAAAAAATTAATAAATATAGAATAAATAGAGCACCTAATAATAAAAGGTGCTCAATCGTCGTCGACTGATGAATGCAAAGTGAGCATCCGCACGAAACGCCATTTTTTCATGAACTTAACGCCATAAAAAGCTAATTTGAATCGAGAACACTTTTCTTCAAAAACTGTGAATATATTACTGCAAGATACAACTACGAACTTGATCTAAGAGTAAGTAATATTGTCACCTGCACCTATCTATAATAAAAAAAAAACAGTATGTATGCGATGTTTTCAAATGCAATATATTTTATATAATGCAATGTTATATTATTATACATATACTAGCTACCCATAGCCCGACGTTGCTCGACCATATTCTATATTTTCCTGTTGATCTGATCGCTACCAAACTTCAAAGGCACAGGATCATCCGTCTGAGCTAATCAAATCGGTCGCGCCGTTTTGGAGTCCTTAGTGAATATTTTATAAGAAGATAATGACATACATAATACAAGTTCAGACAAAAAATGTATTTGAAAGTTCATTCTACAAGCACTTTTGTTTAGGTCATTGATTATAATAATTTAATGTTGTCATGTTGGGCGCCACCCAGAGTCCAGACTTTTTTTTTTTATAATATGTGCGCACTCAAGGGATTATGAAGAAATTTATAGTGATTTAACACAGTGCGAGCGGTTTGGAAAATTGAAGGGTAGATGATAGATGTGCGATATCTTCTGATAAAACATTTTTGTTTGAATCTTACAGCAAGGTGTTTGGATAATTAACAATCGATTACTAAAAATGCTAAAAGTTTAGTTGATTTTGATACATACATACGATACTAAGAATAATATGACACCACAATTGCTATTCGGTACCTACAAGATACGGTTGTTATGCTATCCCATAGGAATCGTTCATTTTTCCGATGATAAAAAGCAGCCTATGTATTTTCTATCTCAGGCTATATCTTCTGTGAATTTTTTTTTTTTAGATTTTGAATGTTGTCCTTTTATTTAAAAGACATTTTTAATTTGGAACGTAAAAGGACTTTAATTCAACGGCCCTTATAAAACTAAAAATGGTTGGTGCAATTAAATAATGCCATTTTAAGATTTAGCAACCGAAAAAAATATTTAAAAGTGTTTGGACAAACTGTGCACTGAAAAACATTAGAAAAACTATTGAATAATTATAAATTCTATAGTGGCTAAACTGTGAATTTATGTCTCGATGATGTGCTAAATTTTTTTAAGATCTGAATCCAAGATAGGCATGTTGAAGAGGTAATTGTTTATTTTTGTCGCTCGGTTAGCAGATTTTGAATTCTGTTTGAAAGAGTTTTCAGGAAAAGTTTGGTCGACTTTTCTTTAGTATTCGGTAATTCAACAACATTATCAAACAATTTTTTTTCTGCTTGATTACTAGTTTTACCTTTTTCATCAGCAAAATATTTTGGTTGAGCGTTTTAAAAATTACTTTAAAAATTCGAATTTCATTTTCTTAACAAAAAAATACGAGCAGATCGATATTAAAACTGAGCCAATAACATTAACAGCAGTGTTGCCAACACACCTTTTTATATATATACCAAACAAGATAATGGATTCATGGAAGCAGCAAGCGGCTTTCTCTAACTTTCCCAACCTTCCATTGGGTGAAACGAGTTGGAAATAATTATTAACTATATATATACTGTCAAAAGATATAGAAAATTTCGGATTAACATGAGACTTTAAAGGAACACAGTTTGATGTTTTTGGTTTATTCCAACACTTTTCAATAAAAATATAAAGGACACGACTGCGTTGCACAATCTTTTCTGTTGAAATAAATTCATTTGACCAGTTTCTTTTGAAAGCAAATGTATGGAATAAAAAAAGGTTTATAAACACCGTCGGTAAAAATTCACTTTCATCAAATTTTATTAAAGTTGATACATTTTTTTTTCAGAAAATTAGATTTATCGGTTTTACCAAACAAAAATTCAAAAACAACATGGCAGGTACCGTTAATAAGCTGATTCTGAAAAAAATTTAGATAATGGACATCACCATTGGCAAAAAATTGCTAATATAAAATTTTATCGAATTTGATCGTATTTTTTCGAGAAAATTTAGAATTATCGGTTTTTATAAAAAAAAAAATATTTCAATAATTAATTTGTTTGAAAATATTTTTGGCATTATTATTCAAGCTTAGAAGTAGATTTAGAATATTAAATTACGTCAAAATTGGTGTAGCCGTTAAATAGAAGCTCGAAGTTAATAAAAAAACGGTTCTATGGCAGGTACTGTTAATAAGCTGATTCTAAAAAAAAAAATTATATGAAGGACATCACTATTGGCACACTCGGTTACGCTTATATGGTAGGTTCCGTTATTTTTATACCAGGTCAAAAATAAAAAATAAAAAGGACGGGGACAGCTATTTCTCTTAGAATAGTGTGTACCAAGTTTGAAAAAAATCGGTCCAACCGTTTAAGGCTGTATAGGTATCGATACATCCTGACAGACAGACAGAAAGGATTGTCAGACCTACTTTTTTCGTCTTCTCTATCATCGGTAATGTAGTGTTTGATTGTTATCTCAAAACTTTTTTTTTTATGCATGCACTTACCTTATACTAGGTACCTACTTATATAATAATCGCAAGTAAAAAATCGTAATACCCTTCAAAATTTTTCAGGATCAACATGTTTTTGGCTTGAAATCAATTAAAATGATTGCTGACAAGTACATTACCTTATATAGTTTTTTCTGGTGAATTTCACCTTCAATAAGAATCTACACAATAAAAAACATAAAAGAGGATATATAGGCATTCAAAATAAATTCACTCGCTTTCAACTGAAAATGAGACTTACCCTAGTTTTCCTGAGAATTAAAGAAAAACCTATCAAGAAATGAACGAAATTATAAGAACATCAATTGCATCATTATAAGACTAAGGAATTTCGAACTCAAAGCACTAAATTCTTAGGATTAAAGTCTGGAGTAGTTAAAAGATGAGAACGAAAAAAATTAAATAAGTATAGGAAAAGCTGCATTGCAGGAATTTGGCTGCTCTGTTTTCTTATTTTTCAATTTTTTTTTTATTGACTTTGTCGTCGACTTGATTGTAATGTAGCAGGTTAGGTTGTGTTCCTTGGGGATCTGAGAAAATAAACCTTCTATGGGGAAAATTTTGTTTTCTTTTTTTTCTTTTCTGATTGAAGGATCTATTTTGTGCTTAATTTTCTCCGGTGATTTTTTTTTCCGTATTTTCTTTCATTTGCTAAGTTTGTTTGAATGAGCATACAGCACATTTAACGAGAGCGAAAGTTTAGCAAGCAAGCAAGCTGGCGTTAAATTGAGGCGGCATCCGGTTGATTAAGTGATTTTTCACATCCCACTGGAGACGAAATTACACGTAAACGGTTTTGTATGGAAAAAAGACCAAGTGGTTGTATCTTTTAAAGAAAATACTTATACAAAAAACAAGTAACAAACAAAAGTTGTCATACAATTTTTGTGTAAGTGTGTGTTCGCAGAATTACTTAATGACATTTGGGGAGAATCGATAAAACTGTCATCGGTATAGGTTGGTTATTTTAAAAAGAACATTAGGTTTGGAAAATACAAGGATGTTTTCTTTTTTGAAAAACATAAGGGAAAACATATTTTTTTTAATGAGAACAAATTTTTTGGAAACTTACATAAGTGAAAACATATTTGTTTTAATGAGAATAAAAATATAAGAGTTATGTTTTTCGTTTCAATAAGCGCAATATATTTCGATATATTATTTTAAAATATATTTTTGAATTGAAAATTACTTAGTGTAAGTAATAAAAAGAAAATTAGAACAAATACGTTGTTCTTATTTTGTATTAATTTCTTACACCAGACTTCAATCAAAATAATATCGGTGTTTTAATATAAGATACATTTTAAGAAAAATATTAAAACAAAATATCATGAATAAAAGTTTCATTGTGTGTCCTTTTACTTCAATCATAAAGCTTAAAAGGGCCTCCAGATGCTTCTTCACAGACTTATTTTGTAATGCGTAAATTTTCATAATCGCAATCCCCAACAATTATCATAACTGTAATAAAATATAGTTCTAGCATCAAGGAAAGAAAATTATAAAATTAAGAGAACCTATAGCCAACCAGTCTAATTTTTTTTATTTTTTTATTTTCATCCTGAAAAAAAAACAAACAAAAAAAAAGTTTCTTCCACACTTTTGGATCGCCGCAACTTTGTAATTAAGGAACATTTTTCTACACCAGTTCATGCAATTTAAAACATAAACACAGATTTTGTTAGAAAATTTAATTCAATATTGTTCTCCAGCATCCTTGAATTTTCTTTACACTTCCATCCCTTTACCGAAGCATTAGACAGCAATTAATATGAAAATGCTGCTCGACCACAATAAATGAGTCCTGCGGGGAACATCGACCTCACCATATTTGCCTCCCCCCCTCCAGTTAAATTATGTAGCAGAGTGGCTTAATGAATTCAAAGTATCTGCGGTCGTACAGCTGTAAATATCAGAACCTCGCATAAATTACAAAACGCGAACGTTAATTCCAAACATATTATTCGTGATGTATTCAAATTAATTAGCAGGATCCTTTAGGGTATCCCTACAACCATCAGTTACAGCATCCACCTTGGTTTTTTTTTATTCAATAATTCAATGTTTTTCGGATAACAATTGAATCGTGAAACAAGAGAAAAAAAAAATTCTGCGGAAACAGTGGCAATGTTACTGCTTGTTAAACTGACTAATTCGGAAGGACGTTTGCCGAGGGCAGTGAGGTGTAATCCGACCTTTCTAGTGCTTCCAACTCATGCTTCGGTTAATTAGAAAATTGGAAAATTGCCAGCTGTTACCGCTGCCATATTGCCGAAAACGATAGAGCTGAAAAAACTACGACTACGAGTATAGAAAATGTTACAACTTCAATCGTTCCAAGTGCTGTTCTATCGTCGCTTCGCTTCGGTGTAGCTTGGAGGGTTTTTCCTTCCAAATATTTTTTTTTGTTGGTATGGACATGTGTAGGTAGGTACCTCCAAACATGACATCCTTGCTTTTATGTGCACCAAATGGTATGACGATGATTAAGTATCTTCATAACTCATATATGAACGAGGTAGAGAAGGTGAAAATAAAAAAAAATTGGGTAACTAGGTGAATATATTGCTGTGAAGCCTACCAAAAAAAAAAAGGAGTTTTATAAGGACACATAGAAAAAAGCAAGGCTAGAGGAATAGAAAATTCATGCTGTCGAAAAATTGGAACACAAACAACTATGACATCTTGATATATTCGTAGCCACACACATATCCTCCTATACATCCGTCATGAAAATTGTTGGGTGTTAGGTTTGTTGTCTGACATCGCAAAAATGCGAATATGTATTAAAAATGTATTTCGATATATAAAGAATATTTCTTTATTTTTCAAATTAGGAAAACGTTGCTTGGTTTCGTCATTTTATTAAAAAGGTTTCAAATATTTATTGGATTGGTGAATTCAATATACGAAATTTATTTCGTTCTTTTGAATTCGGTTAGTGAAAGTGAAGATGTATGAATAATGTTCAAATGTGTTTTCAAAAAGAAATGTAAGTGTGGGAACATAAAATGTAGACACTTATATGTACATTTTCAAAATTAGGGAAATGTTTCTTTTGACTGCTGCACGGGCTTGTCGGAAACTTGGTGTGACATTATTTTTCTTAGTGTGGGCAGAATACATGATGAAGTATAATAAATACCGCAGAATATTGTATTTCATTGCAATGCTTTTCTTATTTCTGATTTTTCAGTTTCTCGAGCAATTAAAAAGATGTAATTTCATAAACCATTATAAAACAAAGAAATTAAATAAAGAATGATACAAATTCTATATACTAATATGAAAATTAATTTAAAAAGTTTATTTTGTATATTAAGAATATTTAACCAAGTAGAAGACTAAGCATCAGTTTGTTTTAAGTGGACTTTTCTGAATTATTATTCAAAATTAAAGAGTTTAGCGGACTATAGTCCAAGAAAACATTGCGTTTCGCCCGGTGCTAGCTTTGTGCGGGCTCGTCAAATGACGTCCAGCAAAAAGCACCTTGTCATTACGCAATTTAAAGATTTTTCTAGCTCAGCACTACTTTTTTGACAAAAAGCTAATGTGAACTATACCAGCAAGATCACGGTTGCAATCATTTTCAACTGGGGGTGGTGTTTTTGTTTTGACTCGTGGCCAAGGCTAAGATATAACAAAGACATAAAATAAATAATAACAACTCATTCCTGTCCAAAAAATTTATTATACTATGTCTGCACAAGCAGCCATATATGGCTTTCAATTTATACCTAAGCGTTCCTATTGGCAAGTAGTATTGAAGTGTTTGAATGTTCACCAATGCATATAAATGTGAGTGGAGATGCAAAGTGTTTTTTATGCAACGTCGCTATATGGCTTCTCGTTGCATTCAAGGACATATTCTCTAGATTTCATATTGTCATATATGGATCCAAAGCATTACTTAGAAGGTTATTTGAATAATAAAAAGAGGATATGTGTTTTTGTAGTAAAAAAAAAAAACCTAGAATCAGAAGGTGGACAGACTGAAATACATGAAGATAAATCTTGAGAAACCTGAATGCGTCGAAAGCCCTGAATATGATTTGGAAGATGACAACCATTTGCCTAGTTGGAGCATTCACAAATATAACCAAAAAAGTTATTCTTATGAGGAAAAAGAATATTATTTTATATAGTCATTAAAATGTTTTCAAAGGTAATTTTAGGTGTTAAGACCCCGGCCGACTTCTTCTTTGTCTTTTCATGGATCTAGTAGAAAACCATTACGAGAAGAATGAAGCAGACATAAAGCGAATTGAAGTTCAACAGTTTGTCGGTCTATTTCTCTAGTCGAATTACTTTTTCGATTTTTTTTTTTTATTTTAGGCATATGTATATCTACATATTGAAATAAGGGTGGAGTCGTTTAGGGTATGTAAGAGTGCGCCTGCGCAGTGCTTTTTTCTCACAACAAAAGAATATCAAAATATCTGTAAATGCAGAAATATGAACTTTATGAACCTTAAACTAACAAAATTGTCCCATATATCTACCAATAACTATATCTCAAATCCAAACAAAACAAAGAACAAAAAAACAGGTTTCGTTAAAAAAAAATGAATGTGTTGGTGTGTGAGAGACACTAGGGACCTCAATTCACTATAAGTGCTTTATACGTATACAAAGTATAAATAAAAAAATGTATGTATGTTTTTTCTATATTCTATGCACGGAATTTTAATCTCTAGTAAATATATTTGACCCTTGGAAAGAGTGCGCAGTATGTGAGGGTAAAAAGTGCGCACTTTTGCCTGCACATTTCGACCTGCGCACTCTTATCCCATAAGTACCAAATAACATGTTTACATAAGAATCTCAGTTCTACCAGTCATCACAGGTAGCAAGAACTTGTTTGATATAGTCGAATACCTGTCAACCGTTGAACAGTTGAAGAAGAAACCACTTAAGAATAAAAAAAAATTAAGTGCTAATAAAATAATTCAGATAAGCGTGGTTGACTGTAGGGTTAGCAAAGGTCAAAAATATAACTTGCTTATGAATTCAGAGCATTAACCTGCAAGATGTAAGGAACCTGAAATGCTCACTCTTTCCCTGATTAAGGGGCAAGAGTGCGCAATCTGACTTGGTTTTTTAACAAAAAAACATAAAGTTAAATGAAAAACACGTTATTTTTTTCTATGTTTCTATTCATAAAATACAGGTCTACAACATAACAGAACTGAAAATTTTGATATACATTAGTATTTATTGCCATTGTTTATGTCTTTCAACGTTTTTTTTTTCTTTTTTTTTTTTCAGAAAAAGCATTTTAACGGTCCCTATCATAGAACTGTTTTTTTTCTACAGCGACTATCTTTTGAACAGCTGCATTTCGATTTCGAGAAAATTCAATTTTCTAGAAGAAATTCTAAACTTTATTAAATTATAAATAATTGCAAACAAAATTTTAGAAAAAAAAATTCAAAAACGAAAAAATACGATCGATCTTGATAAAATTTTATAGAACTTTTATTTGTTGCGATATCATTCTTACCTAAATTTTTTTTAAGGAATTTTTCAAAGCAAAGAAAATAAAGGGCACGACTGGGTGGCACAAACTTGCTCTCGTGGCAAGTTACCTGAGAGTTTAAAGTACAAACAGAATAATACTAAATAATTGTATGAAATTTTTTTAAAAGTTTGAAAACCATATTCAACAAAGATTCAAACCAAAATATCAAAGTATGCAAAAAATTTTCTTTTATAAATGTGAGCTTATGAAATTTTTTTTTTCAAAATCGTTGGACCGGTTTTCGAAAAAATCGATTTTTTCAAAATATTTTTTCGAAAACTTTTTTCTCAAAAAAATTGAAATTGCAGGTCTTTTAAACTTAATTTATTACGCCTTAAAACTAAATTTCATAAAAATCCGTCAACGAGTATTTGAAATATTGAATTCACAAAAAAAGTTTTTCAAAAAATATTTAAAACTTATCAAATAAAAATTTGAAAAAAAAATGTTGATGCCATGCTATTTAAAATAGCTACGACAAGTTCAGTATATAATTTTGTTCAAATCGCTTCAGCCGTTGTCGACCGAAATTTAAAAAACACCGTTATATGGCAGATACCGTTAAACGAATTTTCTGGAAGGTTTGGTTTCCATTTTTTGATAGACCTTCTACAATGTATTACACATGTGAAATTTGGTTAAAATCGTTAGAGCCGTTTTCGAGAAAAAATGAGGTTTTCGATAACCATTATATGGCAGGTACCGTTATTTTTTGACTTACAGAGACCAACAAAAAAAAAACTCTTGGTGTATTAACCTAAAATCCATAACTACCAAATTTAATGTATATCGGCTTACCCGTTTAGGCTGTAGGTGCCGAGACAGACAGACAGACCGACAGACTGACAGACAAACAGACAGAATTGCCGGACCCACTTGTTTCGTCTTCTCAATCATCGTAATGTCATTTTTGATTGTTATCTCAAAACTTAATTTTTTGCACGAATCCAAGACTTGCCTTATAGTACCTACAATCGCAAGTAAAAATAAAAAGTAAAATACGTAAAATTGTTATTAAAAAAAACTAGTCAAATGAATTTCCAAAAAGGTAAATTGCCTTAAGAGCAAGTCATGTCCTTTATTTTTAAATATTTTCTTTAATTAAAAAACACTCTTTTTATAAGAATTATACTTCAACAGATCATTATACATATACTGAATGATAATACCCCTCCATATTTTAATGTCAATATAATTAAATTTTTTTAGTAAAAAACAAGGATTAGATATGTATCTCATTAAATTATACATTTTTGATGATTGCTTGATTAAAACATGTACCTACGAGTACATAAAATTAAAACTAATTCATATGTTAATCTTAATTTTTAATCAACCAAGTGAATAAACACACTTCATAAAATTCTGTCATCATCATCACATAAAATACTAAGCACGAATAGGACAACAAAATAATAATTTAAAAAACTAAATTTATTACATTTTACAAAAAGATTAATTACTACAGGATTACCTGTATTCAACTTTCAGGCTTAGTATGATTGGTACATCAACAAAAGCAACCACATACGTACACAAAATGTATCATTTGAATGCGTCCTCTCATCCATCTAGCTGTTTATAAATATATCAAGCCCACCCATATATGTTCGTTTATATACCTCTAATACAATACTAATCTCATGTTCTTCATTATTCATCATTTCAAATTCGTTTCCTAATTTCAGAAATCCAAGCAACACACAAATTGAATGATGGATTATTCGCATTCACAGGATATCCAGGACACATATAAAACACATGTGTACCAGGCTTGGGTGACGGTAAAAAAGTAATTTTCTACCAAAACAAAGGAGTGCCTCATCTGCGGATGGGGTTGAAATATAATGCATCAAATGGTTGAGCTGTAATTAATTATATTTTCCACCACAATCCGGCAGCTGATGGCTGGATGTGTGTGAATTGAGCCTTAAAAACGCAAACAAAGTACACGCGTCCATTCATTAGATTTGTATGAATGTCAGTGTGTCAGGCCTTAATCTTAATTCTGTTTAAAATTTCACGATAGATGGGTGTTCATGCTCCCACATGAGTTCAGTTCAGATTGCCCTGGCAGTAGATGTAGGTGGAAGGATGCTCCTCTTTGAAGCTTATTTGCAGCAGTAATCCACCTAGACCCAGATGACAGAATATGTAACTATATATACACCTGCCTACGTAGCTTTCTTTCAAGCCTCATGCATGTGACAATTTTTAATCACATTAACCTAAAATCCACCCCAGAGGTTGACCTTGTTTGCAGAGTTGAGTGGGAGCAGATCCAGAGCGAGCGCAGCAAGTGATTAAGGTGAAAACCACAACCTAGGTCATAGCCTGCCAGCTCATATTCCTTCCTACACATTATACAACCTGTGTCACCAGGATTTACTCGTATGTCATACATACATAACAAGGGATGGAAAATGTAGCTATACATAACATACAAAAAAATACTGCTGAAATAAAAAAGGGGGCAGAAGTGCATCATGTTCAATTTAACGTTAAACTAGGTTCCTCCTATATGATTCTTCACACACACATGTATAGTTAATGTAGCTATATGAAAAAGGATAACGAACATCTATCGTCTTTTAAGCTTTCCTTTTTGGAAAAGAAAACTTATGAGAAGTCAAATGTTGGTATAATTCAACAGAAATACTTTGAAGTTCTCTATTCAAATTGTGCACATACTTTGAATTTTTCATTTGAAGATCAAATTAAATTAAAAAAAAAAAGTAAAAAGAACAAATTAATTCCGTCTGCAACAGAATTTAATCGGAAGAAAATAAATAACCTTGGGGCATTTTAATTTAAATATGCATTTTTAAATTTAATATAACAGAAAACGACTATTATGATTTCGGATCAAACAAAACTTTCTTTGCATGGTAGTCGAAATGGTATTTTGATGTTTAATATTTTTTTGAGATTTCATTAATGATTGGATAAGTAGAGGTTTTTTTTTATAATTTTATAAATTTATGATTCAAGGATCAATTTTTTAAGGCTGAGCTGAATGAGTCTTGAAAATTATTGTTTGATTACTCTTTTTTCGATTTTACCGTAACGTGGCAACTAAAATCTCAAGAAACTTATTATTCTCTTAAGGCGCATATACCAATCATGCTTGCATGAGCAATACAGTGACTGCACATTCATACTGAAAGCATGTGCTATTGACTGTTTGTCTTTGCATGTGGCATGAGTGGCTTAAAAAAAAATTTAATCTGTTTTGTTTGTGCGTGCCAGATTGTGTGATTGCTTGAAACTATTCAATCACATGAAATTATTCAGTCATTATATTAATGACTCTGGAATTTAACTTTATTTAATCAAATATATGTTTGTAGAAATTAATACTATACACAGTTAGCATGTTGAGTTTGTGGAAAAATGGTTATTGTGCTTGCAAGCAATTCTACCACGTGCACCCATTTGTGGCGTATGAGCCCTTTTATTTACAACTGGGACTTGCGAACATTTGTTTGTTTTTTTTTTTCAGGTTATTTTTTTTTCAGGTTGTTATTTTTTTTTTTTTTTTGATTTTATATAGAGTTGTTAAAAAAACGAATCTGGTTTTTATGTTTCGTCTAATGTCTATTCATAGTATGATTTGATTTGACCTTTTATCGATAGTTCCTACCCGTCCCGCCGATGTTACTATACTATGGATAGCTTTTCCAAAAATACACGACTAAGGCCAAAAAATCTGTGTATTTAATTTTTTGTTTCGTTTATATTTGCAAAAAAAATTAGAGCATGTCAAAGTTAAAAGTAGGTAGGGGAAAGGTTGAAACAGTGAGACATTCAATTTTTCTGCTTCCCCATAACACACACAGATATTTCGATGTCAGCAATATAAGTTCTTTTTCATTGTGTAACTTTTGTTTCTACTCCGAACAACATCCAGTTGTGTGGGTGCTTTCAGTAAGTGAAGACCAAAAAAATATGGCAAAAGCATTTTTTTTTGTACAAGAACTTGCGATTTGCAGGTAGATGAACCAATTTTATTCTATTTTTTTTTACACGAAACCAATACTTGACCTATATTGAGCAAGTAAAAATCATTTTGAAAGCTCAAATAAAATTATCGTATAATGTCATGTTTTTATTGTTATCTCAAAATTTTTTTTGCACGAATGCATAACTTGCCTAATAGTATACCTATAATCACAAGTAAAAATCAGATCTTAAGTACACTGTGAGAATTAATTTTATTTTAATTTAATTAATTAATTTAAAAATTTATAATTAATTTAATTTTTTTTAATTGTCAATATTTCCACAGAATTTATAATATGGAATTCGACATTTTTTTAAATCGAGTTTATTTAAATGTCAATATTTTATTGGTCAGTAAGCACAAATTTTTGGCTTTTCAACATTTTAAAATTTGTATTGATCATTTCCTACGTAGCTTATAAAAGGCAAATAATTAACTTGATAAAATAATTACAACTTAATAATTTGTGAAATCAATTTACGAAAAGTTTTCGCTAATTTTTCACCATTTTGGCAATTAATTTACAATGTATCAACGTACACAGCACAAGAGAAAATTTCTTAAAATAATGGAACTTCCTTCCTTGTAGTTAAATTCGATCAAACAAGCGTTTTCTATCAAAAAACATTGTTTATCGAAAAACCCCTGCATTCTGTTCTGTTGTACATTTTTAAAGTTATATAAATGTTTAAAATATTTTTTTTTGTAAACCTTGACGTTCCATTTGGGTTTCTTTGACCTCCATAGAAATACTTCATCAAAATCTTATAAGGAATCGTTCACTTTCTTAATGAGAGATGGAGAACCTTCGAGCAAGATTATTATGAAAAAAGTTACATCGCTCTCAATTTAACGACCACATTGACCTCCAAGTCCAGCACTAACAATAATTGTATATACATATACAATACATATTTATGAATAATTTCAAGTCTGTCAAAGAAGGATTCAATATTTTTGAATGTTGATTTTTTATTAGTCTCTCCATCAATCATAAAAAAAAATATAACAGTTGCGTCCTATAAATTCAAAAGTCTGTGTCAAATTTAAAATTCCTTACGTGCGGTTAACTGTTTTCAGAAGAAAAAAAAAACCTCAGTATACCCACTTAAGGGTTAATGTTGTATTATATTATAATTCAAGGATATGAGCTGAGCATTTCATTTTCACATACATCACTAGAAAATGTTAGCACGCATCGCGCTTTGGGCCAAAAAAATCATTCTGAATTTATACATACTTAAATCTCCATAGAGCAATAAAAACCAACCCCATCAGCACATATATAAGCCTCAAATATAATGTTTGCCAAAATAATAATATAACCTATGAGCACAATATGGAGCTTCTTTAAAAATTCTACAAAAAAAAAAATTATTTTAGTAATATTCGCTCGGAAAGATTTTCCATCAAGGACACCACAACCTACATTGCGCGAAGAAGAAAAAAAAACCTATATCTTAACATAAACACATGTATCACTATAAAACACCCTTCAGACAAAGAAAAAAAAATAAATATAAATACATATGCGTAGAAATCGCTTCATCTAATCTGGTCATAAATCGCATTATTATGCCCTCAAAACATGTTTCATCTCGTAAGGCGGTCGTTAGCCAACATATAAACTGTCTTTTTCGCTATTGTCTAACAAAATGAACATAAAACATAAGTAGAATCTTATTACCAATTTCATGCACTCTCATCGAACATTTTTATATTGCTGATGAAATAGGTTATATTAAATTTTGTTTCTAATATTTAATGAGGTATTTGTGGGGATGAAAACAGATGATGTTTGAGTGCACAGCACTCACACTCACAATTTCCATTAATTTTTTTTTACTGCACATTGATGGTCTTTTTTGTTTAATAATCCCCTATTGTTTTTGATAACCGATTTAGTGCGATGTTTAGTTCGGGGCAATGTTTTTCAGAGCGATGTTTTCAATAAAGGAAGTAATTAAAATGGATGTTTGATGTCATCTGTTGGTTTTGCATGTTGGTTACCAATTAATGGGCGGCTTTTTTAATGGGCATGTCTTGAAGAGAGGACTACTATGCGGAATATTCATCAGACACAGCATATCATTTAGAGCAGTGGAGGTAATGAAGTTTAGATTGACTATTTGGTGAACATGTTTCAGGTGGCAATGGCAACTAACATATTGCTAACAGTTGTTCAAACATAAAAAAATCTTCCTCAGAATGAAATAAAATGCACGATTGGGTCGGACACACTTGAAATAATCGCAAGTAAAAAAAGAGTTTCTAGTGTTTATATGGCAAGTACCGTTAATAAGGTGATTTTGAAAAAAAAAATCTAACGAAAAACTTCATTATTGTAAAAAAATCAGTCACACAAAATTTTATCAAAATCGATCGTATTTTTTACGCGAAAAATTGGATTACCTTTATGTCTTATTTCGCAGGTATACCGTGGAAATACGTAAATTTATTCTGAAAACATAAAAACATTACCCTTGGCTACAAATCCATTATACGAAATTTTATCAAAATCGATCGATATTTTTTTTAGAAAAACGGAATTGTCTAAAACGCTTGTATGGCAGGTTTAGTTTAAAAGCTTAAAGGTTAAAAGTAAAAACAATATTTTAACATCACCGTTGGCAAAAATCATCAGTAATAAAAATTTTATAAAAATCAATGGTATTTTTTTCGAGAAAAATTGAGTTATCTGTTGCTCTTATATGGCAGGTACCGTTATTTTCAGACCAAGGATAAAAATAAAAAATACGCCTAGGCATATTACTCCAAAAATACAAAGTACCAAGGTTGAAGCAAATCGGTCCAACCCTTTAAGCTGTAGGTGTCTATACATCCAGACTGACAGACGGACAGACAGATAGACAGAATTGTCAGTATTTCAAAACTAACAGAATTGTTAAGTATTTCAATTTTTTTTTTACAAATGCAAAACTTGTCAGCATTATTTATAATCGCAAGTAAAACTGATATGACGTGAAACGTTACATGGGCTATATTGCCTAGACTACTAAACAAACGTAGTGAATTATAAAACTAGGTAACTATTTTTAGTCTTTTATTTGATTTTAACTTTTTCAACTATAGAAACGCTTAAGGAAAAGAATTAAAAGTAAACGTAAAAACAACTACAATATTTATCACGACTAACGCTATGTAAATAGACCTTCAGGATATAATTATCTTAATTAACTTGCTAGGGTTTTTTTGATTTCAGAGTGATATTTCTGAATATATTTGTTAATTTTATGTTTCCTTTAATGATATTCTGTCCCACTGTTCAATGTGACGAAAAAAGCTATTAATAAATATAGAAGGACACAACCAAACCAACCCTCGTGGCTTTGAATCTGAAAATCCGCCTAAAGCAAAATTTCATAACATAAAATTATATTTTTCTTTCTTTTTTTTTTTTTTGCTGGCAATCAATCCAATGTCAAAACATATGTTTGATGGCATTTTATTCTCGTAAGCTTACATGTAGTATGACTTTACATACCAGAGGGATTGTTGATGACTCTATTTGGATGGGAATTAAGCGGGTGGCTTTTGCCACCCCATATTATATCTGGCCTTACAACCAACGATGGGTTTTTCGTATGTGTTATATGTGCCGCTATACTATACTGTTAATGGCAGCAGTCATTTTCACGCTAAACAACAATTTTCTTTCGTGAGTTTCAAACCATGGACCAGCGCAGTTGTATGGCTATAGACTATATAGGCATTAAGGAAGGACTAAGGGAATGTCAATCCGGGTAGAAGTTAAGCCACAAACCACTCTCTGGCTCAACGTTTATTATTCGTTTTGTGTTTCTTCTTGGGAAATGCCCGTCATTGCCAGAATATTAAACGCATACCGTTGCAAGCTAAAGAACAACCACAAGTGTGCCAATATAATTTCTGTAGTCCCCCGTGGAGTAATAATTAAGCCTCTAGCGAGCTAACGAGTGCAAAGCAAAATGTGATGTCATTGTACCGTTGAAATCTGATTCACTTTTTTTTCTTTGGGATTAATTAAACAGGAATATTACAACTACAACGACACAATATGGCACTGCAAGCTGATTGTTTTGCGTGCGAAAATATATAAACGGCCAAACATGAGCAGTTACATCAACGAAAACCACCAGAACAACCACGATTTCTGCAACCACATTTGCATCCACTAAAGGACATAGAATCTATACTATAGGTTTTGGAGGAATAACAACCGGATGGATTAGAAACAGGAAAAATCCTTAAATTCAAGGCTTCTAATTGATTTTCATAAATTTTATTCCCCAAACTTTTTAATAAAAACATGAGTTAGCTTATAAAGACAGAAAACTGCTGACTTGTATATGCGATCCTTATTTTATGAAGCAATGAGAAATATTTCTTTCTCTATATTCATACTGACATTGATTTATCGGCCTTATTATTCCAAAAAATCTAAATACGACCATGAAATATTGGACTATGCGCGTTTAGCTAGTTATTCGTCCTTCTGCAAAGGACATTTATGTGTGTTGTATATACGTGCGGTATAGAAGCTGCTTCGAATATCTAACCACAACAATGACAATGAACTCATCTAAATATTGGTCAAGAGATTTTGGCAGCGGCACAAAAACGGAAACACAAGGAGTGACGGACTAATATGACCAAGGCCGCAGGCATTCACGCCTCACTTATTACTTGTTGGTTTTGTCAGACTACCCCAGCACTGGAGTACCAAATGGGGACGATGAGCAATATTGACCGACATGACAGTCAAATTATTTCAAGCCGCAACCATTAAGGAAAAGGACGTGCTGGCCTGTCAATGATGGAGAAAACATTTCGTAGGAAATTCATGGAACAGTGTGAAAATAAAATCTCGCAAACATAAATGCAATAAATTGAAAGGGACACTCATTCTTTCAGTCGTATATTTGAGGAAGTGAGTAGTTTATGACCAATTTCGGGGTTGTGACTTGTAGGGTATGATTGTTATTATTATTATGCAGCTAAGGGTGAGTTGACATTATGTGTCAAATTTAGATGAAAGAATAAAATTATGGAAATCATTTTATATACATAAATCTTGAACACCCAATTAAGAATAAAAGGTATTTGACTTTTTTCAAATATACTTTTAATGATATGTTTTTATGGTTCAAATGAATTTGATTGTATGGAGAATGAATGAATCAGAATTACACTAGGTATAGTTTGCAACAAAATACTCGACAAAATAATCGAAACATATAGAGATTTATAGTTTTTTACACAAAAAATTTGCTGGAATAAATTTTTTTCAATACTTGAATATTTTTTTAGTTGCATACAAGTCACACCCACTTCATACAGAAAATTATAATAGATCTGTATAGGATCCCAAGTAGCATTTCAGAGCTACAGAACATTTACTGAACGTTAACATCGTAGCTGTAATGTTTCAGGCGTATATGAAATGTTTACTCACTGTACCCAAAATGTAAACGGTTTTGGGGAATAAAATGTCGTGTTGACAGTATATGAACAAATTCTATTTGATGTACCTGATTTGTACGTTTACAAATGTAAACGTTCAAAAACACTTCGAAATAAATAACATAAAAATTAACTTAGGTACAAATCGTTTACAGAAAAATATTAAACTGTATAGGTAAATACGTAATGCCATTTGAGATCCTGTACTTGACATTATTATTATAATATGGGAGGTATAAAAATAATCAATAATATTATATTTTTTGTGCAAGTAAAGGCAAAATATGGAACGCGAGAAATATTTTCTACCAGTTTTGTAAAACAGGTCGAAAAAAATAAGGGGCCTGTAAAAACTATCTTATTTTAGAAATGATTTCTTATAAAAATATTTGAGACAATTTTTTTTTTCCCACAAAAATCATATTTTTCAATATTTTGTAAGATAAATTTCAAAGTCCTATTTCAATCAAATCCGTAACATGCTTTGTTTTTACTAAA
This sequence comes from Baccha elongata, assembly GCA_951217065.1. NCBI lineage: Eukaryota > Metazoa > Arthropoda > Insecta > Diptera > Syrphidae > Baccha > Baccha elongata. The sequence goes on along the minus strand of OX578272.1, from coordinate 103,510,304 downwards.
TATCAATAAAAATAGATTTTCAATATTTTTGGTTTTCTAGTTTGATAAAAAATGGAAACAATAATGGCCGATTTATCTCGTTTAGTGATTGTTATAATACATTTGCACTGTAAATGTTTTGTGAATGTTAAGTTTTAATAATAGTTTTACAAAACTGCTACAAATTTAGTGTTCGTGATATTGACGATTTTTGTTTTACAGTATGCTTACGTTTGAAGATGTGCTGTGACTATTTACTGTAAACGTTTTGTAAGAGTAAAGTTTTGATATTGGCTTTACAAAACTGTTACAAATGTAAACGTTTCGTGATATTAATTTTACATTAACGATATTTGATTTACAGTACGTTTTCGTTTGAAGATGTACTGTGACTATTTACTGTAAGCGTTTTGTAACAGTTAAGTTTTGATAATAGCTTTACAAAAGTGTTACAAATGTAAATGTTTTGTGATATTGGTTTAACATTCACGAAATTTAGTTTACAGTACGTTTACGTTTGAAGATGTGTTGTTTCAACAACATTCTGTGTGTTACAATTTGTTTACCAATCATCCAATTAGTTAATGTAAACGTACAAAACATTTTTTCAGCAACTGTATATGAATTGTAAGCGACATACAATAAATTTGTAACATAATAGGTACAAAATGCTACTTGGGATCGTACAAATGTATCTATTCCTGGTTTTCATCTATATTACAATATTCAAATCCAGAAATCTCACCATAACTTCAAAACTGATGCTGTACAGGACCATGGTCCTGCCAGTACTCACATATGGATCCGAGACTTGGGTGCTTAGCAAAAGGCACTCCGACCTCTTAGCCGGTGGAGAGACTTGTTGAAGGAGGCCAGGACCGGACCCCGGTTGTCGAGCCGATGATGATGATGACAATATTACAACAGAACAGAAACTCAGCAAAAATGGAGGACATAAAAAAAAAACTGACTGGACACTTATCTCTTCCATTAAAAAAAAATATTTTTCAGCACATATCCATATCTCCACGCACTTTTTAAACGCTGGACTTTTCCTGGAATCAATAAATTTTGTCAACATATACTCCCACATTACAAAAATTATCATGAGCCACACAAAGATAATTTTCGTACTGTGCGTTGAAAAAATTTGTTCTGGATTCAGATTGTGTATGTAAAATCAATCAAATATTTTCGTTTTTGCGAAATTTTTTCAGAGCAAACTTTTCAGAAAATCGTTGGCATGGACGAATACGTTAGAATGTTTTCTCATACAGAATCTGATTTGGACCATCGAACGTTTTACACGGATCAGGTTTGATAGAATAAATAGGAGCAGATTTTATTCTGACGCCCAAGCTGAATTACCGTTCAGACATAACAAGACGGTAAATAAGCAATGCTTAATTCAACAGAACAAGCCATGAGTTCGAGAGCGTATACTCAACAATGCAATGGACAATCCTGCGAATGTGGGAACCATTATCTATAAGGGAACTTAAAGGAATCAACAGAACTCAGTGGCAAATCCATCGTTGTCCTATAAAGAAGTCGTCCAATATGTCTTTTTGTTGTTGAAGGTTAACAACTGTTTCAATAACTGTTGCTTTCATGCAGGTTGGAAATTCGCATAGATCGTTTCAACTAACAAACCAAACGTGAATGGATGGCCAACAATTTCTTTCCTATTTAAGTACCTAATAGTAGGCGAGGGCTAGCGACCGATTTTGGGACATTATTTTATCGCGCCTGAATTTCTGTCCAATTATTGCTTCAGGACCACTCATTAACGCTCGACTGTAAAGGTAAACAATTTTAAGTCGACTTAAGATGTCTTACCCCTATTCTTCTATCGCACTCCTCTCCCTTTATATAAAGGAAAAAAAATCATCTCATAAGATATTTTCATAAATTTGAAATCCTGATTTTTCTTTCCTTAAGTCGAAACAAAATACTTTACCGTGTGCAAAATAAAATAATACACGCTTATTTTCTGTATTTTAAGATGACATAAAATACTTTCTGGCATTACACATTACATTAATATTTTTAAGTTGTTGCAGTTAACTTCGCGAACTCAAATGTGATTAAAAAGCTTTGTTGTTAAACTAATGAAATTTTATCTTATTTCTAGTCAAATTTTACTTTAAAAAAGATTATTCTAAGCAAGCTATACGTTTAAAAGGTGATAAAGGAATCTGTTTTGAAGTTGTTTTTTGCCCTCCTGAAAAAAGTTAAAAATTGACTTAAGATGATTTACCTTTTCAGATGAATGACAATTATGGCTACCGGAATCGGTCGGAAACCAAAGATACAGCTCTTCAAAGAGCTGTAAAATGACGAAGTTTTTTTTTTCAATAAAATGAAGTGTGAAATGTTTTAAATAATATTGTATAACTGCCATGACATTATCAAGTGGAAAAAGGGTTGCCATAGCAACTTAAAAAACAGAGCACAGAGCACTCCAAAAAGAAATTTGTTGAGTTTTTTGAGTTAATCTGGCAACCATTTTCCGGCTTGATAATGTTATGACAGTAAACCAAAGAAAACCAAAACCAGACTATAAGTAAATATGTTAGTCCTAGAATTCCTACTATACCGAGAAGGTTTAAAAATGTCTGCGAGGAATGTTATACCTGTAATAGGTATACCAAACACCCAGAACGGATTCCGGATGATGAATCCGACTCGAATCGAAGTATTTCCATTGCAACCGCAGTATTTTGACTTGCAACCACTGTATTTTAACTGGTATTCACAGTATTTCTACTGTTTTTAACTAAAACAACTACAAGAAATCAACAGAACCTTATGGCGTAAAAAACAGTGTTTCCACTGGTATAACTGGAGTATTTTTTATTGGACACCAATATTTCTACTAGCAAACTGAAGTATTTCTACTGGCAATCTACTGGGAAACCGTAGTATTTTTACTGTCAACTGCAGTAATTCTGCTGGCAACTGATGTATTTTTCAATGGAAAATGCACTTTTTCTACCGCAACCACGTATTTTTATTGCAACCACAGTATTTTTGATGGCAACCGCTGTATTTCTTCTGACAACAACTGTAATTCTTCTGGCACCCGCTGTTTTTCTTCTGACGACCACAGTATTTTTTACTAGCAACGGCTGTATTCCTACAAGCAAGCACTGTGTTTCTACCGGCAACCGCTGTATTTCATCTAACAACCGCATTATTTCTACTGGCAATGATGGATAATATTAAGGTAATACTAAGGGGTGCCATGGAATTAATGCCCGCGGGTGTTAATTCCAAAAACAAATGGAATTAACCCCCGCGAGTGTTAATTCCTTTTGAATTGGAAATGAGACCCACCATTAAAAAGAACTAACGCCCGTGGGTGTTAATGCATTTTGGATTTGGTACTAACACCCGCAGTTGTTATTTTCTTTTGGAGTGAGTACAAACAAATAGAACATCACAAACGAAATTTCGCGTGAATTTGTAAAATTTTACATTTCTTACTTTGTACTGTTATTCTCTTGGTCATTGAAGATTTATTCGGTCCATGTAACCATTTCAAATGTTGTGTATTATTTTTTACAATACATAGCGATCGCTGCAAAAATGATGGTAATTCTAAGATATTGTGTTCATATTGCAGACAAATTGTGAAAAAATTCAATCATAGTTATATGCCTAATTAATAATTTTCAAAATTTAACTTATATCACAACGAAAAATGGAAATGTTTGTTTTGTTATTTTTGATCTTCAAGAATTCTATATTTTTCAAGAATTCAAATATTCAACATAAAAGTACTGTGTTTGTCATTTTGCTGATGAATGGGTTATATTTCCATTTGAAATTGGAATTAAAGCCCATCAGAAAATGGAATTAACGCCCGCGGGTGTTAATTCCAAATCAAAAAAGGAATTAACACCCGCGGGTGTAAATTCCTTTTGTTTTTAGAATTAACACCCGCGGGCGTTAGTTCCATGGGCGTTAATGCACTGCACCATATTAAGGTAGCAAAGGACTTTGTTAAACTGTGATGTAACTTGGATCTGGAAACTTTTGATTACTCTTACTAATCATTATTGCAGTCGGTTAAGACTAAGAAAGCAATTTACTTTATGTAAATTTTGGAAGTCCTCACTCGAAGCAATTAACTATCACTTGATCAATTCAGAATAACACAATATCACCGTTTGTGTACATTGAAATTCAGATAAGGTAAGGAAGAAGAGCAAGTATAAAGAATGTTGTTAGACAAAGAAGTATAAATGACAGAAAGGATTTTCGAAACCAAACATTAAGGGAACACATGTGGTAAATTTGTTGTGCAAAACTAAAATCTGCCAAAATCAGGACTGGCTTAAGTGATATGTTGAAGGACAGACAAAAATAAGAAGATAAAGAAGACAACAATTGGCTGACACCAATTATTGGAAATGTTTTCTCAAATTTTTTTTCATACAAAAAAAAAAATTCAATTTTTTGGATTAAGATAAACAACATCCCTCATTTTATTTTGACCAAAAAATATCTTGTCATTTTCAGACATAAAAATATTTGAAGGTCAAAAAATATCACCCCAGTTTACCTATATATTATATCCTTAAATTTTATTTTATATTATCAATTGAAAAGTCACCCTCAAATGTATATATAATGTCACTTAAAGCTTTCTCCTAACAATCATTATTGTCGTTCCCATAATCCTGCAGATAAGTCACTGCTCATTGGCCTTGGGACATTTTAGATTAAGACTTCTTTTGAACAACCACATCAGGACACCTGTCTATCTTCTTTTCCAAAGTCATTTTAGTTCACAGAGATGACACTTCGGATACAAAAAATTATGTCCATTAACCCAGAGTAGGAAATCCGATATCTCTCCGCCACTCAAGTGTCTCCTATACTATAAAGACCAAAAAATAAATCGTCTTTCCCCCCATCAACAAGTATTATAACAGCAAACGACAACTAAAACTTCCTTAAAGGGAATTATTTGACAAAGGTAAACTTTTCTTGGGCTGTGCTCTTCCTATTTCACAAAAAAAAATAATTCTTTATAGGAATTTTCCCATTTAACCAAGAATTCTTAATAATTAAACAGAAGCTTTTTATTATATTACCCCAACACCGAAGAATTGAATGCCTCCTTCGAGAAACCCATATATCTTTGTATACTATGCATAAGTTCGAAGCTGTGTCAGGTTTTCCTTCATGGAAATGAAGAAAATTGAGAACTTCCCTCTGCGGAACGACATCTGTCTTTCATCTTCAATTTAAGTCTTGATCTTAAATTGGTTTAAAGTTTCCCTATCACAACCAAGCAACAACAAGGACATCTTGAAAATCCCAAATAACAATCCATATACATATACTTGAATTGTTTTCATTGACACTCCCACTCACACCAACTTTCTCCTAGTCTGTTGCTTGTTTTCTTTGCCCATGAAAAATCAAACTGGTGACAAGAAAACTTGGTTAGGATTTGAAATTAAAACCCCTTTCATCCGAATTCTGTCTCTACTTAAGGACCTAAGAAAACAAACACATACAAAGTTAAAAAGCAGCAGAGGGGAAGGATTTTATGTTCGCTGAGATTTTGAGGAATCAGCTCACACGAATCCTTTATTTCACCTGGCTGAGTTTTTATATTACTGTATATGAGTTTGTTTTGTTGATGTTGATTTTGAAAGTTGAGCTTGAAAAACGAAAGGCAAAAAACAAAAAAAAGAATATTTTTTTTTTTACTTTATTTTATTTTTGTTTACTGCTTCCCTACGTTACATTTGCTTTTGCCACACCACCAAAAATGTGCGTACTGAGCTGAAAATATTCTCCAATAATAAAAAAGTGTGTTTTATACCATCACCCAAGTCTTTTTCAATTTTCGTTTATCTTCCTTAATGCTCGCATCCTTGAGTTGAGTTTCAGATATTATCGGCATTAAAATAATAAATAAATGGAATGAGAAAAAAATTGCTTTCAATAAAATTGAATGCGACTGTGTGGAAAGATGTTGTTTAAGAAAATATTGAATGTTTAAGGACATAAAAAAAAGCTTTAACTTTATTTTCAAAATTTCTTAACTTGATACGACAGAATAATTTTCCATTTTTTTTAAATCAAAATTTTGCAATTTACCTAATTTTATTGTTGTCTTATTGGTCACAGCTGTTGCCCTTTAAAAAAAAACAAAAACCGATTACTCTTCAAAAGTCTATAAAACCATGATCCTTTATTGGTTTTAAATAAAAATAAAATTCAAACAACATTCTATTCATACTTCAACGACGACGACGTAAAAAATTGAAATTTCTGCGTAGTAGAAAATCTTTTTTTTTTTTGTACAAAGTGTCTCCATCAATCCTTCGAAGTGAAATGGCCTTTTGAACCCTTTAAAACAAGGATATCAACTCAACAACTAGCAACGACAATCCTAAGGCAATATTTGATCCGCTTTCAATCATTGAATAAAAAAAAGTATCTAAAAGAAAAAAATACAGATTTATCACAGTCAAGGAATTTTCCTTACACCTCCTCACCTCGTATATTGTGTTTGGTTTGAAGATTTATTTAAACAATGAAATAAGTTGACATGGACCATGACAGGACGTCAAATGGGTGACAGTAAGTCTCAAATTTTTAACACTTCTGGTAATTTCAATTCACACGAGAGGCATTTAAAAAGATTTATAGGTCTAAAATAATATTGGTGGATTATTATTAAAGATGAAAAAAAAAAAAAATGAAAACTTTCTTTGTTTAAATACTGTTGGTACTATGATTGGTACTCTAAATATTTTTATCAATAAGTTCTATATAAAGGGTGTCCACGAATCGTGCCACAAAAATACAACGTAATAACTTTTTTTCTGTGTGAGTAATGGGCTAATTTTTTTTTTATTTTGCAAGTTACTATTTGGATTTATAAAAATAGATGCTTGGGATACTCAAAAAAGAAATTGGATAGTAAAACGGTACCATGCTTTGCAGTCCGTCATTTCCGTCCAAAGGAAATTTAGACGGTAGTTTGGTGGTACTCCCCCGAGTCGATGTTTGCTGAATCTGGAAGCATCGCACGAAGGCCGTACCATCGAGATTACAATGTTCGGTTTCAGGATACAATCGCTTCTGTAGCATCGGCAATACAGGCAAATCCAAGCGTTTCGACTCGAAACTTATGGGGGCAAGTTGGAGTTAGCAGACTTCACGATGACTTACACTTGGTTCCATACAAAGTCCAAATTACAAGCTAAGTTAAACACTCAGGACTTGCCTGTTCGCCTGGAATTTGCCCGTATATGGTATGAATATAATCCAGAAATGCTCCATGAGACGGAAGTGCACACAGAACGAGTAACTGTGTGGTGCGCATTAATTATTAATATACCTTAATGAAACTGCGCACCACACAGTGACTCGTGCGCAGTGACTTGTGGGGCCATACTTCTTTGAAGAAAACGGTGTAACAGTAACTGTCAATGGGGACCGTTATTTAAAGATGTTGAAGGAGTTTTTTTACCCAAAACTGCGCCAAAGGCGTATCCCATTCAGCAGCGTTTGGTTCCAGCAAGATGGTGCAACTGCACATATAGCCAGACCAGTTATGGCGAAGCTCCAATGAAAATTCCGAAACAAGTTTATTTCTAGGAACTCCACTTTTTGCTGGCCCCCAAATTTTTTTATGGGGTTGAGTCAAACATACGAAACGAAACCCAGAAAATTGACTGAATTGAAGCAGTCCATTAAGACCATAATTGAGGCGATCCCAACTTCAACCATAGTTCAATTTTTTAACTTCAGCTAAGACTACAGTCGAGACCGCTTAAATGAAATTTCAATTTGAACTTTATTAATGGAACACAAATATGTCTTCATTTAGTTCATTAAGCACTTATTTCAGCATTTGAAGATATTTTTAAATTCTTTTGTTAACGGAGAAAACTACAAAACATCTGATAAAAGTTTGCATTAAATATTCTGTGCAAATGTCAAAATTGGATTTGAAAAATTCTTTAAATTGACGTTTTTCTTTCGGTCTACTCCATCATTTTATCTTGAGCTCATAGAGCGCGCTCCGAGCAATCTCTGCTGGAAAAAATAAACACAAGTTGAGCGCTCTGAGCGCTGAAAGCTATAAAAAAGAAACACCAGATCTAAATGGTGGTTTGTATGATTACATACTGCAGTTATAGGCTGCGTAGCTTGCGCTCCATAATTCAATTTAAACACAGATCTAATTTTTAAAACTCAATGCACTGCTCCGAGCTTAAAAAGAAAAACGCCTAAAATTTCAAATTTATTGTATCTGGATGACAGTAGGTAATGTCAACATTGGATTTGTAATAAGAATCTTCCAAACTGCAAAATGTCAAATCTATTCCTTCTAATGACATTTCACACTGAATAGTCCGTAAATGTAAAAATTATATCTGTATACAAATCTGTCAAATGTGTTGCCTTTGATGACAGTTCACTACACTAATAAATCCGTAAATGTAAAAATTGGATTGTATAATAATGCTGGCAGAAATGTCAAATACTCATAAGTATTTGACAGAAATGTCAAATACTTATGAGTGACAATAGGTGTGTGCACTGTGTACTTATTTCTACACTTGCTTGTAATCGAGTGTAGCCAAAACTATAGTGAGTGATGCAGCAAATGACACTCAGAGTGCAGCTACATCAACTGTCAAATTTGAGCAAAACGTACAACGCGAGTGCTATACACTGACATTGAGTGCTACACTGGCTGAAATCCAAAATAGATTTCACGGTTGTTTTTTTGTGTTCAATTTTGTATATAGAAATTGTATTCGATACTAGAATAAAAGTCAAAAATCTATTTGCCTGAAAAGTTCCTTATACAAGCAATTTCTAACTTGGAGTGTTTATCAACTTTAAGTGAGCAGACATTGGTTTTGCTCCTTTAAGACATCCAAATTTCTATGTATAGCTCTGCAAGATATTAACTTAGCATACTCCACGTGACTTAAGCTGTAGCAAGGGAAGAAGATAAATACACCTATAAGAATATAAGTCGGATCACTTTTCTATTTCGTTAGTTACTCCACAAAAAAAAAAACACAAATGGGTGTACCCGGTTGAATAGCTAATAAAGAACCAAGAGTCAGTCACCTCCAATCTTCACCAATACATTTATATGCGTTATTCTCTGCATGAATGAAAAGAGGCCTACAATTTCTCCATAATCCAAATGACTAAATAGACATACTACGCTACGTGAAGCTATTTATAATGTTTCTCGCTATATGTATATTATAATATCCATCTCTGTTTATAAATTACAATTTTTAAATTACAATTCTTTCAACAGAGAACAACCATAATACTTAAAACATAAAAAAAACCATCCACTTAAATCATGCAATTTCCAGTCTCGGAAACATTTTAACTTTTCTAAGTGATTTGCATTCTGCAAAATGCACGTCCGCAACAGCAGCAGCAGCAGCAAACTGTCTTCAAACTTAAATGCTTCCAGTTCCTATCATATCTCCATTATCATGTATACAAAAACCATCTGAACCCCCATTGCCCCTTCAAAAGAGTTGTCTGCAATTTATCAACATTCAAAAGCGATTTCCAGTATTCAAGTGCACAATACCCCAAGTGCTACTAAGTGGTGAATGAAACAAATTCGTGTTGCAATTTTCTAAATTCATATCCCAACAGAAACAGCAGCGGCAGTAGTGGTAATGGTAGTGGCATCACTAGCAAAGCAACCCTTCCTAGGACGGGTGCAGAGCCAAAAACATCAACTTCAACACCCATAAATTTTAAAATAATATCAAGTTCACAATATGTCTGCAAACAAAACCTTTCCTCGTGAATCCTTCTGCTCCCCTTTGCCACCCACAAGGTTCTGCATTTATTATTTCTTCTCCCCATTTTGGGGACAACAGATATCCTCCGGACACAACATGGCAGACATTTTTGTTTAGTCAAGTCTTTCTCAATGCGAGAGTAGCTCCTTCCGTTTCGAGGTTTCACATTGCACATATACAATCACATAACATAACATTCAGAATGTGCATGAACACTTCTAACAATTGATGCAGCAACGGTATGTTGCAACAGTCAGTGACGTTTCTCTTGTTTGGCAGCAACGAACAGTGGGAGTAACCCAATTCATGTCCTGGACCGTTAAGAAAATAACATTTCATAAGCCAACTGTACGTCATAGACATGGAGATTTCTTTTAATACTTCTATGCGGATGTTGTTGGCGCGCACAATTGATAAGAACAATCCGGATATGACTCCATAGTCTTTCAGATAACATGGCGGCTGTTTCATGGAATATGGCAGGGCAGTTGAGGAGTTTGTTATTTTTTTCGTTCTAGAGATCTAAAATTAAAAATTCATCAAAGAGCAGTGAAACTTTTGCTGAAGCAGGAGAGTTTACAGATAAAGGTAAAGGCAGAGTCAGAGTCCATTTCCAGACAAATGTTTTGTTTACTTATAGGTAAATGTATATATGTTATATACACAACTGTGAGTACCAACTCGAGAAGATATGAAACAAAAATGTTAATGACACTTTTATCTGAGTTTGGTTATCATTATTGTTTTGGCACAAGATGATGCTTTGAGTCCGATCTTGAAATTTAATGAGTGTTGTTGAACTCAGGATGGAGTAATATTTTCATTTAAGGACCTCTTAAACTATTTTATTTGAGTAGCAATGAGGGAAATACAATGTTAGTCGTGGTGGTACTTTGAAATGCTTCAACTTTGGGATGCTTTTGGATATCCGAATCTTCTGATAACAGTTTTTTCATTTCTAATTCTAGATGTCGTACTAAAAATGAGCGAATCAAACATTTCCACTTCCTAAAATGTAAAACGCAATACTTTAAAATGATGTCAATTTTTGGCGATAGAATAGCTTGGTCTATTTCTATATTAATATTTGGTATACCAGCATAGAATGGTTTAAACTTATTCAACATCATATTAAATGAAATGCACGACTGGGTTGAACAAACTTGCTCATATATAGCAAGTGAGATAAGACTTAACAGAAAATAAAGCGCATCTGGGCCGAGCGTTCTTCTCTTGAATGCTGTAATCTTCCAATTTGTGCATATGAAATATTTTATACAAATTTAAAATGCAATACTAAAAAACATAAAAAAATAAATAAGAAAAAAATAACTTTGAAAATTAATTTATAACAAGCCAGAGTTTTTTGAAAAAATCGTGGTATTCCAGTAATTTTTAAATATTACAATATGTTTTACGATTTTTTTATCGAAATCTTCAGTCCCAGTTTTCGATAAAATCGGTTTTTTCAAACAATTTTTTTCAAAATATTTTCATGAGATATTTGGAGTATGTCAATTTCAGAAAATTAATAATTTTCATGCGAAAACTAAATTTCAAAAAAATTCATGCATTGGTTTTCAAAATATTAAATTTTAAAAAAATAAATTGTTTAATCAATATATTTTGTTTAAGAAAAACTATTAAAAAATTAAGTATATTTTTTTTATATCTTCTTAAAAATAAAATTTTCCGCTGTGTAGTTAACGAGAAAGTCAAAATAAAAAAAAATAGTTTTATGACAGGTACCATTAAAACTGACAGACTGACAGACTGACAGACTGACAGACTGACAGACTGACAGACTGACAGACTGACAGACTGACAGACTGACAGACTGACAGACTGACAGACTGACAGACTGACAGACTGACAGACTGACAGACTGACAGACTGACAGACTGACAGACTGACAGACTGACAGACTGACAGACTGACAGACTGACAGACTGACAGACTGACAGACTGACAGACTGACAGACTGACACATAGTCAGAATTGTCAGACTCACTTTTTTCGCCTTCGCTATCATCGTAATGTCATAAGTTTTTGACCCCGAGGACCCTGTGCTAACTTGGAGAAAAACCCCAATATTTTTAGACTTTTTCAGTTTTTGACTTATATTTCTTAAACTAAGCACATTTTGTATACCATATCAATATTGTCTGAGATACAGCTGATTTTTTTTAATTCTTCTGAGTCCTACAATATAAGTAGGTGTGTATATACATACTGTAAAGTAATTTTATATTCCGACTTATTAACATAATTTGTAAAAAAAAAAAAACAAAGTAAAGCGAGTAAATTGGGTCAATATAAGAAAACATTTTTATTGAGCGTTGATTTATTCCCCCCCGCTTAGCCAAGAGGGCCAAAATGATTTAAAATAAACGATAATGTCTACAATGACACGTTATATTTTTTTGTAAAGCCAGAAATCTCTTTTTTTGTTTTCTTTTTTAATAAAATTTTTTTATCAAACCAAAAAATTATTTATCAAACTATTTCCTGTTTTGTTTATTTGTATTTATTTATTTATTTGTTTTAATCTTTTTTTGTTTTTTTTAGGTATTTCATATTTTATATTTTCAACTTATTTACTTTTGTAGATATATAAAATTACTTGTCTTAAAGACCTCAAGTATGATTCAAATATCGCATCAAAATGCTTAAAAAAGTAGGTATTATTATTATTATTATTATTATTATTATCTTTATTGTTATTTTCAGAAGAATACAAACTTAAAGTTAAAAAGATATACAAGCATGGCCCTAAGCCGTCTGCCGGTTAATTAAATATATATCTATATAATCTGAGAGAAAATGTATACAAAAAGATTTATGACAAAAAAATAGAAACTAAGAAGCAGACAAAAAAATAAATTAAACATAATCTAGAACAAAAAAGGACTTAAATTTATATGCTTTTAGTTTAGCGAAAACGAAATTAATAAAGTAAATAACAATATTGATTCATATTTTTAAGACAAAAGTTTGGCTTTATTTTACTTTTAATAAATTATTTTTACCTAAAACAAAACAAAATATGGAAGCAGTTAAAGACTTAAAATATCAACTGGTATCGCGGGCTTTTAGTTTAGCTAAAACGAAATTAAATTGAAACAGGCTTTTAGTTTAGCTAAAACAAAATTAGATTAAGTTTTATCCTCAAAAATCAGGCTTTTAGTTGAGCTAAAACAAAATTGAATCAGATTCTATCTTCATAGGTATGTACCTAAAATAGATTTACATATGTATTTCTATACTCAACCGAATGTGAGATAAACCGAATAAGCAGCTTCCAACCACTCTCTTCGTTCAGAACACTTAAACATTCCTCTAGCGATAGATAACTCTTGTTGAAGTATAGTCGCCGAATTTCTTGTAAGATGGGACAAATTGCCAAAAAGTGGAAGATGTTTTCAATTTGATTCAGATTACACAATGTGCAGTGGGGACTAATATCATTTCTGTGAGGCCTATAGTTGAGCTCTAGCAATTCTGTGCGAGCTTTAAAAATCAAACTCATCTCCCAAACAGTAAATTCATCTCTAAAGTAATTGGCTTCCCCTAAACAGAGATTAAGTTTGCTATACATTGTTCTCGACACAGACTCTCTCGCCCTATCGTTAAAAGCCAGAAATATTTGCTCATCGAGAGTAGAAATGCAATCATAGAATGCAGTTCTCCACGAATCTAGATCTTCCACACAGAAAGTCAGAGGATAGATTTGTGTCGAGGACAATTCATACCAATCTTTAAAAGGAGTATATCGACATCTTAATGACACTAAAAGAATTCTTTTCTGCAGATTGGTGTTCGGCCTTTGCATGACTTTGATGATATAGTCTGCGTTAGCTTTAAGGTTCCTAATATACATTGGAGGCAATCCCGATTCGACGTGTCTCGCATAAGTTGGTGTGTTATATGGGAGCCTAAAGATCCGTTTGAAAAAAAATCTTTGGATAGATTCAATTTCTTCCAGTTGCTTGTACCCATAAACTTCATTACCATAGCAAAAGCAGCTTTTAACGGTTGCATCAAACACCCTGAATTTTGAAGACGGGTCTACTTTTGTTGTTGAAGAAATTTGACCACATACAATTAATTGCTGCCTTTGCTACAGCTAGTTTATCTGTTATGTGCGCTCTCAGATTCAAATTGTGTGTTATTAGATATCCTCAGTATTTGTACTCAGTCACAACTTCTAAATTGGAGCCACTGAGGGTCCACGTACGGTCATTTCGAGCACTACGGTTCTGAGATCTAAAAACCATTATTTTAGACTAAGGCTTAGATGTAGATGTAGGTATTATATAACCAAAAACTACCGATTTAATGGCTCAGAAAAAAAAAGTTTTACGTCGGATTAAAGAAATATGTAAATATGAAATATCACCGATCTATGAAATCCAAGTTTAAGAAAGATTTAAAAAGCGTTTAAGAATGTAATGGATATGACATAGAGCTATTATTAAGCTATTTAAAAATAGAATTAGGAAAACTATTAGTGGCTTATTAAAGAAGTAGTTCTAATACTTATGATGAAATTTTTCTGATACCAATGCAATAATAATTATATTACATGTATTTTGGAATTCTAGAACTAGAAAAATGTGATGAATAAAATTTTTTTTATTTGTAACAGAAAGAGTTACATTTCAATTTTTTTTTAAATTACTCCCAAGACAGAGAGTTTTTTATGCTATTTTTATATGCAGCAATTTTATTGTTGAATATAAGGTGCACATTTCAGCAGTTAACATTCATTTGAAGTCTTATTCAGACTGAAATAGTATAAAAATAATAATTAAATGTTGGACTAACACAAGGGTGGATCCAGGATTTTGTTCTGGGAGGGGCACAAGGGGCGGACGTGCAACAATAACAATTAAAAATAAACTTGAAATATCATACTTCAAGTTAAGATTATTTCTACAACTACAAGATTAAGTATGTATATATGTAAATGTTTATGAAAGTGTCAAAACAATAGACAAAATTTATTGATTAGTAAGACAGCGTTAATTTTTACCGGATGGATATGCTTTAAAGCCGATCCATTCAAACGCTCTTCTGGCATCCTGTTGCGAGGATATGACTTTAATCGACATAAGGTGGAGAAAGATCGCTCGGCCAGTGCTATAGTATAGTCACTGGAAATGTGCACAGCAATTGATAGAGTTCTTATACTTGGCAGCACCGTTGCTCTTTTGTAGGCATTTGCTCGAGATACTGGTATATTTTCACTCATCTGCTGCCAAATTTTTAGCTCTCCCTTCAAAGCTTATAAACAAGTTCTTTATATACTTTAACGCCTTGCAAAACATCCTCTATACATCTTCGTCGCTGAAACTATGAGACAGAAACTTTTACAAATGTCCGATTCTTTGCATCGGAACGCTAATGAACCTGGATGATATTTCACTTAAAATATAATCCATAGAAAAGGAATACGATATATACTGAAAGTCGGTAATATTCTTCAACTGACTCAGTCTGAATAATGGATGATAGAAATGTCAAAAAAAATGGGTCCGAAAATTCTGCCCGTGTCTGGCTTATTGTCTGTTCAAACGGGTGGGCTGAGCCTGAATTGCTTGAAACTGTGTGGTGAAACTCCCCAGGTTTTTTTTTTCTTGCTCAATAGGGCAAGTATTGGTTTTGTGTAAAAAAAAATCGAGGTTTTAATCAAACTGACATTACGATGATAGAGAAGCCCAAAAAAGTAAGTTTCGTCATGACGTCCGTCGGTCTGTCTGTGCGGATGTGCGTATGTGCGTATGTGCGTATTTGCGGGTGTTCACCGAGCTACAGCCTAAAGGGTTTGACGGATTTTCTTCAAATTTCGTGTCTAGCACTTTTTTATGATTCCCTAGAGGAGGAATTAAAATTTTTTTAGCCCGGCTATAGCGGGTACCTTCCATATAACGGTTTTAGTTTTTCTAAATTTACTCAAAAACCGCTCTAACGATTTTGATGAACCTTTGCGAAAGTTATATTTGAACTGTTGTTAAGATAACTGCATTTCAGGTTTTTGGCAACAAATTCACAGAACGGAGAATTGGTGTTAACGGTTTTTACTAATTTGGCCATAAATAAAAGGCGGCATACCCGATTTTATTTAAATTTGGAATGGCACTTAAATTAGACAATTGACATAAGATGGCATTATAAGTTTTTGGCTAAACAACGGTTTTATGGTAGCTACTATACAACTTGATCTTTAGTTTATTTCATTTACATAGTTAAATATATTGAATTTTTCGTAATCCCATAGTTTTCTTCAAGAACAAGTTCATGCGACCGGGTCGTGCATTTTCTTAAAATGAAGCTTTGTTTTCCAAAGATTCTGATTAAACTCTTATAATTTAATTTGCTTCTGTAATGGAATCTCCACAGTACAAACAAAATATTGTCTGGGGGCATGTTCATAATTAATGTCAATAATAATAATTAGTCAATTTTAGTGCGAGGATAAGCATAAGGGATGACAATTATTTGAATTTTCACCGAAAAAGCAACAAATTCGGAAAAGATTTATTATCGACCAATTTTGAATCGGCCTATATGATATTAAATTTTCAAAATTTTTATCATCAATATAGTATGATTGACAACGACTTACGTAATATTATGTCAACAACTAACAAAAATTCTTTCAATAAAATTCCATTTTTAACTTACTTAATTTAGTTTTTAAGCATTTTAATTACAGTTTCATAAAACATTCAAAAATTTAGTATTTAAGTACCCACTTGACTCATTGCTTATTTCCAGGAAATTTCCTAGAAAAGTAATTTGTCACTCTGTTAATTCGTTAAAAAAAAAAACATCATTACAATAATATTTTCTAACAGAATAACTAGAAACTTTAATCATCTCGGTTCCAACATTTTAGAAAAAGTAAAAAACCGCCTGCAAAGTTTCTACGATTGCCACTTTAACTTCATAACTCTTTGAAGTTTCAGTAACATAGCTTCGCCATTTTCTTTTCTATTTCTGCTTCTATTTTTCTCCACGGAAAAAATTTTCATTTTACATTTATTTAAAAAAAATTTAATTCAAATTTAAAAGTCCCATCGAGAATAAAAGTACGTTTTTATTCATCGCAAAAGCAGAAAAGAAACCAGGATAACAAACTTCTGACAAATTTCGAACATTAAAAACTTCTACAACGAAACATTACTAATTCGCTTGGCAAGCAAGCAAAAAAAAAAATATATAAAAAAGTTTTCAAACTATTCTATTTTTATTTTTTTTTTTTTTCGTAGTGAAAACGAGAGATTTTGTCTTTTTATGGCTGAGAAGAAAAAAGGTTTCAGTGGTCGGTAGGTTATTTTCCACAATCGGATCTAGATGTACCGAGTATATGTACCTAATATATACTCGCGCAATGTGAACAAAAAAAAATTTAAATCCATGGGGTTTATCGGAGCATAACCATCGCATATTGTCATTTTGAAGCAAAGTGATAAAAGAAAACGAATTGAAAATTAAGTGCTAAAGAGAATCCGGATATAAAGAAAATTACAGTATTTAACAAAAGACTTCGGTCGGCCGGTCCAAGAATTGAAGAATTTTCAACGTTTTTCGTTATACAGGGTGATTGGTATAAGGTGCACCAAAAAGCTTGAGCGTGTAGGTGGAGTTAAGACAAGAAAAAAATCGTATGGTAGGGGGGGTCTATTTCCCCCCGTTAAGGCGGGAAAGGCAATTTTCTAAATCATTGACTCAAATCAGAAAAAAAAATATTTAAAAACAACGGTGAATGATACAAACCCCTTGTTATATTTTTTTGGAAATTCAGAAAACTACTCTTTTATTTCATTTTTAAATTAAGTTGTTTAAGTGAACAGTTTTAAAAAAATTAATTTTCAAACTCTAAATTTTGAAAAAAAAAACTAAAAAAAAAATGTTTAAACTAATTTTTTTCAAAATTTTATGTTATTAACTATTATTTTTATTTTCAAAATTCAATGCTCTTATTAATTTTTAGTCAAAAACAGAAAACCGGATGTCAAAATGTATCTTAGTTTTTGAGAAAATAATGCCAACATCCTCTGTTTTGAACAGCCAACCTACTTTGGTCATTTAACAAAACCTACATGGTTAAATTTTACATACTTACTTGTTAATTTTTTTCTATTCTGTTTGGCTTAAATATGCCAACCTACTCTGCTATTACTAATCTATTTACTTGGTAAAATTTTACCAACTTACTAGGTTGATTTTTCGACATTTACTCGGTTGAATAATGCCAACAAACAGGTACTCGTTTAAAAATTCATAGGTAAATCGGCTAATAAAATCCAAGTAGTTAGCTTATATAAAACAACATAAATTGTGTGTTTTTAGCCGTTTGATTGTAATATATCAGCAAACATTAGGTTTGTTCATCTTACACGAATAAATTGATTAGTTTTACCCAATTACTTATCAGTACAAAAATAAGTGTTTTTGTTTGTTTTTAGCAAATTGGTTTTGTTATTTGAACAAACAGGTTCTCGTTTAAATATTCATAGGTAAATCGGTTTTTAAAATCCAAGCTATTAGTTTATATAAAACCACATAAATTGTTTGTTTTTAGCCGTTTGGTTGTAATATATCAGCAAACATTAGGTTTGTTCATCTTACACGAATAAATTGATTAGTTTTACCCAATTACTTATCAGTACAAAAATAAGTGTTTTTGTTTGTTTTTAGCAAATTGGTTTTGTTATTTGAACAAACAGGTTCTCGTTTAAATATTCATAGGTAAATCGGTTTTTAAAATCCAAGCTATTAGTTTATATAAAACAACATAAATTGTTTGTTTTTAGCCGTTTGGTTGTAATATATCAGCAAACATTAGGTTTGTTCATCTTACACGAATAAATTGATTAGTTTTACCCAATTACTTATCAGTACAAAAATAAGTGTTTTTGTTTGTTTTTAGCAAATTGGTTTTGTTATTTGAACAAACAGGTTCTCGTTTAAATATTCATAGGTAAATCGGTTTTTAAAATCCAAGCTATTAGTTTATATAAAACAACATAAATTGTTTGTTTTTAGCCGTTTGGTTGTGATATATCTGCAAACGTTAAGTTTGCTCATCTTACACGAATAAATTGATTAGTTTTACCCAATCAGTTATCAGTAATAAAATAAGTGTTTTTGTTTCTTTTAAGCAGATTGGTTATGTTATTTGAAAAAAACAGGTACTTGTTTAAATATTCATGGTTAAATCTGTTAATATAATCCAAGCTATTGGTTGTAAAGTGACAACACATTTTGTTTGTTTTTAAACAAAGTGACAATTGTTATAATTTCATGAGGATTTCTGTTTAAAACTGCTAAGTGATTGTGATTTATTAAACTATGATAATTGTTGATTTCTACCAAGGTGCTTATGAGTTATTACCATACTGTTATTTGCTTAAATTTGCATTGGTTAATCTGTAAAAAAAAACTGATTAGTGTGTTTTAATCTCCATATTTATATCGTCATTTTAAACGAGATTCTCATTTGATATATGCACACATGGAAATCAAAATTTATTGTTTATATAAGTCAACTTGCTTGATACATACTAACAATTCAGTTTGATTTTTTTAACCGTTATGATTTAACCGATTAAGCTCTGATCTTATTAGCAATACATACTCAGAGATTTTTTCACGAGAATATGGTCATTTTACCCAATTCTTTTTTAACCGAGTAAAAATCGCACTCGGTTAACGTCAATTTTTGTCCGTGCGTTATTGAGAAAGTGGAAATTGTAAAAAAAATCATTATATGCCAAGTAGCGTTAAACGAGAATTTAATATTTAATTTTCTGATATTCCCACCCATCAAGTGATAACACAGATAGACAGACAGATTTTCCGGACCTACCTTTTATGTCTTCCCCATTATAGTAATGTCATTGTGTTAGCTCAAAGATTTTTACTTGCTCAATAGGGCAAGTTTTGGTTTCGTGGAAAAAAAATCGAGGTTTTAATCAAACCTGACACTACGATGATAGAGAAGACGAAAAGAGTAGGTTTCGTAATGCCGTTGGTCTGTCTGTGGGGATGTGCGGATGTGCGGATGTTCGGTTGTATGTTCACCGAGCTACAGCCTAAACGGATAAACGGATTTTCTTTAAACTTCGTGTGTAGTACTTTTTGATGATTCCCTAGCCAATTTCCAACCGTTGGCGTTGGTCTTACTTAACGTTAGCAAAGTGCAATAAGGCCAATTTATTTTTTTAAAAAAGGCCAACTTTAATAGTTCATACTATTCCAGTAGGTCAAACAATAAGGTTTCATTTAAAGTGAGGATTGCTTCAAAAATCATGTGTCTTACAAGAAGTTAAATTACAGTTATCTGTTCAATTTAACAGAATAATGAATGTTTAAATTACATTTAAAAAATTTTCCCAAATGCCATTGTATAGGGTGAAACAAATTCTTTAAAAAAACCTTATAGACTAAGAAGCCCAAAGCAACTTTTATAAGTGATCGAAAACACTTTAAAGTATTCAGTTTCAGTTTCAGTTTCAGTTTATTGTTATAATTACTCAGTAAGATACAATATCTTTTAATTAGAGCAAATATCAGTATGCAGTACTTTCTATAAAATATAAAATATTATAATATGTTGCATAAATTGACAATTCATTTCATTTTAAGTAAATAATTAGTTCATTAATTGATAATTTAAAAAAAATAAAAATTGAATATTAAAATTCAAAAAAAAAAGTTCAAGATTATGACACACACCATCATCACCACCACCACCATCAACCACCATCAAGATCATCACCATCACATACTTTAGCCCCTAAATAATGCATCAGGTCGCTTTATAAAATTCTTTTAACATTTTACAAAATTGAGTTGTGCAGGTTATCATTTTTAAATGAGTTGGGAGAGAGTTCCATAGTCGAACAGCATTGACATAAAACTGGCGCTCAGATACAAGATATGAGAAACGAAGAGGAATAAGATTTCCAGACCTATGAGATCGAGGGAATTGAATTCTGTTAAAAAGATACTTAGGTTGGCGAAGTTGTATGATATTATGCAGTAAGGTTAAAGTTTTGCATTTGAAGAGATTATCGAGCGTCATATCATACATTGACTTCGAATAACTAGATATGTGCTCACTCCTTCTTATTCCGAAGACATACCGTGCTATACTATTGAAAGCTACATTAAGTTTACTCTTATGTGCACAGTAAAAATTGCAATAGATTTCGCAACAAAAAAGTAAAATTGGAACTAATAACGTCTTCGCCAGTATCATTCGCGTTCTAAGCGGAGTTATATGGTGGGAAGCCCAGAGTAATCGTAAACCTCCATATACCTTCCCTAAGGTGAGTTTTATATGATTATTCCAGGTCAGAGTACGATTAAATGTAAGTCCTAGGTTTTTTGCAGAGTCGTCCTAGGTTTTTTGCAGAGACCATATTGCAATTTTCTGCAGATCATTATTTAATTCATAAATACCATTATCAAGCATTCCAATAGGAAAACTGTTGTATAATTGTACATCATCTGCGTACATGTGCAAAGAGGACTTTAGGGAACAGGTAGAAAGATCATTAATGTACATTGAGAAGAGCAGGGGACCCAGTATAGAACCCTGGGGAACACCTCTATGCAATGGAAGAGGGGAAGACAATATATTGTTCACAAAAACAGATTGCGATCTTTTAGATAGGTATGAGTAAATTAATTTAGCTGAGGACGATGAAAAACTAAATTTGTTTAAAAGCTTTATGCATATAGTATATTTTTATTTACCGTTTCAAAAGCTTTTGAAAAATCTAAAAGAGTAAGAATGGTTACTTTGTCATTATCAACTGCGCTTCTTATTCCTTCAGTAACGTCAATTAGAGCTGTTGTACAGCTATGCTTAGCTCTAAAACCAGACTGACAAGAGCAAATCAGTTTTTGCTCGGATAAAAATCATGCTTGTTCATGATTTTTTCCAAGACTTTTGAAAGAAAAGGTAAGATTGCAATTGGCCAAAATTCATCACAATTCCGATTTTTCGTTATTGGAATGACCTTAGCTTGTTTCTAGGCTGATGGAAACGTGCCTGTCATAAAAATACTATTAAACAAATGAGTAATATATTTGAGTATATAAGGAAGAATTGCTTTGATAAAAACTGGATTCATGCCATCAATTCCCTCAGAGTTTGACACCAATCAATTAAACCCAAATCAATTTCTAACTGATGTTTATTACAATTTTTAAAATCTCTGAATGTAAAATAAGAGGGAGAAAATTCTGGTGAGTATTCGAAAGTCAGGTAAATAAGGTTGTGATTGGAAAAAGCTGAGGCAGAAAGTTGGCTGTAGAGAAGAACTTTACTTAAATGGCTTACAAAAAACATATCTAAGAGGGTACTATTGTTTTTAGTGAAATGTGTAGGTGTTGAAACATTAACTGGAAATAAACTCAGCAATCTCATACTATCAGTCAACTCTGTGCTTTGAAGTACATTATTGTTGAAATCTCCAGCAACTATAAGGAAAGGTGAAACAAATGATAAATCATCAAGAACAGAAATAAGTGGAGATAAATTGATATTTCGATGAGGCCTATATACTGATCCTATCAATAATTTTACATTATTATGAGATTTAACTTCGATGAATAGGTATTCAATCTCACTACCAGGTGGAGCCTTACATATAAGTTTGCAGCATAAACCTCTGCGTGTAAAAATTGCTACACCACCACCAATTCGGCCTACTCTGTCACATCGGAAAACATCAAACCCCTCGACCTGATTATTCGATAGGACTAAAGCTGAAATTTTGAAATGTGTTTTGAATGCAATAATCTCACTGAAATATTTGCTTTCAGACATTGCATTTAGTTGATGCAGAATTTCTCACTAAATCTTCACATTGAACTGCAAGACGCTGACTTTTGAAAATATAGTTTCTATTTTAGAGTGCTATCGAATAATATCTATACTAATTTTGTTGGGTTATATCAATCACACACAAGAACTGTTTTGTACGCTCTTGGGCTAGTTAAATTTTGTGATGGTCAGATGGAAAAATGTAATACCTACCTAACTGAAATTTTTCAAATTTTACAGTGATCATGTTGATTTCGGCAGTTTCTTCCAAATTGGGTATCCTATCCAGTTTACAAGAAAAATAATTTTTGTGTGTCAAGGACAGAAAAAAAATTTTAGTTTTTCAAGTCACTGGGAAAAACTAGAAAAACTATATTTTTTGTTACAGGTTGATACAGCATACAGAGTGCAGGTAACGTTATTTATAGCTTCAGTTTTTAATATTGCACTTTGGTCAAAATCGAACCATTCCCAGCTTAAAAATGATCATCCATCCCCAGAAAATTATCCTCTTTTTTCCAAATTCATAATGCATTTACAATGTTGAAAAAAAATCAAATAAGCGATAAGTTTTTTTTATGAATCCTCATTGCGCAACTTACTAATAGCGGCTATTATACAAAGTGTTAAGGTAAGTAGGTACAACTCAATTAAAAATGTATAGATATACCAAATGGCAACACCGTTATTTTTCTTTTACACTTTATTTTCAATTGATTCATTATTTTTAATTTTTTTAATTAGAGTAAACGTTTTCACCTCTGTTTCAATACTACTACTCATATACTACTCGTATATGGAAAAAAAAAATAAACAAAAATATTTACATATACATATACATACCTATAAAAAAAAACCTTAATCAGAAAAAGGTTCAGATTCAATAAATATTTCCACGTTTAAAATCATGAGTAAAATCCTTTGTTGTCATAATCTAAAGTACAATAATGTCAATAATCAAATTGAAATAACCACAATATTTTATCAATCTGTTTTCACTTAAAAGCTTATCACATAAAATAATATTCAGCAGAAAAGTTGCATGCATAACCCCCTCCATTAAGAAGCGAAAATTGATTCACATTTATTTTATGATTAATAATATACATATATGAACTCACCTTTAATCCTTGTGAAGAAAATCAGCATGCATAATCCAATCAGCCTCGTTCGTATCCTCAATCCTTGTATGATGATCATTTTTGAAAATCCTTTTTTTTAATTTTATATTTTAACCTGAAAAACACTTAAAGCTTTGGCTTTTTAATTCTTGATTTATTTTTAACTTTAAACACGTGATTAATTATAATTTAAGCTCTCTCGAGTATAAATCACTGCACAATAGGGTAGTTAGATAAAGATACAAAATTGTCGTAATTCATTTTAACCGCACGCGACACCTCGACGACAACTTATTTCATAATGTTATCATCAAATTTGAATCTCTTTCAATATACATATAATCAACATTTCATTTCAGTATAAAATTTAAGGAAAAAGTCAATTTACGAGCACCAATTTACTGAGGAAAAAAAAAAATAAATATAAAGTAAAAAACCACTTTTACACGAGGGATTCAAAAATCTGGAAAAACCACGCGTTGTTGAGAGGAAAAGTGTGTCATCCACATTAATTCCACCCACCACTTGGCATTACATGTGCTGTCGTCAGGGTTAGCTTCAAGAAAGTATCCTGTTTTCCACATCACTTCACTTCTAAAACATGCCAAGAATGATTTTCTTCCTTCTAGACATCATGCGGTTTCTATCCCGAAATGAAAATTGTACGGTTTGAAGATTAGAGAGAAGAGAAAAAAAAGATTTTTCCCCAAAATTATATAAATTACTTTCCGGTGTACCGGGTACAATTTATTTAATTAAAATATATATATTTTTTTTTAAATCACGGAATAGAAAAAATTTTATTCACAGATGTATTTTATTATTTATGCAGCGACTGCAGATGCATTCTGCCTCATCACTGATTTAGAAACGAGTTAATATTAATTTAAATGCGCCTTGACCGACACGACACTGTCTATAATACGAAACGAGGGCGAAGTAAAATGAGTTCCCTTGCCACCGGAATCTGGATGGATGGATAGAGAAACTCTTGATGATGAATCTGTATCGCGGAGGAAAATATAAATCAAACGCGTGCTACACATCTGAGATACAGGATAAAACTACTCGTGCAAAGGGATCCGTTCTGTTTGTACCGAAATCGGGTGGAAATGACTGTGTGGGATGTTTTTTTTCGTGTGTATATTTTCCTGCTAGATACTTTTGCCGAGCTTCGATGTTGGATTCTTTAAAATATCCCACATCAGCTGGGTTGTATATTTCTGTATATACGACGGAATTCATAATATCAAATATATTCTCAGATACCATACGAAGAGAGAAAGTGTGGGCATTTTTGTTGTGAAACTCATTTCAAATTAATTTTCTCTTTTTTCTCTGAGAAATGTTTAATAAGAGGGAAATTTTAACAGAGCTTTTACATAACGATAACATTCTAACAGGTTTATTTAATTTGGTCCTTCAAAGGGATGGTGGGTTTAGAGATATAATTTTTCGGGTATCAGTAAGGTATAATTAAGTGAGTAAGTGACCTTGAAGTTATAGGCTATTTATTTTATTCAATAATGAAATATAATACTCACACGTGTAGGAGTATACTTTGCTAAGTCTGATTTCATACGAAAATAAAAGGCACAACTGGGTCGGACAAACTTGCTCTTGTGTAAATTACTAACCTTTGGATTAGGATACTAAGCAACAAACTATAATAAATAATCGGAAGTAAAAATAGTTTCTATAGCTGTTTTATGGCAGGTACCGTTAATAAGGTGATTTTGAAAAAAAAAAATCTATCGAAAAACTTCCTTATTGGCAAAAAATCAGTCACACAAAATCTTATCAAAATCAATCGTATTTTTTTCAAAAAAAATGATTTTCTATAGCGTTTATATGACAGGTACAGTTAATAAGGTGATTTTGAAAATAAATTTCTAAGGAAAAACTTTATTATTGGAAAAAAATCAGTCACACTAGTAGTTGTAGTTGTGAAAAAAAAATGTTTGTCGAAAAACATCACCGTTTTCAGACCTAGGGTAAAAATCAAAAATACGCCTGGGCATATTTCTTTAAAAATACAGAGTACCAAGTTTGAAGAAATTCGGCCCAACCGTTTAGGCTGTAGGTGTCGATAGTCAATACATCCAGACTGACAGACGGACAGACAGACAGAATTGTCGGAACTACTTTTTTCGTTTTCTTTATCATCGTAATGTCATGTTTGATTGTTATATCCAAACTTTTTTTTACGAATACAAAACTTGCCTTATAGTACCTATAATCACAAGTAAAAATTACTTTTAATGACTTTGTACTGAGCCTGCAGTCATTGATTGTTAATGTATTTTAGATACAATCTGAAGTCAAGAACGACTGGTATTATGTCATTGAATGCGTAGGCTGTTTGCCATTGAAATCAAAAATGTAAAAATATTATAATTAAATGGCAATACATAAATCATACAAAGTTATATATTTAAGAGTCTGTTTCACTTACATGTAAAACTCAAAGTGATTTTGAATTTCAAGACATTAAAAATGTATACTATGTCATAATAAATAGTATTGTGCAACATCCCATAGAACCGTTTTTTATTACTCCAACTACACCAATTTTAAGAAAAAAAATTAATATTCTTAAACTATTACTAAGCTTCAATAATATTACAAAAAAAAATTAAAAAAAGGAATTTTTGAAAAAGTATTTTTTTGGCTAAAACCGATAATTCTTAATTTTCTCGAAAAAATAAGATCAATTTCTTTTTTAAGGGCTGCACCGATTTTTTCGAATTTTTTTATTCAAAAACTACTGCTAAATTTAAATAATATCTATCTACCGAAAATAAAATTTAAAAAAATTAATTTTTGAAAAATCGATAATACGAATTTTCTCGAAAAAAAATACTCAATTTTGATAAACCGAAAAAAAAAAATATTTCAAAATATGAAATTTTTATTTTTTTTTGTGCAACATCCCTGGTCGATTTTTTATAAGGTTGTATCTCTGGCTATAATTTTAATCAACATATCAAAATGTTTAAGATGAATATTCAATCAATAATTTAGTAGAAAATTTAGCACGACTGGTTCGCACAAACTTGCTCCTGTGGCGGCAAGTTATCTAAGTGTTAAAATTTTCAACTTTTGTTTTGTAGGGAATTATCTAAGCTACATGTTTTCCTTGAACGTTTATTTTTTAAGAGTGAAAGTAATGGAGCTATTCACAAAAAACTGTTTTTGGGCCTTAATAAATTCCCCATGCACGATCGAATATGCTTGGCTTACTACGATCCCAACCGTAAGCCGAACATGCTCTCGAGAATCGATTATTTATTGCTCCCATTCTTGAGATTTTCTCACACACGCAGCAAAATGTTCCCTATACTTAGCTCGTGTTGGAGTGTATTGCCAAGCTATAAATCAAAAGCCCACTACGCCAACCACTTACTTTGTTGGCAGCACCCACATACGTTCCAACATGCTGGCGGGTTTTTGAAGATGCTCGCCCAAAATATTCGATCGTGTATGGGGCCTTTTAGAGCCCCCGTTAAAATCATCGAAGAATATTCACAGTTTTTACTTGCGATAATATGTATAGGTTAGGTACTAAGGCAAGTTATACGTTCGTACAAGAAAAAAATTGAGATAAAAATCAAACATGACATTACGACGATAGAAAAGTCGAATAAAAGTATGGACCGGACATTTCTGTCTGTCTATAAGTATCGACACCTGCAGTATTAACTGTTGATCCCATTTTCTTCAAACTTGGTACAAGCTGTTTTCAGAGAAAAATCCCCTTTTTTTATTTTTTGACCCAAAGGTATAAAAATAACGGTACCTACTATATAAGCGTAACCGATAATTCCATTTTTCTATATAAAATTTTACATGAGTGATTTGTTGCCAATGATGATGTCCTTCGTCTGAATTTTAACTTGCTCAATAGGGCAAGTATTGGTTTCGTGTATAAAAAAAATCGAGGTTTTAATCAAATCTGACATTAGGATGATAGATAAGCCCAAAAAGTAGGTTTCGTCATGCCGTCCGTCGGTCTGTCTGTGCGTATGTGCGGATGTTTGGTTGTATGTTCACCCCGAGCTACAGCCTAAACGGTTTGCGGATTTTCTTCAAACTTCATGTGTAGTACTTTTTGGTGATTTCCTAGAGGATTTGTTTTATTTAGTTTTTCCAAATTTTCTCGAAAACGGTTTTAACAATTTCAATAAAACTTTGTGAACGTTATATTTGGAATGCTCTTAATATTTGCTGTTAACGGTTTTACAAATTTGGCAATAACTTGATGACAGCTAATATGATTCCTTTGAAATTCGATACAGATTTCCAATTTGACAATAAGGTGACATTCACAGTTTTTCGCTAAAAAACCGTTTAATGATAGCTGCCATACAACTTGATCTCATGTTTAGACCATTTTTTGATATTTTTCAAATTTTCTTCAGAATTTAATAGATTAAAATTTTTGTGGACCTGTAGTTTGCTACAAGAGCAAATTCGTGCGACCCAGTCGTGCATTTTATTTTATTTTTTCAGAATCAGCTTATTAACGGTACCTGGCCATAGAACCGTTTTTTATTACTCCAACTATCTTTTAAACAGCTACACCAATTTTAAGAAAAAAATTAATATTCTTAAACTACTGCTAAGCTTCAATAATATTACAAAAAAAAAAAAAAATTGAAAAAAAAGAATTTTTGAAAAAGTGTTTTTTTGGCAAAAACCGATAATTCTTAATTTTCTCGAAAAAATAAGATCAATTTCTTTTTTAAGGGCTGCACCGATTTTTTCGAATTTTGTTTATTCAAAAACTACTGCTAAATTTAAATAATATCTATCTACCGAAAACAAAATTTAAAAAAATTAATTTTTGAAAAATCGATAATACGAATTTTGTCGAAAAAAATACTCAATTTTGATAAAACGAAAAAAAAAATATTTCAATATGAAATTTTTTATAAGCAAAAAAAATGGTCAAATGAGTTTTCCAGTCGTGAAAACGAAACTCACTTGCCACAAGAGCAAGTATGTGGAACCCAGTCGTGCCCTTTATTTTAAAACACAGCAGGATGCTTTTGTGTATTAATTTCCAAATCTAAAATTTAAAGATGTTTAGCTAATTTTTTTCCTTTATTGACTAGATATGTATACAGGGTGATTGGTATAAGGTGCACCAAAAAGCTTGAGCGTGTAGGTGGAGTTAAGACAAAAACAAATCGTATGGAGGGGGGAGTCTATTTCCCCCCGTTTAGGCGGGAGGAGCAATTTTCTAAAACATTGACTTAAATCAGAAACAAAATTATTTAAAAACAACTGTGAATGATACAAAGCCTTGTTATATTTTTTTGAAAAGCCAGAAAACTACTCTTTTATTTAATTTTTAAATTAAGTTTTAAACAACAGTTTTAAAAAAATTAATTTTCAAACTCAAATTTTGAAAAAAAAACTTAAAAAAAATTTTATTAATTCTTTTAATTTTTTAATTCTTGTTAATTTTTAGTCAAAACCTAGAAGTATTTTTTTTTTCCAAGAAAAAAAAACACTTTTTTTTTGGTTTTACCAAATTTGACCTTCTCAGGTCAATTATTAATTAGGGAATTATCCCTTTTTTATTTGTTATTACATACCATCTGATTTTAATCAATTAATAAAAAAAACGAATTAACTTTTTACTTTACTTACTAGTTTCACTTTTAACTTTTTTTAATTTCTCAAAAACTAAGATAGATTTTGGCATTCGGTTTTCTGTTTTTTACTAAAAATTAATAAGAGCATTGAATTTTGAAAATAAAAATGATAGTTAATTACATAAAATTTTGAAAAAAAATTAGTTTAAAAATTTTTTTTTTAGTTTTTTTTTCAAAATTTCGAGTTTGAAAATTAATTTTTTTAAAACTGTTCACTTAAACAACTTAATTTAAAAATTAAATAAAAGAGAAGTTTTCTGGCTTTCCAAAATAATATAATAAGGCTTTGTATAATTCACCGTTGTTTTTAAATAATTTTGTTTCTGATTTAAGTCAATGTTTTTGAAAATTGCCCCTCCCGCCTAAACGGGGGGAAATAGACCCCCCTCCCATACGATTTTTTTCTTGTCTTAACTCCACCTACACACTCAAGCTTTTTGGTGCACCTTATACCAATCACCCTGTATATTGAACTACTACATATATCTAAAGAAGAAAAATAAAAATGGATTGCATATTTTTGTACGTGTTATATTTAAAATGATAATTATTGTACAAGTCACAAACACATGTAGAAGCAAATGTTTATTCACGACTCCAACTCAGGCATATCCATCGAATATTTTACTATGAAGTAGGTTTTCATTTGCTTCAAGTAAAAATGTAAAACTTCCTTGAATAAACAAAATTCAAACTCAATACAGCTCAGATGTTAACATAAAAATTAGACGGATATATTAACATAATATTATTAGAAACATCTCTCAGTTTTTGACCACAAACACAAAGGGCAATTACAATTTGTCCATCGAAGTTGAATAATTATAATCAAAGTAATTTCATCCATCAGCGGCCTTAAAAAAATTGTTTTAACCTAAGGACAAGATTTGGATACAGGTGTGTCTATACTGATTAGAAAACCAGGCATAATATCTTGATGACATTTAATTTTAGGATAATAAATATTCACTCATAAATATTCAATAAGGGTGATAGGACAAAGTATAGGCATCTGAGGAAGAAACATGATTGGTGAAAAATTTAAACTTGCCCTTGAATAAATTTATTCATAATTTATGCTATTTTTAAGCTGTAAAATATATATGATCTTCACTTAATTATTTTATTTGTACAAAAAGATTGAATTACACGATTTTTATATTTGAAAGGTTTTTTATTGCAAACTGCAGTTAGAATGCATATATAGCATCCTAACTTTTCAATTTGCTTTGGTTATTCGATAAACCTGGGGTGGAATCGGCTAAGGTGATTTGTGATAAGTGATTTGACTAAATCTACACTTTCTGTCTGCGTAAGGTGATCATCACAGTGATAGCTAAAAACCAATCACCAAAATATTGTGATAGACACCTTCTCCTGAAATTGAAGTTTTATTTTCATTTTTGTGACAATGTGACTAGAGTTACCACACTCATACAAAACATTATAAAATGTTCAACTTTTTTTCAATTTTAGTCATCAAAAACAATATTTCTTTTACCATATGAGTATACAAAAATCGAAAATAAATGGTTAAATTTAGAATTATTGCATTTATTCACTAAAAAATTAATAATTTCAATGAATTTACTTGAAAATATGACTACGGCAACAATGTTTTTCACATATGTCACTGACAAATTGAACAAAGTTGAATTGAGTTGAATTGGTGGATGTGATCACCTTACGCAAAAGGAAAAATCAATTTTATCACAAGTGATGATCAAAAATGTGACAATCATCTATCATCTTACGCGATTCCACCCCTGATCAATTGTGGAGTGATTATTTCTGATTTGGTGTTTCCCTCAAGACAAAGCAACCTAAAATTCCACTGTAAAACCTTTTGTTGAAATACACCTTCAACCAAAAAATATGTGCTTCGAATTTAAATCTCTCGCAATAAACTTTAGTCCGAGCTCATGAAATAAATTTATAAAATCGTTGTTCTTTTGCTAGCATCTTTGATGATTTTTAGATAAAATGGCAGTACAATTCTGCAAACGTCGGTGTACAATTTTTTTGATGATCTCAACTGGAAACATTATTGTCTAACCTTAAACCCTCGCAGATATTGACCTTAAAAACATAGACAAACATCTGTGCAGCACTTAAGATAATTAAATAAAGCAGTCTGACTCTGAACATTTAGACTGTATTCATTTTCTACTGGACAATAAAAATTAAATATTATGTATAGGTATAAACAAGTAGAAAGATACATTTCCATTTCTATTTTATCTAAACATTAAAGATTTTTTTATTTAGATAGAATAGGTACCTACCATTTATTATTTTTATTCGTTTATTCAATTATTCGACTGATTTGCATGAAATACCTATATACGAGTATACCTACAAAAATGTACATTATACATCTATCAATTTGATTGAAATCTATTGTAACTTGCAACATGTCTTGGGGACATAGAAACACTTTGTTCTATAAACTGAAGAAGCACAGAGTAAGTGAAACAATAAATGTCATAATTTTATGTTATTAATGATTTTTGTATATTTGAATAAGAACTAAGACTGCAAGCAAATGGAGCAATCATTTAAGAACACTTTGTTATGTTTTAGTGACATTCAGTATGGTAATAAATGTGTTTTATGAAATGAAATAAATTACATAAAATTGAATTTATTCTTTGGAAGGGTTTGTCTGGATGTTTTTGTTTCACATGAATTTAATTTATAAAAAAAAATATTGATTTGGAATATAAATAATAATTTAGTACGTTGCTGATTGATTATAAAATATTGCAATAGCATGTCAGTAATTCAACAAATGAATATACAGGGTGAGTCATGAGCAATACGACAAAATGCTAGGGCGTGTAGGTTGCGTTGAGACAAGAAAAATATCGTATGGGAGGGGGGTCTATTCCCCTCCGTTTAGCCAGGAGGGGCAATTTTCGAAAAAACTGACTTAAAATGGGAAAAAAATTATTTAAAATCAACGGCTTCATTCACAATGCTGTGCGATACGTTTTTGAAAAGCCAATAACTTTTTCTTTCATTCTGTGTTTAAATAAATCTATTCTAAGAAATAGTTTTTGAAATATGAATTTTCAAAGTCAAAATTTTGAAAAAAAAAATTGAAAAAAAAATTTCAAATTCATTTTTTTCAAAATTTTACGTAATCAAGTGCTAATTTTAATTTCAAAATTCAATGCTGTTATTAATTTTAAGTCTAAATAAGAAAACCGGATGCAAAAATTTTATGTCGTTCTCAAGAAATTAAAAAAAAAACCAAAACCACCTTTTTCTAAGAAAAACATTTATTTTTATTGTAACGAAGCAATTTATTTATTTATTTAGCATTAATCTTAGTTTTTTTACTTTTTTTTTAATTGGAGTTTTATGAGAACGTAATAAAATTAAATAGTATTGGAATAACCCTGGATTAATATTATTTTCATTGATAACTTCTGAAAACTGACCTGTCAATATTTTTGCCTTGGCCTGCCCGCAGCCCATGGGTTCTACCTGTTATGGGGACAATAGGGACAATAAAACCGCTTTTTTTTTAATGAAAAAAAAAAGAAAATTGCAACGCAAGATAAATAAAAGGCATTGCAGTTTTGCTTAGTAATTATTTCAAATTTGAATATTAACTCATTAACACGTAACGATGTCAAGCTCATACACCCGAGAAGAATTAACGGACATGCATTTCTGCTACGGTTTAGCTAATGGTCGAAGTCGTGAAGCCGAAAGACTGTACGCTGAAAGATATCCCGATAGGAGGTGTCCCCATCATAGCACGTTTCCAAGAATCCACCGACGTCTAAGAGATCATGGAGTGCTGGAGCATCGAAGAAGAAAAAATGAATTTGAAATTTTTTTTTCAATTTTTTTTTTCAAAATTTTGACTTTGAAAATTAATATTTCAAAAACTATTTCTTAGAATAGATTTATTTAAACACAGAATGAAAGAAAAAGTTATTGGCTTTTCAAAAACGTATCGCACAGCATTGTGAATGAAGCCGTTGATTTTAAATAATTTTTTTCCCATTTTAAGTCAGTTTTTTCGAAAATTGCCCCTCCCGGCTAAACGGAGGGGAATAGACCCCCCCCCCTCCCATACGATTTTTTTCTTGTCTCAACGCAACCTACACGCCCTATCATTTTTTCGCATTGCTCATGACTCACCCTGTATAGGTATAATAAAATAAGGGACACACAAACTTGCTCTTGTAGCAAATGAGAAGTGACTTTCGTGTTAACGACTATGAAATTCATTTAACCAGTTACTTTTCATGTACTTACTTATGCTGGCTCAACTAAAGTGTTGTCCTATTAGGCCTCTTTTAATATGCCCCTCCAGCCGGTTCGATCCCTAGCCTTCCGTCTCCAATTTTGCACTCCAAGTAGTCGGAGATTTCCTTCTACCTGGTCGCTCCATAAAAGATGAGGTTTGGCGTTAAAGACTTTACGTGCTGAAGCGTTGATGTCCATTCGCTCTACATGGCCAAGCCATCTTAGTCGTTGTTGACGAATCTTTCTGGCTAGGCTTATGTCGCTGTACAACCTGTATAGTTCGTCATTGTATCTTCTTCGCCAAACGTTGATTTCTCTGTTTACGCAGACAGGACCATAAATCGTACGCAGAACTTTTCTCTTGAAGACTCCAAGTGACTTTTCATCCGATTGGGAGAGGGTCCATGCTTCTGCACCATACAGCAGGACCGGGATGATGAGTGTTCTCTATAGTATCTCCTTGGTTTTTCTCGATAGGGCTTTATTCCTAATTGCGTATTCAGCCCAAAAAAACAGCGATTAGCAAGAGTTATTCTACGTTTGATTTCAGCGCTGATGTTATTGCCTGAGCTTACAGCAGTGCCCAGAGGTAGACAAATTCACTAACTACCTCAAAGTTATACCTATTAATGGTTACATTTTGACCAAGTCGGTAGTGGGATTGGACTTTCGTTGATGAGAGCATATACTTCGTCTTATCCTCTTTTATTTTCAGTCCCATTCTTTTTGCTGCTGACTCCATAGACGTGAAAGCGCGCGCCGGTTACTGCTCTTTTTGTTCGTCCTATCACGTCCGCAAACCCAAGTAGTTGTGTCGATTTATTAAAGATGGTGCCCGATGTACTGGCCTGGGTATTCCGTATTACATTTTCGAGCACAATATTAAAACAGCTGCATGACAGTGCGTCTCCTTGCCTTAACCCTCTGGTGGTGTCGAAGGTTTCAGTAGAGTCCCTACCAATTTTCATGTAGATATGCAATAAAAAAAAAAGATTTAAATGATGAAATTGAATCAAATAATTTATTCACTAATAATAGAAAAATCTGAAAGATGCTTTGTTGGAAGTATCTTATGATATTTAAGTTATCCCCTATAGATGGAGCTGGGGTAGTTTATTGGAGAATTCTTATTTATGGACCAACGCGACGACGGGAAAAATATGAACCGATTTTCACAGGACTTTTACTGAAGGATAGCTGTTTTTTGTAAGGAATAACTAAGATTATTTCAAATACCCAAAAGATGGCGATGTTATCGCTTTGTCGAAAATTCTGATATGTATACATTGTATATACATTTCTATAGTATTTTCATGCTAAATAATCACCGCCTGGCCATCTTAAGAAACTTGTGAAAAACACGTTTTTAGGTTCGTGCATTTACTAGTTGTCTATTCTGTAACCCTGACAACAGTCGTAAACATTATATGATTTTTGTTTTGTTTACGACTCTTGACAAGGAAATATGGATTTTAGAGCATATAAAAAAAATAGTTTTTAATTCTTTTGTATGTTGAGAGTTTCATATATTCTTGATCAGCTGTTTTGATCACAATGTTTTATATATAAAACAACAATTTCATTTATTTCCCGACGTTTTGAGATCCATCTTCATTCAGGGGATTTTGTATTAACAATATAGATATACTATATAAACTTCGAATAAATATGTTTTTTTTCTGTCTATTTTATATTATTATTTATTATATACTATATTATTCTATAGTACGAATAGTACAATATAACAACAATAATAACTTAAATAGTCTGGTATGTTACCAATCTTCCAACATCTCCCCCTTTGATATGTGCTACGAATTGTAGTCTATCAAATTAAGGTTAGGAGAAAATGGAGGCGTTTGAAAAACAAACAAACATATTAACATCTCGACCTGTGTCGTCAGTGTTCATAAGCGGTGGAATGCGTGTGCATAATACGTGGGTTCGAATCTCATGATGTGCATGTGAAAAAGATTATCATAATAAAATTGGATTAAAGTTCGGCACCATTAATAAGGAGACTGATGATAGGAATTGGCACTCCTTGAAATAGCTATATCTCCAGCCAAAAATGGAAAAACAAATAATAAAATTCGTTTAAAAATTGGTGGTAGCGCCTTTAAGTTGTTGTTGTTGTTCAAAACATTCACTGAAAAATTAACAGAATCATCAGTAATAAAAACTGACATTCTATAGTACGAATAGTACGAATAATACAAATTTTCAAACAAAAACGAGTTTTTTTTAGAATTTTCTCGTTTAGTTTTAAATAATATTGAATTTTTAATATAAGTTAGTTTTTACGCCGAAAGGCATTTTTAATATAGTTATAGTATAATTTAGAGCGCCCACATGGGGCCAGTAAGTTAGTTAAGTTATTCTGTAAGCTAGTTTTTAAGGTTTTTGTCTAGCATTTAAGTAGTTATAAGTTAAATTGAAAATAAAAATTGAATTTACAAAAAAAATAGTACAATATAACAACAATAATATTTTATATTATGTATAGTTACGTAAAGATCTATACTCTACATTCATAACAGTTAGAATGAGTTTTATTTTATAATTAAAAATTAATGAATTTTTAAAAATAATTTGTTTGTTGCTTTAAAATCGAAGAGTCTAAAATCAAAGTGTCAACACTTTGATTTTTCCAATGTAGATCTAGATATATATAAATCGATTATATAAAATCATCTAAAAATATAAGCGAAGGGAAATAGTGTTTTTTTTTTTTCTATACGAAAAATATTTTTAATTATTTAAGAAATTATTTATTTCTTACATAAGTCTTACTGTACCACTCTAGTCACGTTCTTTTTTCTTTTTTTTTTATCTTCCCCCACATATATAAACGACTTCATCAACATCAAAACATGTCTCACCTAACTTCCGGTTTAATTTCTTATGTGTGGTATTCTTACAGCATCTATGATGAATAAATTTTGATTCATAACCAGCTGTTATAATGCAACACTCTGTAATTCCGTATTGTACTCTCTTTTTTTAAAATAAATCCTTTTTAAGAGAATATGTCCAGAATTTTCGAACATAGAATTGAAATAAATTTTGGTCAGTCATGCGCACATTCAAAACATTTTATTCAACACTTTTGTTCTTGTTCGGGGTTCGGGTTGCTCTCAAAGTGAAAGGATATTTTCAGAGTTCATTCATAAAAGATTTGAGAAAAATAATGTTGTCCTTGCATTTTGTTATGATTGTTATTGTTAGTACCTAGTTTCTATAACTATTATTTAGATTACTAAAATAGATGAACAAATTAAAGAGAGATTTATGAATTATAATTTGTAGAAAGGTATTTATTTTGATGTGTTGAAAAAGCAATAAGAATTTCAAGATATGAGTTCTTTATATTTCGAAAATTTTCTTAGGTCTTTATAGTTGACTAAAAATTAAAGTGGAACTAGTTAAAGGGCTTCTTAAAGGTGAAAATATTTTTTTTTATTTTGATTCCGACTGCTTTATAAGAAGGTAAGTGGTCTTACCAATCTTATTAAAGAGCTTAAGCTGATATCAGATTTTCTTCAAACTACATCTGAAAGCATGGGGAGAGTACGATAACTTTGGCGCCAAGAATTGATAACGGTTTTTTGTAGAACAGTTTAATACAAGCATTTTTTACTATGGGTAGGGGGGGTCTATCTCCCTCCGTTTGGGCGGGAGGAGCAATTTTATAAAAACAGTGCTAAAAATTTAAAACAAATATTAAAAAATAACGGTAATACTTACAACTGAGTTTTATATCTTTTTTTAAAGTCAATACTTTTTTCTATTAGATGTTTTTTAAAACAAGTGAAACCTATGCATAGTCTTTGAAAAAACGGACTTTAAACTCAAAAATTGCGAAAAAAAAAGGTAAAATAAAACTTTGAAGTGTGATTTTTCAAAACTGTAAAATAAAATACTTGTTTTTTTTATAAAATTCGTTGCTCATATTAATTTTAAATCATAAACTGAAAACAAAATGATTTTATGTTTTCTGGTTTTTGAGAAAATGGAAAATTACTAAAGCGTATAAACAGTGAGGTATGTAAGGGGGGGCATGCTGCCCCCTGCAACCCCCCTGCTTGGACACACTATAGGATTTGGGGTGGGTGCGAGGTTGGGTGTATGCAAAGTTTCTGTTGCATTTAAAGATGCCCAAGCATCATTACAAAAACGAACCTACGTACAACATTCACCGTACATCAAAAAAAAAAAGAAAACTCTTATAAGAAAGTAGTTTTAGTAATTTTCCATTTTCTCAAAAACCAGAAAACATAAAATCATTTTGTTTTCAGTTTATGATTTTTATAAAAAAAACAAGTATTTTATTTTACAGTTTTGAAAAATCACACTTCAAATTTTTTTTTTACCTTTTTTTTTTGCAATTTTTGAGTTTAAAGTCCGTTTTTTCAAAGACTGTGCATAGGTTTCACTTGATTTAAAAAAACATCTAATAGAAAAAAGTATTGGCTTTAAAAAAAGATATAAAACTTAGTTGTAAGTAAGACCGTTATTTTTTAATATTTGTTTTAAATTTTTAGCACTGTTTTTATAAAATTGCCCCTCCCGCCCAAACGGAAGGAGATAGACCCCCCCACCCATAGTAAAAAAGGCTTGTATTGAACTGTTCTATAAAAAACCGTTATCAATTCTTGGCGCCAAAGTTATCGTACTCTCCCCGATTTCAGTCTTACTGACATGAACGTCTAACAAATGAGGTGAAAATGAGTCGTAATTTTGATGGATTAAGAGTCACGGACTGGTGTAGGGTTTTCGGCAAATGTACCTAAAATAATCAATCGCTTTTTTTTAAATCTCGAAAAATGGAATTTCACAAGTTTAGAGTCCCGCTTTTTATAAATATAAATATTATTTTAGCGGAATGGCGTTTTTTTGAAATCTCGAAAAATGGAATTTCGCAAGTTTAGAGTCCCGCTTTTTATATTCACAAAATCCCACTTTTAAGAACTTTGAATTAACATCTCGCACACACAAATATCGCAGTTTTCAAACAAAATAAATACCAGAGGGATGGAATGCAACGGCGACATTACGAAAGCTGTGTTTAGGTACAAGGTAGTAAAATAACGGAACCTACCATATAAGCTTTACCAAGAGGTAATTCTATTTTTCTCGATATTAAAATACTATCAATTTTGATAAAATTGTATATGAGTAATTCGTTGTCAACGATGATGTCTTTCATGTAATGTTTTTTTCGGAGAAGTTATTTAACGGTACCTGCCATAAAACGGTATTTTTTTGGTACAATCGGTACCAATCTTTTAAAGTGCTTGACCGAAATCGATATCGAATCGATATCATTCATTTCATTTTTTTCCTTTTTGCCAATCAACCATATATTACCCTATATACAAAGCTAATTTAGATTACCTACCGAATAACAAAAAAACAGTAGCATCATGCCATCGAAATAGCACCGTTTTCATTTTTGCACCTAATTCGCATCATCACCAAGCAACAGCATTGAATATAGCAGCAACCAACACAGCAGGTACAAAGCCCACACCCTTCAAGAACATTCTTGTCAACATCATCGATGTCAATCCCAAATAGCGGCACTTGCGACCAACAACGACGGCGATGAGCTATCTGCCTTCATCATTGCCTTCAGTTTCATCATCATATCGGCCGCTCCAAAGTAGCGGTAGTTGCGACCGGCGATGACGACAAGCTGTCTAGTGCATTTGCACTATCGCCCTTTGAACATTCTTCATGGTCATCTGATGTCGTTCCCGAATTTAAAAAAAAGTTTTTTTGAAAAATTAATTTTTGAAAATGAGTGATTTTCGCCAATAGTTATGTCTTTCATATAATTTTTTTTTAATTGCTTAGGTAGGTACATTTTTTGTTTAATTTTTTTAAAAAATACAGAAAATCTTTTTTTTTTTAAAAAAAACTAGTAAAACTAATTTCCCAGTCGTTAACACATTCGTGCGCTAAATTTTTCCCTAATTCAAATAGTTTTGGTTCCCGCTCGAGAATTCAAAATTTTTGATATTATCCACAATTTGAAAAAAAGGCATCAAAACCCTAAAACGGGCAATTAAATGGAATTTATACATAGGTACATCTGCATTTGCTGTTATAGTTATTATTTTTATAAAACTCCAACACACTGTTTTTATAAAACTCCAACACACACTGCTTACTATAAATTTTACATAATGGATCATATTAGAAGGCCAATTATTAAAGATTCAACCATGTTCCATGTTGTGACAAAAAAAGACCAATTGACTGATTTTCATCTCAAATTTAAAATTTTTATAGTTATTTATGTTTGCAATATTTTTTTAAGAGTGTTATCCTGCAAAACTATATACGATCGACTAACTCGACTTTTATCAAATGCGGTATCGCTTTAAATTGAAAGCACCAATACACGTATTTATTTCACTTAACTTCCTTCTTATTGAAAGGAGATTCTTTCTTTCTTTTTATGTACAATTCAGTTGACATCTTAACATTCTTAACCTCCCCCTCCCCTCGCACCCTCGATAAAAAATCAAGTATTGGTTCAAAGAACTGCACCCATCCATACAAATTACTTTTGTAAAATATACATATACATAAAACAGAAAGAAAAAAAGAAAGTAAAAACGCAATGAGTAAATAGAACTTTATGGTTTGCTTACTTTTTGTTACGAAGGTCTTCATCCTTCACTAGATCCCTAGAGAAATGAAAAAAAAACTGAACTCAAGTAAATCTTTATAATATAAGGAATCTAGTTCGTCTTGCAGTTGCAACAAAATTCAATAGAATTGTGTTTATTTCTTCTTTTTTTTTGCCCAGTCATGATGCCGTTTCGTTGCAACTTTCGCTCCAAGAAATCCGATTTGGTGCCATTAAAAATGTACCAGTCATTGCAAGAGTATACATATGAGTAGGTAAGTTCTACCTCTTAACCTTTACTTTAAAAGCAAACATTTTTAACGTACCGTATGAAGGCACTTAGTACAGTTAAGTGATTACAAATATTTCATACCGTTGAAACGGAATAACTTTGTAGTTACTTTTTTATTGTTTAAGGGAATTCGAAACCAGGTGTAACGGATTCTTAAGAAATACAAAAAATCATATGTTTACCTGCATATAAAAACAACGTACGTTGTTACAATGATATTTTTACAGAAAAAAAAACTTGTAAATTACCAGGAAGTCTAATAAGTTGACTTTTCTAACATTTTAAGAGCTTTTTTAAATTTTTAAAGAATATTTAATAAAATTGTTAAACACTTTTTCAATATCTATTTCTTTTATATTTATAAAAAGAAACATATATTACAATTTGATTTTTAGAAGAAAACTTATTAAATTCATTATACCTTAAGGGCCCAGAGCAATTATTGGTTGTGATTGATAACTCAATGAAGTTGGTATCACACGATAGCACATTCATTGGCATTCTCAAAAGTCACAGTCTTGCAGTCCAAAGTAGGGGCATTTGTGAGAAAGACTGCATCAAAAGTGCATTTTCTTTTTTTATAGACAAAATAATTTTGTTAAGAACTTAAATTTAATTTAAAAATTAAGTGCTATGTGAGCTGATCGGAAATATGGTGTTGGAAGACGTTTTTCAGTGGGCTTCCTGCTTGCAAGACGCATTCAAAAAATTGCACAAAGCCCAGCGGAAGCATCTTTCAAACCCATTTTTGCTATCAGGGAATATAAGAATGAACAAATAAAAACAATAAAAAGACTAAAAATAGTCAGTGTTCAAAAGTTTTTAAATTAATTATAAAGGCTTATCAATATTATTTTGTCTCCCGAAAAAAATACATTATTGCAAAAAATGCGTTGGACTGCAAGACGCTGACTTTTAAAAATGGCAACTACAGTGCATTCGAATGATACCAACTATAATGGGTTATCAATCACACCCAACAATTGCTGTGGACTCTCGGTCTATGAGAGTCGTTAAAAGTATAAAATTTTTTAAACTTTAATCTTTATATTAATACACTTGGAATAAACTTTCGGTACACTTTTCTTCGTAAAGGTATTTTTGGGTAGATTCTCATATATTTGTGTTATATATTTCGTATTCCATGATATATTAAGATAATAAATTGCAAGGCATATAAGCACCTTGACATACTTATTTCATTAAGGCATCAAAACAAAGATAGAGAAAAAATTAAACAAATAATGAAGTTTCAAATTTGAAATATCAATTTATTATTGATACAGGGGACGTATGGAATAAAAAACATACAAATGTTTGCAAAATAGTACTTAAGTTCAATCGCCATCCAGTTTTCAAGGCCTTTCAGCTTGAGAAAGTGGTAAGTATAGAAACAATTGTGAAAAAATAAAACGAAAGAGATCGGTTTATTGGAATCAGAAGTATCAATCAAGCCAGGAATCGGTGGATTTGTTATCAGACATGCATAAGGAATTGTGTAAATCACATTTTCAAATAATATGATTTACAACAATTTTCGATTTAGTTTTTGTAAAGACAACTCAACTCTCTTCCTCTTTGGTAGACGATATGACGGAATAATGTTTGATGAAATATTTGTTTGCGATTGTAGCATGGAAACATGTACTTATGTTGTTGAGAATTTGAAAAAAAAGTGATTATGACAAAAGTTGTTGAAAATTTTGTGAGCTTAAATTTAGTGTGGGGGAATTTTATCTTACAACGAACCATTTCCGTGGTATAAGTGTAAGCCCCGAAAAAAAGAACTTCTAACCCTACCCTCCCTCCTGCCCACCATCCAGGCGCCATGACTCTTTGCTGCTTAATCAGCCTGAACAATATTTCAATGACTTAGGACCTGATCACCCTTTCTTAAACCACTTGGTTGACTTGACTGATGTTTATTGAAAATGGATTCGAAATGCAAAACAAAATTCAAATAAAAACAATAAAATATAAATGTATGTGGTCGAGTTTCGGCCGCTGGGCGAGCCTAGTATTTATTATTATTATTAACAATTTTTTATTCAGATTTAAAAATACATAAAAAAAAATAGAAACATATAATTCAAAGGGACCTTTCTCTGTAAATTTTATAAAGTAGTCGGTAATCATCGACAATTTTTGCGTACTGGATTAGGTTTGGTGTCATCTAGCTGATGAGCCCATCATCAAACCAGGGCGAAACGCATAGATTGGAGTAAAGGCCACAAAACCTTTACAATTGAATTTCATTCATAAATACTCCACTTAACAAAATTTAATTTGGCTATTTTTAGTCTTTTTATTGTTTTTATTTTTTCAAACTTAAAAAAAAAGATATACAAAAGAAAAAGTGCCGTCTGTCAACCAAAAAAAGACACTTTAATAAATGTACATGCGTGCAAAATAAAATTACTCAAATTAATAATTAGCAAGAAGGGTAATAAATTTGTTTGTTAGCGATAATATGTATGTTATAACTTATAAATATCGACTCTTTAATATATTCAGCCTTATTGTGAAGTTTGCCCGAATTACATTCCAGCCGGAAAATTGAAATTTCCCTTATCGGCTATTGTGAATTTCGCCCGAAAATGTTAAATGTTCGAAAATATCTCCCTATTGTGGTCACTATTTTTCAGGCGAAATGCAAA
Organism: Baccha elongata; assembly: GCA_951217065.1. NCBI lineage: Eukaryota > Metazoa > Arthropoda > Insecta > Diptera > Syrphidae > Baccha > Baccha elongata. The sequence continues at coordinate 103,467,009 of OX578272.1, read as the reverse complement.
AATGTCATTACAGCTTAAATGTTCACTTATTTTTTTAAGGCGAACGCGGGAAAAATTTGTGAATTGTAAGACATTTGTTTATTTTTCGTCAGCTCAAGTATAACAAAACGCTAATTTGTAGTATTGTTTAAACCTGTAAAAAATAAATGTATTGATATATTTTCACAAACACATGAAATGTTTCAAAACATTTAACACCAAATCATCCCTCAAAATTTTCTCCGAAATGTTAACTTTTGGAACTTTTTGTTTTGACTGCACTTTTGAAAAAAAAAAACAAAATTTCATATAAATAAATATAATTACTTACTAAAACATATACGTATTATGTATTTATATTTAAATATCGTAAGTATTTTTCTTTGAATTTGTCAAGGTTGAACGGAAGAATTTACTTTTTTCGTTTCATGGATCAACGAAGTAGCTTTTGTTGTGGTTTATTGTAGGAACCTGCATATAAGGATCTGATTATTAAACTTTTAACAATTTACTATTATTTACTTGATTTACAAATAGCAATATTCACAACAAATACACGTCCAACCAAAAGATTGATTAAACAATTTAATTTGGCAATCCCTTTTAAAAACCTACACAACACAATTATCGCTCTTCTTTAGATCTGTCAAATCAGAAACTAGGTGTGTTAATTTTTTTTTTTTTTCAAGTAAATTTTCGAACTTGAAGGAGTAAAAAATAATAAAATATATTTTAGATAGTTCCACAGTAGCTATTTAATTATTTAACTATAAAAATGTCAAATTCAAACATAATTAAGATTAATGATAATTTTTTTGTTAGAAATCAAAAACAAAACTGTCACACTTTGTTCCGGAGTAAATTTATGTTACTTTAAAAAGTGCACAAACACGCCTAGCTTATCCGAAATGTCACTGTTGATTCGAAGTGAAAAATCGTTCGCCTGGAAACCCCAATAGCTTTTAAAATTTCAGGGGAACAGCATTTCGCTAGGCGAAATGTATTCCAGGTGAACTTCACAATAAGGCTGATTATGTGAGGAGGCGGAAGCAAAGGTGTCGAAAGAGACCAAACAGTCTCACTTTCAATCAAAGAAAACTTGATTTCAAAAAACATTTTTCTGATCCTTTATATCCTTTAAAGGAACAATGAATTCGAATTTTTCTCTTAAAAGTGCAACACAAGCAAATATTTAACGATCAATCAAATTGTTTTAAAACTGGAAGCACTCCTGTTATTACTTCGGACATCCCTGCTTAACATGAAATACAAATTGAATAGCATATTTCTTCTTTTTTATCACAAAACATTTCCCATATCCCCATTCAAAAATTATTAACATAAATCGAAAAATTGAAAAGCGTAAAAATGTTTCCATCATTTTTTAATATAAAATTAAGTCCATTTTCCAAAGGCGCTATGGAAAGTTGAAGGACTATTCTGATACTCGTATACTCATAAAATCGTGTATCACAACTGCAACAGCAGTTGCACAACAATATACTTCGAAGTACTTACTCCCACCATCCGAATGAATATTGGCTAATCGACCGTTAAATCTTTTGATTCTTTCTTGTTGTTTTATTTTTTTCATTTTGTTGTGGGTGGTAATTCAATGGCATCCTTGAATGAAGGATACGCATTCATTATTTTATAATATCAATAAATTTATTGTGGAAGGAACTGGGTTCATAAAAATAAAAATGAAGTTCGTTAGCCATCAGTGATGTCTTACAGCGGATTTAAGTATTCATCAAGTGTACCTATAACTGTTTTTTTGTTTGTTTATTTTAAGGAGGTTTTCATTTTACTGGATGGAAGAAATGATTTTTCCCGATATGTAGACGTCGCGGTCGTTAGATAAAATAAAAAGGCACAATAGGAACGAATATTTTTGTTGTGAACATCATGCTACAGTCTCGCGTACAAGAAATAAAACAGTCGTTAAAAAAGCAAAGTGGAATTGGAACCACTTTATGTTGAATATACATTTTAAAAGTTATTTTAATCAATACGTAATCAACAAAGACTGAATAGCATCAATGAGACATAACATGGTGACTCATAAATCTTCTTAAATGCCTTAGAAATAAAAGGTCAAACAAATAATGTGAGGTATTCTTTATGTGTTTACTTGAAATTCTAAGGGACCGAAATGACTTTCAAAAACTCAAATTATCAGTTATATGTTTGATATAAGATGGTGAAAAAGAAAAAGTATTCGATCATTTAACGAATTTAGGATTTTGTATTATACTCTTTTACTTACTCTACTATTTTGAAACAAAGCTTGCATCACTGGGTTGCACAGACCTCCTCTTGTGGCAAGTTGCCTGAGGGTTTAAGGTAGGTACAAACGGAATACCTTTACTAACCTACGAAAAAATTGTATGAAATTTTGTGAAACGTTTTAAATACCTCTCACAAGGATTCAAACCAATTTCAAAGTTCCTATATGCAATAAAATGAGTGTGCTTTAGACCACACGACTGAAGTAAAACTTTAACATGTCTGATGTGTCTATAAGTATATAGTTTTGACAACCCGTACCGCATTTAAACTTTTCCATACACGCGTGGCGCTGTCGTAGTCAAGTTTGTTCTAAAGAGCAAAGATAACTTAGTTCTAATTTTGACTACCTATTGCGCATTTCATCAATATCAAAATATTTTGAAAACCATAATGCCGCTTGAAAAGCCGTTTGATGAAGCGGCCACACTTTTAAAACTGACCGAATCATGCCGCGCTTGTCATGCATGCCGGCAGTTGAGTGTGAACCCCGCTAGTTGTGACGGCACTTTCAACACTCCCAATTTAATTCCATAAAGCAAAAAATCACTCTCAAACATCATTCCGAACCAAACATGCACTGAAATGGAGGCTTCCCCGAACGTCCACTCGAATATGACATGACACACACTTTCAAAACTGATCTCATCATGCCGCGCTTGTCATGCTTGCAGTTGAATGTGAACCCACCTATTAATACTACGTTTATATGATCGGATTCAAGGATCGGATTCAATCCGAATCGAAATTTCGATGCAGGAATATGGCGACACCGAATCGAAAGATTGAATTTAAATGGGATCGAATTATCTGTGTGAGTGCAGTATGTGTGCAAGCCAAATGTACCGCAAACGGTGTGGAAACAAAACTGCACACACACATCAACAAAACTCGATTCGTCAACTCTCGATCTAGGTAATTACATGCATGTTTTTGATTCGATCCAGCTCGCAAAGTTGAATCGGATCGAGTAATCCTATTTCGATTCGATCAGCGTTTATATGGACCTAAATCCTGATTCAATTCAGATTCAATTCTCCATGTAACTGTAGCATAAGTCATGTGGTGTGAGAATATAGCCGCTTTTGGGAATAAAAAAAGAAGAGTCAAAAGAATAAAAATATAGCCGCTATTCCTTTGATTTTGCATGTACTTCTATCAAAGGATGACATCATCGGCGACGGACAAATACTTTTGTGTTTATCCTTTTTTCGGTTACCCCCGGTAAAAAAGTTTTACTTCAAAAAAAAATTATATTAAATATGATTTTACGAAAATTTATTTAAAATCTCAAATTTAATATTAACTTTTTCTTCTAGGGCTTGTGATAAATTTGAACAATTTCGTTTTTTATATTAATTTATTAAAATCAATCTGTTGAAAAAGCGACACATATAGCTCAAGCAGTTGATCCAATAATATTGTTAATTAAGAACTCTGCAAACTGTTCGCGAGCCATTTGAATATCTTCAATAACATGATGTTGTCTCTGTCTTTGTAACACAATGGCGGTTGTCACCCGCATATAGACACAATAAGTTTCGAAAAATAACATAATAAATTAATGAAAACTCTAAAATCGTGAAGAAACTGAATCGGTGTGCATTATAGGGAGCAATTGGTCCCTGCATGGCTCTGATGCAATTCCGTCTTTCTGTATTTCGCAACAACTATACCATTTTTAAGTTACAAGAATATAATTACAACTTATGCGAAAAAAATATTTCTGCTTTATATAGTCTGTGATAGTTATTTCGTGAGAAACCTATTTTACAATTCATACCTACTAAATGCATGTGCGACTATCAATTAAAAAAAATAATATTCAAGTCCATGTATCATACATACAGGACACTAACTGTCTTGTTTGTTTTACACACCTACGTCTAAAACTTTTTCATAGTTTCAACTATGAATCACACTTGATTCACCATAACAAGTTATCAAAACAAAGGACATCCGCCACTCTCCATACAAATTTGGGACCTTTTTATTTTGGATAGCCACCAAAAACAAAGTCTAGGACAATTTTTTTTTAATTTTTTTTTTCCAAAATTTTGAGTTTGAAAACACCACCTCCACCTCCAGCAATGGACTCAGACTAATCAACTTTGCTGCGGGCGAAACATTGCATCTCGATATTCACAAGTTGACTTGGCGACATCCTGATCAATCGACCGTCAACCAGATTGACCACATTACGGTCGACGCGAGGCATTCTTTCAATATCAATGCTAGGGATATCTAGAGCAAAGCCAACACGTAGAAATTCAATGGCCGACACTGAATTTCCTCACAGTATTTGCTACAATTGCAAGAGATCACTAAGTATTTTTCCGATCGAGTCACACACAACCTCTTAACTAGTCCTATGCCGCCACCTTCAAGCATCGAAAACCAGTGGAAACATTGCCAGGAAGCAACTAGAAACGCGCCTCTGATGTGCTCGGATTAACACAACCTCCACAACGAAATGCCTGGTTTGACGAAGAGTGTCGACAAGTACATGCAGGCAAACAACAGGCATACAAAACGAAATTTCTTACTCTTGTAAAAGGCTATATATACTTGAATTCATTTTCGAAGTGACATGCTATTCAGAGACTTCTTTTCCTGCAATCCATACTGTTATAAGGTACACAGAAAAAAAAGTAAACAACAAAAACTCAAAACATCGTTGGAATTTTTACAATATAATTTTTCCTTAGCTTTTTTGTCACCTTTGATCAATTTTTTTTTCTTTTTTCAGATTACAAAGAAATTTCTTCCGTTGCGATAAGTGTTACAAAGTAACACGCTGAAAATAGATAAAATAAAAGTGGGTACACCTAAGTAAAAATTTGTTTCTCTTTTTTTTATGACAAACGATGAACTTTATCCTCAACCAGAAGCATAAATTCAGTTAACGATGTAAACTTTAAGTAACTTCATAAGTTAATAAATATCCTTGAGCGAACGATCTTCGAATTTTTTTTTAAAGATACACTCTTATTATACAAAGCGTAACCACCTTCTATATAGCTTTAGATATGCATTTCGGACAAAGCAAATTGATTTTATACGACCCAACTCCTTAAACAAGGTCTTTGAGATAATTTTAATATCTCGTTCCAGTTAAAGGAAGTAGAACATGAATCTATCTATGATATTGGGTTGGGGTAAAGAAATGCAACAGGGGTGTTGTAATTTATGTTTAGCATAAAAAAAAGCCCGTAAAAAACGATTTGTGATGGGAACAGGATACAACAAACGACAAAAACCACCTCAACTATAAAATCTCCAACAAGTACTTCTCAGCAGTTTGTCCTCCTTTTTGTAAAAAAAAAAAGAAAGAAAATCTTTTTTAATGAGACTGCCAAGCCCGAAAACGAGCATGGGATATCAAAGTGAAAGATAAGAAGTGAAAGTATCCTTTCTCATCATTATTTATGACAGAAAAATGGAATAAGAGAGTAACACAATTACAACTACAACAACACTGTATTCCATTCTAAATGCAGGATACATGCTGATTTCTCATACTAAAACAATTGAAGAAGAAGAACAAAAATGTAAAAACTTCGCCATCTTTGTTAAGGGGAGTTCCGTTTCCGAGTCGTGTTTGGTAAACATTTAGATTATTCAGCTCGAGTTCTGTTTCTTTTAACTTTACCATTGAGATTTTGCACCCCCACTTTAGAAACCGAATCACCACACCCTCGTTTCGACTATGATGGTTTGGATGGTAAAAAGCGTTTTGCGTGTGTGCTAAATGAATTCAAATCGTTTGCAATTGTTATTGCAGCGATAAAAATTCCATTCCTTGTAGGGATAGTGAGGGGATGAAGTGAAAAAGGGGGCGCCGCGCCACTGAGCCGTGCCGTTGAAAGGATATTATATCCTTTCATGGGATTCGACATTTACCGCTGCTGCACTGTGTGTATTACAATTGCTTGAGTAAACAATTGAAATGGTAATTTTTTTTCACCCGTTATATTTTCCATTGGGAATAGGAGGTGGTGGCGTGAGGGGAAACATTGGGGGCGTGGCAGTATGGCACTGATGGAAATATTAATATTGTGTGTTTGATGGAAGAGAAATGAGGTTAATGCACGGGTGCCGTGTGAAAATCGCGAATATGTGACGACAACACTCATAACGGTTATAAAGAGACGAAAAGAATCAAATCGCGTATATACTGTCGTACATTTTATCGAAAGTCATGTAATCGTAATGCTGATGCAGTACATTTAAAGTAAAGTGCCACACGTATGACATGGGGAATTGATTTCTAGAATGTGATTGAGAGAATTAGATTTGTTGGAAAGCATTCGGAGCTATACACACATAAATCAGTTAATGACATTTAGAGAAACGTTCGTATATCATGCAAGCAGAAAGTGTGTTGTGGGAATCAATTTTAATAAATGAAATACATTGTCTGTCTGCCTGTCTATGTGGCAGTCAGTCTGTTTGTATCAGCAACTACAGTCTAAACGGGACTGAATCGATTTGCTCCCAATTTGGTATATTTGGTAGAACATTCCTAAGAACAGAAATTGAATTTTTTTTAGCTCGAAAAATAGGGTTGGTACTTTCCATATATAATAGGGTGCGCCTTATTGTAACCAAAAAAATTTTTTTTTTGAATTTTGATCCTCCCAACCCGCCATTTTGTTCCTCATCATGAAAAAGAAGTATTGGATAATAGAAATTTAACTAAATTTATATAATGATCTTTATTTGAAG